>JAVLVB010000132.1:489002-511614 GCA_032876305.1 Orestias chungarensis | reverse complement strand
CAGCCTAGTGCTGTTCCCTTGATCCCCACAGTGTGTTCAAGCCTTTCAATGAGGATATTGTGATTGACTGTGTCAAAAGCAGCACTGAGATCTAACAAAACTAGAATAGACACGAGCCCATTGTCTGAGGCCATGAGAATATCATTAGTAACTTTAAGGAGAGCTGTCTCAGTGCTATGATGAGCTCTGAAACCTGACTTCTTCAAATAGGTCATTATTCATCAAATGCTCTCTCAGTTGATTAGCAATCATTTTTTCAAGGATTTTAGATAAAAAAGGAAGATTAGATATGAGTCTGTAATTTATTAAGTTTTTTAGATCAAGAGAAGGTTTCTTAAGTAGGGGTTTTATTACAGCTACCTTAAGAGCCTCTGGTACATAACCATTCACTAATGACAAATTAATCATTTACAAAATGGGGGTAATAATAATAGGAAATACTTCTTTAAACAATTTTGTCGGGATTGGATCCAACATACAAGTTGAAGGCTTAGATGAAGAAAGTATTTTTGAAAGCTCAGAAGGCTCAACTGGAGCAAAACACTTCAAACAGAGATTAGGCTCCAGCGCCACATTCAGTACCTCATTGCTTACTGAGGTAGTAGTTATGTTTGGTAGGAGGCAATCGATTTTAGTATTCAGCTGGGATGTTGCTGAGGTCCTGTGAGTATATGGTGACGTCTTCTTAAGAAACTTGGCTAGTAGGAAAGATTTCAAGCAGACATGCTTGATGACAGTTGGATGATCAGGTTTCTACGGAACTTATTTGCCAGTTTAATTGTGGGTTATGGAGTTGTAGGTGGTCAAAACCTGGTTGTGAGGCAAAGAACACATAAATAGATATGGACTCAGATTGGTTACCAGAGGTGATTAACTTCAGTGAACGAGTGATGTGAGTTATATGGTGGAGAGGGTTTCTGTCTAGGGCTGAAACACGAAGGGGGCTCTCTAGGGAAACAGTTTCCAGTTTCAACTGTTTGATAAAGGAGACGGAGATGAGGGACTACTCACAACCAGAATCGACTAGGGTACTGAGATTGAATGTCTAATGTTTAAGTGAAGGGAGAGTGGGTTTATTTGTGATAATGGATCAGTCCATTGTGTCCCCAATTTCACAGACGGATCCTCTTGGGGAGCTGCGCTCGTCTACAGAATAGACAAGCTGCAATAAAGCGGTCATGGTTCCAAAAGAAATGCACTGATGGGCTTGCATTCTTTTCTCTGCCGTTCCTCCAGGGTAAGACGGGTCCTTCCAACCTACCTGGGTTTGGGTTCTTAGACTGATGGTGTCTTAGAAGGTGGCACAGTGAGAGAAGGAGATCAGGATCTATTGGGAGGAGGACCAGGCACCCCATGGGTGGATGGAACAGTTGCTGAGACAGTGGACACAAAGCTTAGAAGGTTCAGCAACAAGTAAGTCATCTAAAGAAACATCAAGGAACACAGGAGGGCTTGAAAGTACCATTAGAGGTAACACTCAGGCACTGAATGACTGCAGAGCTGCCCCCTTTATCCTCCACAGACTCATTAGGATGATTGGCACCACCTGAAAACCCAGAGAGGTGCCAGCACCTAACAATTATATTATTTTGGGCTTTTATAAATACATTAGAAATGTTCTATTTAAGACTGGAAGACTTGCGCATCACACAACGTTTTGGAAATAATATTAAATAAAAAAAGCTGAACAAATATGAATTTATACAGTCAGAGATGTGGAGAACACTATTTTCATGTTTAATGTAACAAGAAAGTCTAAAGAAATTAACGTAAAAACCGACACAACCATGTTAAACACGTTCTAAGTAAAAAATATACTCTTCAGATGAGATAAAACCTGAGGAATATTGGCCATCTAACAAGATGGCGGCCCCCAGGACGGAAGCGGCTACTTCAGCTCCCGATGGCGATGTGTGGCTTATGTTAAATGTTTCGTCTGTTACGTCTCAGTCCTGCACAAAAGAGTATACAACAGAAGCCTATTACTCGGACTACTGAACTTTTCAAACAATCTTTCCGGAAATATATGGACTTTGGAACCAGACGTATTTGGCGAGCCAGGGAAGAGCGGGCGGTTTCGCGCTGCCGCCCGTTGGGCTGCTGTGCGCGCTCCTGGGGGCGGGGGTCAGATTCTTGCGGACGGTCGCTTTTTCGCACGACCCCGGCAACAGTCCATCCAATCTGGATGTTGCCATAATAATCACGGGTGATTTCAATCCTGCCAAACTGAAGACAGTACTCCCTCACTATCACAAACATGTGGATTTTGCTACCAGAGGACAAAACACTCTTGACCAGGTATACACCAACGTCAAGAAGGCGTACAGAGCCTTTCCCCACCCCCACCTCGGAACCTCAGATCACCTCTCCATCAGGCTAATTCCAGCCTACAGACCACTGCTAACGAGGTGCAAACAGAACTTGGCCAGAGGGCCACCTCAGCACCGTTTTGACCACACAGAATGGAGCGCCTTCAGAGAGGCTGCCACTTCCAATCAGCTGGTCAACTTGATGGAATATACAGAGTCTTTTACAAGCTACATATCTAAGTCCATAGAAGATGTGACTGTCACAAAACACATCACCACAAGAGCAAACGACAAACAATGGTTCACCAGAGAGGTACATGAGCTTCTGAGAGCAGGGAACTCTGCCTTCAAGTCTGGAGACAAGGAAGCCCTCAGATCAGCAAGGGCCAACTTGAACCGGGGCATGAGAGCAGCCAAACATGCCAATGGACAGAAAATGCAGTCAGACTTCACAGACACAAATGACTCCAGACGCCTATGGCAGAGCATTCAGTCAGACTGACGGACTACAAGCCGACTCCCCCACCCTTTGAAGATAATACAGACTTCCTCAACAAGCTAAATGTCTTCTTCAGTCGCTTTGAAGAAAATAACACCACTACCCCAACAAAAGCCCCCCACTGCTTGGAGAATGCCACAGTTCAGCTGGACCCCGCCGACGTGCGGAGGACACTTGACAAGGTGAACCACAGGAACGCGGCAGGCCCAGACAACATACCTGGGCATGTGGTTAGAGACTGTGCAGACTCACTCACTGATGTTCTCACAGATTTCTTCAACATCTCTCTGAGCCAAGCCATCATACCTGAATGCTTCAAAACCACCACCATTATACCTCTACCCAAGAAATCTCCATCAACAACACTGAATGATTACCGGCCCATAGCACTCACCTCAATCATGATGAAGTGCTTGGAAAGACTGGTAAAGGCTTACATAACATCCAGCCTACCTGCCACCTTTGACCCATTCCAGTTTGCGTATCGGCCCAAGCGCTCCACTGACGATGCCATAGCTGGAGCACTCCATCTCAGCCTCGCTCAACTGGAGAACAAAAACAGCTGTGTGCGGATGCTGTTCATCGAATTCAGCTCTGCTTTCAATACAGTCATCCCTCCACACCTGCTGAACAAACTCAATACCCTAGGCATCACCACCCCACTCTGCAACTGGCTACTGGACTTTTTTACCAACAGACCACAGACTGTAAGAGTTGGCAATAACTCTTCACAGACCATCATCATGAACACTGGGGTCCCCCAAGGTTGTGTGTTGAGTCATCTGCTGTTCACCCTGATGACCCATGACTGCTGTGCCACACACAACACAAACCAAATCATCAAGTTTGCAGATGACACAACAGTCATGGATTTCATCAGCAACAATGACGATTCAGCTTACAGATAGGAGGTACACCATCTCATCAACTGGTGCGACACCAACAACCTACACCTCAGTGTCAGCAAAACAAAAGAAATAACTGTGGACTACAGGAAAAATCGCAAACCACACACAGCCCTCACCATGAATGGCAATGCTGTTGAATCAGTAAAAAGCACCAAGTTCCTAGGAGTGCACATCATGAGCAATCAACACCACCTCCCTTGTCAAGAAAGTGCAGCAACATCTCCACTTCCTAGGCAGGATGAGAAGAGCCAGTCTCCCTCCCCCAGCACTCACCACCTTCTACAGAGTTGCCATTGAGAGCATTCTCACCAGCAGTCTCTCAGTCTAGTATGGCAGCTGCCAGGTTGCTGACCAGAAGTCACTACAGAGGGTGGTGAAAACAGCAGAGAGGATAACAGGTTCAGCTCAACCAAGGACCTGTACCCATCCCGCTGCCTCAGAAGAGCCACCAACATCATCAAAGACCCCACTCACCCCTCACACAAACTGTCTACTCTCCTGCCATCTGGTAAGCGCTACAGAAGTTTGCGCTGCAGGACCACCAGACTCAGCAACAGCTTCTTCCCACATGCCATCAGGCTGCTGCACTCACTCCCGAAACCATGAACACAACCCACACACACACACACACACACACACACACACACACACACACACACACACACACACACACACACACACACACACACACACACACACACACACACACACACACACACACACACACACACACACACACACACACTACCTCTGAATCACTTTGATAGGAACTGTATACTCACCTGGTTTTCCATATGTTGTGTTGATAGTCATTGATATTTATATTGCACTTATGTCCAGTGATGTATCTTGTCCTGTTTTTTATAGTTAGTTGTGTGTTAAATTTAAGCCTTTGATACTGCACATTGGAGTTTTGTAGAAACGCAATTTCAGTCGTCTTTGTAATGTACTGTTGCGTGGTTTGATTGACAATAAAGTTCAGTTTAACTTTAACTTTAACACAATCACAAAGTAAAATGTTGTAGGGGTTACGGAAGACATGGGCGAACTATGGCCATATAGGCTTTTTAATCCGGCCTGCCAAACTTTTCCAAAGTATAGTAGAAACCCGTGGATGTGTAAAAACCTCATTAATTTCCCTTTCCCCTGCAATATCCTTGTTTACTCAAAAGATGGCACACTATTCTAGACATGTTGGCGTGTAACTTTCATAGTATGGCAGGATTTTTGTGCCACCAGGTTTGCCGGCACGGAGTTATATGAAGGAGCAATAATTGTGACCGTGTGCATATGAATGTCATCATATGTAAATGGCCGTGCTCCCAGCTAATCAAAGACTGGCCTTTTTCATCCAATTAATGAATTCCTTCCAAATACACAAAGTTGATTCATACTCTCAGACTCACTAACATTTCAGCAGAGTTGCAAACGCAGACACAGAGCCGACCGCGAACAGAGTGAGCTGAGCAAGCGAGGAGTTTGTCAGAGTACCTTTGAGCGAGCACGCGCACCTGAGATTCATACGCGCTTACAATTATTGCTCCTGCAGATAGCTCTGTGCCCGCAAACCTGGTGGCACAAAAATCACGCCATAACTTTCCAGCTTCTTTTGGGAAAGGGGAGGGGAAATCATTTATTAAGAGTAAAGAAATTTAAAAATGGCAAAAAAAGGTGGAGTGAAGATAAGAAAGGAAGAAGATTATATAAAGTACCAAAGTCAATAATAATTAGAAATAATAATATGAGAAACCAAAGGGAAGAAATAATAATGATCAGATTAAGAGCAGGTCATACCTATTTAAATGTCCTTTTGTATTTAATAGGGAGGAAAAATAATGATAAATGTGAAGGATGTGGAGAGAAAGAAAATCTAGAACACGTATTGATGAACTGTAAAACATATAAACCTGAAAGGGAGAAACTGAGAACAATGGTTGGAAGGACAGGTCAAGAACGGAGTCTTAAAAGAATATTAGGAAATGAAGGAAACATAATGGACATTTACACATTAAGGAAATCATTATTTATTTATCTTCAGAATACACAGTTAAAAAACAGAATTTAACTGATGTAAAGTAATGTTGCTTCACACACATGCTCCTGGCCCGGCCCCTCTGTCAAATTTTAGAACCCATTCTGGCCCGCAAGTTAAAAAATTTGCCCACACCTGGGTTAAGGTAAGGGTTTTAAATGTGAGAACAGTGTTAACTATACATGGTCATGAGGGTCTACCTTGTGAAGGGTATATTTATGATGTTTTCTGGAGCAACATTATGTTTTTGAATTCACCTTATGGCTTAAGTAAAAAAAAAGTGAACATTTCTTAACAGGTGGTTCTGTGCCACTGAATAAAGTTGAATGACTGCAAATATGACGGATATTGTTCTGGGTACTCTGACTAAGTGTTGATCATAGCGACTGCTTTGGAAGATAAATATATCCTTTTGGTTACAATAGCACAGACCTGAAAGTTAAAGTCTGAACAGTTTGTGATGGCAGTCACAAATTCTCTGAGGCTTGACTTGACAATTTGTTGATGGAGGGAATGTCAAGACATAATTAGTCTCTCTTCGTAGACCAGTGACGTACTGTTTTATGTATGAGCCAAAGGCCTCATGGACAAACAATATGGAGAGGTTATAAATCTGTGTGTGAAAATCTAAATAATTGATATGGGGTTTGGGGTCCGGCTTTTTAGTAAGAAACTAGCAATACCTTTTAAGGCTAGACTCCTATTTCATTTGTTTGTAACACATCTGTATGTCTTACAACCTAGGCCAATATACATGCACACCCATGTCTACAAAGCCTTCCCTATCCATGGTGATCTTTATTTACCATTTTTACTGGTTGACAGGTGATCAGTTACCTGCCTTACAATGTTTTCATTCCCTTTCTACTCACTCTTTCTATGCCTTGTATTTCCCCTTCCAGGTATCATTTGGAAAATAAATCCGTGTACATATACAATGAAAAGAGAAAGCAAATGCATCACAAACATTGTCACACCTAAAGTTCAGCTTCATCATGTTTGCTTAATAATAATAATACAACATCCTCCTTGCATCCTCCTTTATTATATGTCAATTCATCCATCTGTCTTTGTTTGTCCATCCATTCAAATCCAATTCAAAGGCAAAAATACATTATTTATCATGAAGAAAATGTCTATGTTGTGGTATTATCTAAGTATCACTAGCTGTCATTGATGGGAATTCTGTGGTCAGGAATGATCTCAAGCAGTGGTCGGTCTAGTGATGACGTGAAGAGGTCTCAGAATGACGACACCATTGTTTAGGATGTTAATACATATTATTATCGATTTAAATTAAGTAAAGGAATGTAAAGGGTTATTTGTTTCAGAAACATTTTTTTATCCTTCTACTACTACTTCCTGGATTCTTTCCATAAACTTCTACCATTTGACAACACTGCCCTCTGCTGTACTTCTTTTGTATTTGTTTTACAATATTAACTGTGGCCTTCTGCACAAATGCTCCTTTAAAATTTAAATTACAACCTGCAAACTAAAAGTCATGTTAGATGAGAAGGGGCTAAGTAATTCTATATGTGTATCTTCGGAGATGTATCTAATAAATCCAGTGGTTAACCATTAGGTTTACATTCACCTTTCTGAGTTTTACGAGAAAAATAGAAATACTTAATTGTTCATAGCTTAAATAATTTATTTTTCATGTTTAATCCTTTCATATAAAGGAATCATATTTATAAAGGTGACCAATTCCTCGTTTTTCTTTAATGCAACTTGAAACTCCATGTTATTATAGAGATATTTTGTGCAAGAAAAAAATATTCAAAAATATTTTTTTTGTATCCTACACCTTTTTTAACCTCTCTAAAGTTCCTTTTTTTTTTTTTTTTTTACTCCTCATGATGCTGTGTGTTTCTCTAACATCCTCCAATAAACCTCTGAAGAGTTCACAAAATCCTGGATTTATGCTGAGGTTCAGTCACACACACCTGGACTGAATATATCAATTATCAAATCTACTTATGCTTGATATTTTTAAGAGATATCTCAGATTATTTATAAAGTCGTTTAAAGACATTGTTTTTCTTCTATTGTATAAGTATATTGACTGAGAGTCGATCTATTGAAAAGTAATAACAGTAGAAGACATGCACGTTTAGGGTATTAGTCTACCAATATAACAATATGGTAAAATTACTGTGGTATTAAAGGTCCTACAAACAGTATGGTTATCATCAAACATTTTTAGATTAAAATAACAAGTATTAGGATAAACTAAAAAGTCTGAAAATATCAGAAATGTTTTACTAGGAAAACATAAAGAAGCTAAAAGCTCTTTAACAACTCTCAGGGTTCCTGCCGTATACGTCATGAGAATCATTAGTATCTTTAAAAAGTTAAAGTTTGTTATTTTGTTTTTCATATTTTGGAAAACCTTGAAAATATAACATTTCTATATATTTTGTATTGTAACTTTTAGCTCTGTTGCATTTGAAACACTGAGTTTCCCTTTTTTTGTAAATATAAAATTAGGTTTTAGTCAAAAAGTATCTTTTATGTTGCTTTCAGAAAGACTACTATTAACTTTACATTTGATTATATTTCATAATTCCTGACCTAGCTGCATAATGCTGCATATTCTAATGTAATTGTAATTGATTCTTCATTGAATGATTTAAATGTATTGTTGGTTACCACTAGGTGGAGGCATTGCAGTTTATCTTAATACATTAATTGCAAAGCATTTTTCTTTATCTGTCTTTTTCTTGTTGTCGTGAGTTTTGTAAATTGGGGTGTCAGGAATCCACACCACATACATCTTTTCTGATTCAATATAGAGATCCCTTAACAGCTGCAATCAGAGCGGTTAGCGAATGTTTGTTCATAAAGTGGAAATGAAATAATCCAAGGACCACCTGAGTCCACAATCACATCTGCTCAGGGAAGTGGCTACCATGGTGAAGATTGGTGTGCTTCATGTAATAATTTTTTCTTCATGTAAGGTTCAATCTGCTCTCTGCCTCAAGCCATTAAACATAATGCTAGAGTCAATAGAGGAACTTACAGTAGCAGTTAAAACAAAAAAGATGCTTGTTAAGGCATTTGTTTAGCCTTATGAAAGCTTTAGGCACAAACTCAAATCCTCTAACATTGTTAAGGAAAGTTTTTTTTATTTATAAAAAAAACCCAGCCAAATCTAAACTGTAGATCAATTTCAATCTCCTGACCAATCAACAATTGTAATTAATTCCATTAATCCTCTCCTAACCATCAGATTATCTATGGAAACGATTGATACAACTTTTTCTAACTTCAATTTGTGTTTAAGAAATGTTGGTGAATTTAATAAAATCCTAATAAAACACATTAGAGTTTGGGAGAATGTTTTGACAAAGCATGAAGCAGTTCAAATGGATGCGTTTACAAAGAACTTTAAAGTTTTGGCTGTGGAATGCCCAATTATTAATAATGAGATTCTTCAGTACTGGTTATCCATAACTGATCTATGCCAAAAATGATCTAGGCCAAAAATGAAAGAAGCCATTATTTCATGAAGAAGGGTCCAGTTCAGTTAGAAAAGAACCATCACCAATTAAATGTATTTGGGATAAAGACATTATATTTAATTAGTGTTTACGTCTTGGTATTCTTATCAATCTTCCATTGGAGAAAACAGGCACTGCTTAATCTGACTGCAGATTCCTCATCGGAGTCACTGAAAATAGCTAGAAAAGAAACTGGTGTAGCCGCTTTTCCCCAGCTGAGCGCACCTGTAGACAAGACGGCAAAGCTTAACATGCTAATGTAAATGTGTCAGCCAGTTTCCAGGGATGTTGCACAGAAAATGGGTTTAATAAGTTCGGAGAATGATTTAAAACTACATAAAAAAAAAGAAAACAAAAGTTGTGAAACCTCAGCTTTCCATTCCAGAACCATTTATCAGATGCGGCTCAATCAGCTCTAAGTATGTTCTGCGTTGGGGGAGTGTATGTTGTGTGAGTGTGTGTCCTTGTGAAAATAAAGAACACATCAACGATGAAGCTCTGATACCCTGATTCACCATGGTAACTAGTCAAGAAGAAGCAGAAGGTTGTTGCTGCAGAGCAGGAAAAATGTGAACCCAGCATGGTTTAAAAAAATAGCGCTTTGGAAATAAAGAAGGAATTTGATCTTTTGTTTGTGATGAAAAAGGATCATTAAAAGAAAAATAACATTTTGAACTGTTTTAATTGATAGCTACTCTAGGTTCTATGGTAAGGAAGGTAAAAAAAAAAAACAGTCCATTAACTTCCAGTTAAAAGTTATTCAGAGCTAAAGAACTTTTTGGATGATTTCTTCCTACTGGAGATGTAAGCTGTCACAGCAGTAGCTCACTGTTGGACTCTAAACTCAGGGGATGCTTAAAAATATCATGTTTTAGTATTCTGAGGATAAAATGTCTTTTGTTTTCAGCAAAATCATCCATGGCAGCGGAAATGGAAGAACTCAAACAAAGAAGCACAGAAGCATGATAGATAGTTTAATAACTGTGGCTAACTTGCCCTCATTTAAAGCCTCATAAGACAATAATTACTCCAGACAGAAAACTACAGAATGTGAACTAGATTTAGATCTTAATGCCTGCCTGAGTACCTTAAGGCAGCTGACCATGTCTTCCCATTACAAGCAGAGCTTTTTCCCTTCATTTACAAAGCCACTGTAATAATGTTCATGCACCTTTGCACATGTGTAATATGTTGTACATTTTCTGTATATAGTTTATTTACCCGCGCCATCACATCAGAACAAGCTACTGATCTGTGAAACTGTTTTTACCGACCATGACATAAACAGATTCTTATCAAGCCCAAACATGACTTTGGACCCCATAACAACCTTTGGACGTACATTTTTGAAAGATCTAAAAATGGAAATTTTTGATTTTTTGAAAAAAATACTTTTCTACATACATCTATTCTATTCTGTTCTAAAACCTGAAAACAAAACCTACATTAACAATGGCATAACAAGCCAAAACATGAGTAGCAAGAATGTGTCATGATCGTTTTAGGCTGCTTGACCCACATGCAAGGAAGAGTCTCAGGAGAACAGGCAGCAAGTAAATAAAGTTTAATGAGTGGTGTGAATGTGAATCTGAAGCAGGAACTGCAGGGGTGGCATGGGGACCCGGGAGCCCTGCAGGGTAGATACAGAGAAGGTAATTATGATGCTGGAGCAAAGGTGATATTGACTGGAGTGGATCTTATTTGAGATGGAGGCTGGAGACCGCCAGGGAGAGGTGAGAGGGTCGAGACGTTGATTGACTTCTACAATAGATGTTGTCCAGAGGTGGGGCGCAGATGGTGATCGAGAGGAGCAGGAGCAGGAGCGAGCATGAAGAGGAGCTGGAACCAGTTGGCTTGAGGTCAGGGTTTCACAGTGAATATTGCAGCACAGAGGAAGGTGTGACCTGGGTCGAGCACACAAAGAATTAGTAACATGAAAACATGAGGAAACAACGTGGAGATCATCTTGAAGCTGGCACTGAGAGGGCAACGTCACCAGGAGTAACTAACACTCAGGCAGAGTGTGTCTGGTCCACCACGCCTCTTGAGCTGCTCTGCCAGTCAGTTGATGGAAAACCAGGTGCACAGTAGCGCTCCAGGAAGAGGGAGTCGGGGCGCCCCCGCATGGACATCCTCGGAAGCACAGACGTAAAAAGTCCCTCAACCTTGACAGAAAGTAAGAAACAATTGAACCTTGAAAGTCAGGAAAATGTCCTGTTAAATTATGTAAAAAAATCACAACTATTCTCTGACTTTATTGTAATAAATAATCTTTCTTCTACAGCATCCTTCATATTTAGGCATATTATGATAACATGATGGTCCTGTAATACCAAGATCTTGAGTTGTTTTGTGTTGATAGCTTTGTTCATTTGTTCAATGTGTTTGACGTTAGTAATTGTTTTTCCTACAATATTTTTTAAGGTCAGTCTTCTTTCTGTTTTTCCCTTAGATCATTCTGTTTTTGTTGTCAGGGAAAAGGGGTTCTGTTCTCTTTAAGTTGTTGTCATTTCCTCTTACAGTTCCCAAGTTCCACCTGAGGGGTGCATAGGGCCATCTGCTGCTGTGGATTGGGGATCATCATCCACAGGTGTGTGCAGTCTCACACCTACAGTCCAGGAGCATTACCAACAGTTTCCAATAGATTATTTCTGTGTTTCCTTCCAGTGTTTTCACTGTGAGAGAACCTACCAGATTCCATGTAAAAGAGTGACAATCTACAGTGAAACCACAAGACACCTGGACAAAAACACTGGTAACCGCTCTGTTTCATCTTACTCAGCACCCTTGTTCCGTGCTCAGACGTGCACCCTTCATTGTACTCCATGGATGTCCGTTTTTTCAGTTCAGGCTTCTGCTTCACCATCTTCCTCCTCCATGTAACCGTGTTCCCTCTCACGCAGTTCCTGGTTTCCACCTGTGTGCAGTTTCCCTGAACATTACCATGTTTTTTTTTTGCCAATAAACTACCTGAACCTGAACTGAGTTTTCTGCATGTGGGTCTGCGTTTTAAAACAGAACATGACATTCTATACACCCTTGTCTCTTTTGGGGTCGGGCGGGTCTGCTGGCGCCTATCTCCAGCTTACAACGGGCGAGAGGCAGGGGTACACCCTGGACAGGTCACCAGTACAAGCTATAGAACAATGCACCTTTAGTAGTCAGTAGGCTTCAGCCATGTGACTATGCTGGCACCTCAGAGGGCACTTGACCCCCCCTATCCTAGGAGGCCAGTGCCTTATCCATTAGGCCCCGAGGGCAAACTCAATGCTAGACCCTTTTACCTTCCTGCTAAATAATATACCATAGTGCATGGACTGCACCTTATGGCTCTCAGATCACTATATTAAATATACATTGAGTCTTACATTTTGGTTTTTACTCTTTTTTTCACATTTTTGCAAACCTTGGTCTTCTAAATACAGACATAAAAATTTGACAGGGAGCGACTTGCACAATAATTGGTACAGAATATGATGATTACATTTTTGAAGCTGGGGAAAAAAAAGAAAATTCATTAACAGAAATCTCATAAATAAGACAAGCTTAAGAAGACTCTCTAATGACAACTGTAACTGTTTGCGTACATCAAATATCTTCCACACTAGCCTGCAGTATAACAGACATTAGAGAGTAATTTAAGTTTGCTAAAACATAACCATAATTTACTGGTTTTTAAAGCTACTGGGTTTTCCAGCATATAAATGTATAAATAAGGATTCTAAAGAAGCATTGAGCTACATTTTCAAATTAGAAAATAATTAAAACTTGATCAGGGCAACCCTATTATCCACTAAATACCACAGAGGATCTGCAAATGAAGGGAGAAGGAATGTCACTATTGAAGGAGACACTCTCCAAAGCTCAAAGTGTTACACTAAATGAATGAATTCATAAACTAACACAAAGGAATTTCCTTAAAATAACGAGATCAAAGAAAACAAACAACAATTACATGTTCAAAACAAACCAAGATAAGGAAAATCGTTCCTGTCCCTGAAATCCGTTAACAACCTCGAAAACACAAAGTAACAAAAACAAGCTGATCTCCTCAGCTACATAGTATGTTTTAAAATCTACACTGAGAACACCAAAGGTTGGGGTCGTAGGAGGATATGAGGTGGAGTGAGTGTGAATTTCAGTCATTCTGTGGCAACAACAGCATGGTGCCCTAAACAGCAGCAAATGCTCAGAGAACATCTGTGTTTCCATCTATGAAACTCAGCTCCTCCTCCCATGCCCAGCATGTCTCCCACAAGAAGTACATGGAATAAACATGTAACAAACAATATTTTTCAATACTGCATGGTTAAACATTTATATTTAAAATATTTATTTGTATTTTATCACAGAACATCCTTTCATTGAGTCATTCATTTAGGCTATCCACCCTTCATTGATTCTGTTTTATACTTGCACCCCCACTCTTCGTATTCAAACTTTAACAAGAAAGCATAAGCATCAAGGACTTGATAATTCAACTCAGGAAATGAATATTTTAATAAAATGCTTTGGGAAAGTAATGTGTGGATGTTCAGGTAAATATCTTATTAAACTAAATAAACCCTTTCAGAGTCTTACAGTGACATTGAAACATCATCTCCTTAGGTCTTATAAAAACATCGCCCCTGCGGATCCATTCAAAGTAAAGTTAGCCACCATGGTAAAGGAATAAACTTTAAAACACACTGAAGAATTGCAAAACTTCTTGGGTGCTACGTCGGTGTCCTTTTGCAATGACCTTTCTCCCTGTAAGGAGACGTTAACAGGGTTAAAAAGAGCTGGATCACATCTGAGTTTTTCTTTGCACTTTACTCTGAAAGCTTTTCAGACTAGTAGTCTAAATCCTAAACCATAAAAGCTCACAGTGGAGTTGACATTATCCCTCATTTCTCTTCTGGCCTGCTGTGGCATAGAGGAGCTGGACGCAACAATCCAACTCCCTTTTCAAATAACGTGCATCAATTTCATCACGTCATAAGTTAATTTCTTCTATATTCTGTTGGTGTTGTTGCTGCTGTCACCATGCTATGAAAATGTACATTGCTCGGTAGAATTGATTGCCTTACTGATCCATTTTCAGCTTTTTTTCAACTGTAAATATATGTATTTTATTTTAGATTAATTTTAGAACGTGCCTTTCCTGGCATTTAATCAAGGTAAAGAAAGTGGTTAAATCACACAAAAAAGACTCAGTACAGAAAGACAACCAGATGACATTAAAAGACAATCTGGTGATAATTTCTTTTTGATTTTCAGACTTTCTTCCCCCTTGTAGTTACTCTTTCAATTTAGACTTTTATGATGAGCTCTAGTGAATAAAATTTGCTTGTCACAGCATCTATGTCAATCTACGTTGGAAAGTCTTCTTTTAATTGAAGGCAGATAGTCGATTTTGAGTTGTTATATTGGTTATGTTGGAGTTGACTAATTAAAGGTATAGGAGAGGATCTTCAGCTCATTCTCATTTTCGCAACACTGCGCATGCGCCACCTCATCTCCAGTAGCGCCCCCTAATATTGGGAGCGTGCACCTCCTCAACACATGCAGTCTATTTACATCTGCGGGACCACAGCCTCTGGCGCCGCATCGGACTTATTACAGAATTGCAAACATGTCTGACACTTTGAACACGGTTTTTCTCTTGCAAGCTTCCATTTTCGCTGCCTTATGGGGAGAACCTCTCTTCAATGGTGAATGATGTGTCTTGACCGTCCCCTTTTTTAAATAGGGGGACCACAACCCCAGTCTGTCATTCCAGCGGAACTGGCCCCAATGTCCACACAATGTTGCAGAGTCGCATTAACCAGCATAACCCTACCACATCCAGAGCCTTAAGGAACTCTCAGAGAATCTCATACACCTCAGGAGCCCTGCCACCAAGGGGCTTTTTAATCACTTCGGCGACCTTACACCCAGAGATTGGACAGCTCACACCAAAGTCCCCCACCTCCCCTTCCTCAATGGAAGACGTGTTGAGGGGATTGAGGAGGTCTTCAAAGTACTCCGCCCAATGACCCAAAACATCCCGAGTTGGGGTCAACAGCACACCATCTCCACTATAGACAGTGTTGACCATGCACCACTTGCCACCCCTGAGACACCGGATTTGCAAATCCATAAAAAAAATAATCTTATCTTCATAACTGCATAACTCAGGAATAGGTAACTTTCCCCCCCTAAAATAATATTTATACTTAAAAAAATAACCACGTTGAACACTGGGACTCGTCCATATGAATGGAGTTAGCATTCAAAAGCTACTGATTTGTATTTAAGAAGCAAAAATTCTGGAAGATCTATTACTGACTGCAACACAAACACCAAGGGCACTGATTGTGAATTACATATTTTACATAGTTTCCTTATTGTTCATTCAAAATAAGAATGGCAACATGCCATTACTATATTGTGATAGATGTTGAGGAACATAGAGAAGAACAGTTGGATATTAGTTTAAAAAAGCCAGAGACTTCAAAGTGAACGGAAAGGGTTTTTCTCTTGCTTGTAGTATACAGCGATACTGTGATAACTAGCACTTTTTAGCATTGACTTTTTTCAAATTCAATATCTGAAACCCCTGTGAGTTGATTACTTTCTTCAAAGGCAATACTGTAAAGAAACCGCTCATTGCCTTCCATAGCCTTCCATATCTAAATGGAAAAAAATAAAATAGTCTCTAAAATAAATCCTTCTATGATCTGACCATGCCAGAAGCAGGCGTTTAGATAATCTCCCTCCTCCTGCACAATGAGCAGATAAACTAAAAGCTACAGGGAGCTGCTTTCTTTCCTTTCTCATCTTACACAACGTAAATTAGGTCCGTGGATTCTGCTGGCAGCTTTTTTTGGTGTGTCCCGATCAAGGCTGTCATCCTTTCTTAAAACACAGATTATGAACCAGAATCCACCTAAAACTATACCTTATGCAAATAAAAGTATGTATTTCTTTTCACTCCTGTGTCAAATATTAGGGTTTAGTTGGCTCACTTTACCGCCTAACACTGTTTAGCTAATCTAAAAAGCCCATGCACAGCACATGATTATATAATTACCATTTTAAAGCCATTTGTGAACAGTAGCATTGTGTTTTGCAGCAATTGGTATGAACAACAGAATATAGGCAGCTACTAAAAGACTAGCTTTCTTTAAAAAAAAAAAGTCGCAAATAGTTTTATTATTATTACCCAATTAATTGTAGTTGTTCATAGCTCAACCAAACCAATTGCTGCGCAACTGTAGTTGACTGTAGTTATTAATCACCACCAACATATCAGCTTTATCATTCTATCACTATTTAGAAAAAGACTGTATTTAAGGGTTTTTTAGCTGGTCAGGTTTAAGTTGAAAATCAGTCTGTGTACCTCTGTTTTTAATGATTGTGGTTTATTTTAAGATAGAAAAGGTCAACGAGATACACTCTGAACCACAGTTTTATTCTCGAGACAGAAAGACGAGAGTTTGGGGAAAGCTGTACTTTGCTACTAAAAAAAGTTGACTAGAACATTTTTTTTTGTTGAAAAAAATGTATTTCAGTATGCACAATGACAGGGGAATAAAAAATACATAAAAGATAAAAATGCAAAAGGAAAATTCTACAGAGAATATTTTCAATGAGGATTCTGAACATTAGAAGCTGTATAGATCTTATCTTTTCAACTACAAAGAAAGGCTGTTGCCCTGTCCCTTAAAGTATCTTCACCCTTCCCATGATTTCCTGGCTTCTTATCTAAAAATATGTGACTAAAGAACAAGCCTTTTAATTATTCCATCAATATTAGCTGACCAGAAAATACAAGGCATCTGGCCTGTGACTGTGACATGCAGCGTTTTTATTTAAAATCTAATAATTTTGCCATGTCGGCAACCTGCCGTTTTCTTCTTAAATAATCAGCAGCTGAAGTGTTGATTGCCAGCATCACCTAAGGGAGTCAATAAGAGAACAATTTATGTCCTCAATTGGGAAACAGATGGTTGGCTGTAAAAAGCAAAGACCTGACAGCTGTTAGCCTCAGCCTGATTAACTGGCTGCTGACTGGCAGGTCCTACTGCTTTGCTCCCCCTGAGTTTGGACGTTAGGCTAGCCTTATGGTGAAACGGTCCTAACAACAATCCCCCACAACCCCGGCCCTTCTTTGTGGCTGACCAGATTTATTACAGCTTCAGGAACCAACAATCAGATCTGGAATCACACACAAATGTTTTTATTCTTCAGTTTTTTTCTAGAACTAATTTTCAACATACTGATTTAATTTAAATCTGAACAAACATACAATTTATTTTCTTTGAAAAGTCACATTTCCCTCTCCACAATGTTTTCCTTGTATTTTGGGTCTCTTCCATTTGCTATCTGGAACAAAATGCATGACTGAATTAAAAAAAAAATGGACAAGGGTTTTTAAAAGTTTGCCATTAATGTGTTAGTTTATTTAAATGTTTTTAGCCAACTTTCTATATTTGGATCACTATGTCAAAATGTGGAGGCCTGGTAGGAGGAACAGAAAATGATGTATGTGTTGTTTATATTTGAATGGTAGATTAGAGATGGATTCAGGGCTAAAAGAAAAGCCTGCTCAAGCACACAGATAAAAAAAGATATTGTTCATGTTAAATATCTTTGGAAGCTTCTTAGAATTTTCGTCCCACCTCATGTACCACATGTGATGTGATGACAAATAAAGATTCCTTGATTCCTTGATTCCCTTGATTCCTTGATTCCTTGATAATTGCATTGTAGTTCTCTCAGTAAAAAAACAATGACTTTAGATCATTTTCAACTAAATCTGATCCAATTTATTATGTTTAAAAAATTGCCTGTTGGTCACCCTCTACAACAATCCATCAAAAGAGTTCTTGAAGATGAAAAAGTACGAAGTTCCTCTGCCGTTATTTTTCTAAAGTGACTGTCTACTCTGGTAGACATTTACAGACATGTACCTGTGGGGTGCCAACGCATTCATACCCCTTGAACTGTTTCATATTCTGTGGCATTACAGCCACAAACAGAAATATGTCAGTAGAACTTTATGTGAAAGCCCAAACCAAACTGGTATGTAATTGTGATGTGGAATAAAAGTTATGTATACTCTCAAATGTTTTTTTTATACAAATAAAAAGCTGAGTGTAGTTTTCTCTGTGAAAACAAAATCCGTCTGTTTTCATCTGTTTGTAATCTGCGCTGTACACGTTAGAGGTTGGTTAGCAGAATATTAGGAAGCAAAAACCACCATGAACACTACGTAACACACCAATCATGTTTGGGATAAAGTTATTGAAAAGTTTAAAGCAGACTCCCAAGCTTTGAACATCTCAAGGAACACTGTTAAATCCATAATCTGGAAATGGAAAGAGTAGGACACCTAAAACTACAGACAGAACAAGCAGAGCACTGATCAGAGATCTAACATCAAATCCATCAAATCAAAAGTACTTTATTTATCCCAAAGGAAAACTAAATGTTGTTAGAATAACTAAGGAGATGTTATAGATGATGATGATTGTGGGGAGGAAAGATCTTCTGTAGCGGGTTGTTTTGCAACTTAGCTGAAGAAGCCTCTGACTGAAGAGACTCTGTTTTCCAATAACACTCTCATGAAGAGGATGTTCAGGCTTGTCTTCTTGATTTTAATTAAAGTCCTTCTTTGTGGCACTATTTTCAGAGGTTCCACAGTTGTCCCCGGAAAATAACAGCCATTTTTCAAACAGCTTGATGAGCCTTTTTAGGTCCCTTGCTCTAAAGCTGCTGATCCAACAGATGACAGCAGAGGAGATGACACTTTCAACAACTGTCCTATGGAAGATGTGGAACATTTGGCAAAAACCATAACAGGATTTTAGCGACCTCAAGAAGAACTGTTCAGTCCAGTCGAGTCTGTTGTCCAGATGAAAACCGCTGGAATATATATTCCTCAACCATCTCGTCTTCCATGATGGAAATAGGGGTTGATCTCATCTTGTTTCTCCTGAAATCTACAATCACCTTCTTTGTTTTGTTCACATTTAAGATGAGATGATGCAGCCAAGATTTCGATGGCGACACTGGACATAATGGAGAGATCCACAGCTCAGGTGGGGAGATGTGGTCTTTATGGAATGGTGGCAAGTAGAGAGTCATTCTTCAAAGAAAAGTCTTCTTTGCAAGTTGCCAGAAGCCATGTCGGGTTCACAGCAATAATGTGGAAGAAGGTGTCTTGGTCAGACAAAGATTAAACTTTTTATTTGAACTAACACGGCACAACACTCTGAACACGACTTCACCTCTGTCAAATATGGTGGTGGCACCATCACCCTTTGGGGGTGCTTCTCTTCAACACAACACACTCAGGGAAGTTTGTCAAAGTTGATGGTAAGACAGTCAAACTCCAGATCTAAACCCAATTAAAAATCTAGTGAATCTGTGGCATCAGAAACTGTCTAAACTTTAGTAGCTACGTTCCAACCACTAATCCAAAAGTCAAGTTTCATCATCTGTCAAGTTTCAACAGTCCAGGTAAAAAGTAAAAATGAGGGTGAATGAGGCAGAACAAGTCCAGAATCTAGAAGACAGTGATAATTATCCAGGCGACATGTATGAGGTGCATTTTGTAACAATAGGCAGAGAAACAGGTAGAGGCAGAAAATAAGTCAGGCACACAAACAGAAACTCAGATATTGAAGGCTCAAAGGTTCTGACTGTGGTTGACGAAAGACAATCTCCCACTGTGTCATTGCAGAGCTGGAGTATATAGGGCTAAAGCACAGGTTAAAAACAATCAGCAGTCAGTAGAGGTGGAAGGGGCACAGCAGTGGAGCAGTTAGAGACAAATCCTGACAAAACCAGACACAAGCTTGAGCTCAAAGTGTTTTCTAAGTGTCTCAAAAATAATATGGCTAAGAAGCTTCTATAATGTAATATCGGTCACATCTTTTCAATCTTTTAACATATTTTTTATCTTAGAACTGAAAACTCCAATGAATTTTATTAAGGACTTTGGGTGATAGAACAAGAAAAAGTACTACATAATAGTAAAGGGGAAGAAATTAAGTGTTATCCAAATTTTGTCAAAGTTATATCAAAGATTCATTGAAAAAGCTGATGGTGCTGATCTGCTGTAGCAGTTCATATTACTACAAATGTGAAACACCGCTAAAGACACTGTTGTTGTTTGATTAGGAGGATGCTCATGGTTTTGTTGTTCATTATTTAATGTAATCTGAAAAACACCAACTGCAATCATAAGTTGTATACGTACTACAAATAATCTAAAAATAAAAAGCAAACTGTATGGTTTGGTAACTGCATAGCATTAAAGTTGTTTCTGCTTTAATGCACTTTTTTTTTTATTGTATGCGAGTGAGCACAGAAAAATCACCCAAGGAGTTCCCACAATAAATTTAGCTTTTCAAAGAAATATTTTTCCTGCTACAATTGACTTCAGACTGTATTTCCTGGCACTAACCAGTCAGCCCCTGGATAACCCACTGCACTTGTGTATTAAGATTATTTTTTGGCAAAGGGGAAAAGCCCCTGTTAAATTTCAGTGGACCTCTTGATATAAGGAAAAAGTAAAATATCAATCTTATTTCATCTATATTGTGTCTATATTAGTGATTTTTAAAAGTTACCTTTGCAATGATTTAAACTGAGTAGTGAGTTTTTTTTTCTGGTGTTGTATTGATTGAATGAACCAGTAGAATCTGTACAGTATCAACGCCATTCTGGTTTAAATCCTACTCAAAATCTGTGACTGGACTGGAAAATTGTTCTTCCACAACTCTCTCCATCCAGGCTGAATTAACATGGTCTATTTTAGAATGAAACCAAAACATTGCACTCCCTGGAAAGCTAGAAGGCCAAAACCCTGATGATTTGTAGCTCTACTTGCACTGAAAATGAGTTATAAAAACCTTTGACCCAAAAGGGGTTAAACAAAATAATTATAAAATTTTAACAGAACTCTCTACATTATTTTGATCTGATCTTCTGCTTAGTTAGACCAAGGCAAAAACTATAAGAGTCACATCCACATAATTTCATTGAGAAGATTTTACATGATATAATTGACATTTTTTAGGATTTTTTAATTTATACTACTATTATTAAAATCAAAATACGAAATGTAATCCTATAAAGGCATCAGAAATGCAGCTCCAGAGAGACAGAGTTACTCTTTTGCTCTAGGCTGATTTGTCCACAAAAACAAGAAACAAATAAACGGTTCCATGATTGTATTTATGCAGCAATAATATAACGGTTAGAAAATATAATATAAAAGTTATGTAAAAGATTGTATTTGCAAAGTAAGTACCTCATAGAACACAGCGCCATTAGTCAAAAATGGATAACAGCGGAGGGTTTGTGGCCTTCATTAACGTAAATGTACGGGGTGTTCACTTACCTTCTGCAATTTCCTATTTTCTCTGATGGTTCTCTTCCTCTTGTCTAATTGTATTGCCTTTAATGATCACCTGTGCTCAAAAGAATTACACACTGATCTCTGACAGTCAGTCAGGGATCACTTTTCTAAGACACTAGCAGTTGAAGACATATCTTGCATTGATTGGTAAAGAACAGCATTTATAGGTTTTCATTCCTCTGAGGTTTAATCATTACGGTTTGTAAAGTTGATACGCCAGACCTACCACTATTTGAACAATCTCTAGAGTATACAACAGTTCAAGTAAGTTAATTCACTGCCACAAAAGTTCAGTGAGATCTGATCACATTGTTGCAGAGTAAGACATGGGTTAACATTTATAACTCAGTGTTTGGTTGAAGCTACAGTACGACGTACTCAACTAAGGTTTTCCAAATCTCTTTTTCAGTCTGTTTTTTTGCCACAAATTGCCTATAACCTGATTTTATTGTGTCAGTACTGAAAGAGATTAAAAACTGCTGCCTAGCTCTGCCATTTATACCCTTCCCATTCCCTCCAAAGCCCAATATGAACTTGACCTATTTTGCAGAGAAGAATGTGGAGCATGTTTCGTTGCCATTAGATATATGGAAGCAGGTGCATTTTTCAAAAAGACCCTGGTTATTGTGTGATCCTGAAAGCGGTCCAAAAAGCAGGTGTCCTCGAAGCCAATATGTGCCTCCATTCACTCTGTGCCGACAAGACTCAAACTGCTGGTAAACTGTCCCTTTTTTTTAGACTGTTGAGTCTTTCTACAGGGAATGAGAGTGCATGGAAAACATGCATTAAAAGCTCCCAAGTGCGTAAATAAAATTATGCAATTTGACCTCTAAAAAAGCTAAAAGCTTTTGTACCCATCCTGAATAACACACACACACACACACACACACACACACACACACACACACACACACACACACACACACACACACACACACACACACACACACACACACACACACAC
>JAVLVB010000132.1:461147-478860 GCA_032876305.1 Orestias chungarensis | reverse complement strand
TAAAAGATTTAAAAGCACTTATTACCCCCCCTGATATTAGTTAGCTCTGTGTTTACCTAAATGCTGTAAATGAGTGTCATCATTAATGTTAAATTCTCTTCTAGTATATTGCAGGTAAATTGCGTCGTACTTCAATGTTAAACCCTGTTTTTGTAAGTTGCTTTGGATAAAAGTGCCTGCTAAATGCATAAATGTAAATGTAAATGCAAATCACTGGGCCCAATACATTATTAATGTTCAGCACAAATACAAATACCTTCCTGAGAAGCATTAAGTGATGCATTCAGTAGACTCTATTAGAATGCAGCTACACTTTTCACATTTCTAAAAAGGTTTGAAGACATTGATGAAGTTATTGCAGAAAGGTTAAATTGATTGATTTTTTTTGTGTGTGTAGCCAGCATGGAAAACAGATGATGCACAAGTTTATTTTAGCAGATCTTCAGAGTTGATTAACATTGACAGCAATGGTGTAATATAAGACCTGTTTCCTCTATATACATTTCTTCTTTTATTGCTGCCATAGTCTGATTAATAACTTTGACGTAAGTGATGTAAGGCTTCATTAGTTTATTACCAAGTGCCTCTTCTGTATAAGTCAGCACTCCTATATTCAAGTTTCTTTTGCTGCAATTAATAGGTTTTTAGCAGTTCTTTCTGTTGAAGCTACCTTTGAATGGAGATCAGCTTTTTAAACCTAAAAAGACGGCATTTCCATCAGTAGGCCAGTGTATTATGCCTTAGATTAAACAGGCACAAAGACAGACATAGAGTTACATCTGCCACATGCAGTGATTCATTACAGTTCCAGTTCTCAGTCTTCCCCATTGGTGAGTATGAGACAGACTGTATCCAGGCATGCCTTTGGCCTGAGGCCCCTAAACAGAGCCAAATAACCCAAAGAAGTGAGAAGTTGAGCGGCAACCTCTTAATAAAACTGAAACTGAAAGAAACAGAAAAAGAAAGAACTTGTCAGATAACCTACCTCACAACACTTATGTACATATATTTACATTTACAAGTTATGAAGTTATTACTTGGACCTCTTCATATCCATTTGTTAGACATTTGTAATGCACCAACTATGTCAAAACAAATTCATTGTATGTCCAACAACGTACTTAACAATAAAGCTTTGTCTGATTCTGATTCAGAATCTCCTTCCACTTCCTCTTCCACATTTTGTTCAACATTTAGAATCCCATTTTCACTCTATTACAAAATCAATCTAAATTTTCTGCAGTCACAAATTTTAACCACTTAACTTGCCATTTCCTTGGAAGATTAGTTTTACTGTTCAAAATTACCAATAAAGCTTTCAAATCACATAATCTCTTGGTGTCTGACATTGTTGCCTCCACTCTCACTCCAATTACAAACATGACAATAGGTAAAAAATGCTTTGGCAAACCTACCATTGTATTTCTGCCAGCAGACCTACCAAACCTGCCAGCAAACCTACCAAACCTGCCAGCACAACTCTTTAGACTTCAGAAGCAACTTTCAAACTTAAGACAGCCTTGACCTTTATCCTATTTGTGCTCACACATCTTGTCATTAAGAAGGTCTTTCCGTATCACTAAATGCTAAGTAAGGTGACTCAATATTTAATAAACCAGAATCACATGCATGCCTTTTTACTATGCCTTTGAATGACCTGCTTAAGATAGAACTCAGGTGTGTTGTAGAAAAGATGTATCCAAAACTTGTAGGATAGTAGCTTTTTGGGACTGGGATTGGGAATGTCTGATCCAGGCAGTTAGATATGCTCAATGATTTACACGAGCTAGGTTATTTGCATCTTTTATAAAAACTTGCCTTTAACCCGAGCTGTGCAGTGAAAGTTGTATAACTTGGGTTAAAGGCAAGTTTTTTATAAACTTTAAAGGTTCATCTTTTTGCTAATCCCCTTTTATGTCTCACGTTTTCAGTCAGTACCTCTATGGAGGCTTCAAAAAAGGTATAGTTGTTGCCAACCCCACCATTGGGAAGCTCTAAGCCCTTTTTTTTACTTAGTGTTAAGAGTGACAAACCTAATTTTGCAAATAGAAATGATTTAAGAATGAGATGTTCTATAATCTTCTGTGTTTGGTTGTTTCTGAATACGTGATTTACAAAAAGCTAAATCTTTTCTCTTGGGGCTTATTTTTCGCCTGTATAAGAACATGAGGATTGACTGTTTAATCTTATAAATCAACCATCTGCTTAATTGCTTCTTTCTGTTCTTTAGAGAACATCCTTGTTATCTCTTACCAGTTCTTTCCACACTGATAGCTTCTGTCTGGGGTTTTGTGGGATTTTCAGTATTTAAATATAGCTGAATAATGTGTGGACCATATCAAAAAAAACTAAGTTTTGCCATCAGGCCTTTTAATAAATTTAAAGTGTTCTTATTGTCACAATAGAAGAAGAATGGAAGACATAGAAGGGCTACAGTTACCTGTAATTATATGGGTCATTACAAGTCCACTTCCCATCAGATTATGATCGAGTTTTCTCTGATTCCTACTTTGTAATTTAGTACAAAGGGTATCAGAGCTCCTCCAAATTAATCTTCCCCAGGAAAGAAATGATATCCTGATTATATGGGTCAGGCTCCCTTAACAAGTCAGACCTTTGGGGTTTTTTTCATTCTTTTTTTTGTGAGTTTGCCTCAAATAAATACATATCAAACCAGTACAAAACTAAGTCTGATTGTGACAGCACTTTAATAGGATAAATCATAGTTCTTTATTACAACCCAACTACTGGCATAGATCAACTACTAATTAATTTTACTTTGTCCTCATTTGAAACCAACTTGAAATCTGTTGTGTTCATTAGCTTCAATTTCCATCTCCAAATAATTAAAAATATACCATGACCCCACTCAATACCCTAAGTATTTAGTTGTAGTGGAACCAGAGCTGTGTAGAGTTTAGCTGAGTTTAGTCGAGCTGTACAGATGCTACCGGAAAAAAGGACAAGGGTCACGTATCCTTTAGATTACTTAAAAACTAACCAGAGAGAAAATACACACCTTTTGCATTCCCAAGCGCCCCTGGTCACAAACTGCAATCAACGTCATCACTGGACTCCCACCATCTCAAGGTACAATTTTCAGCATCAATAACTGTTTCTCTTAGGTCTGTCATCGTATGTCCCTCAGAAAAACTCACCAGTGCTCTGCAGACTCCCAAGCTCCTGGTTAAACTTGTTTTCATATAGCATAGCATCTCTCAGGAGATTCTATATGATTGTGGACCCCAATTTACATCATAGGTATGAAAACACTGTTCAGTTCTTAACGCTCAGGTTGCTCTCACTTTAGGTACCATCCCCAGTTTGATGGTCAGACAGAACACCTTAAGGAGGAGCTTGGAGCTACCCTTCACTCTCTCACATCTTCTAACCTGTTAGATTACTA
The DNA here is from genome assembly GCA_032876305.1 of Orestias chungarensis. Lineage (NCBI taxonomy): Eukaryota > Metazoa > Chordata > Actinopteri > Cyprinodontiformes > Cyprinodontidae > Orestias > Orestias chungarensis. The sequence goes on along the minus strand of JAVLVB010000132.1, from coordinate 475,454 downwards.
GTCTCTCTGCTTTGAAGTTTTTCTGGGTCATCAGCTAACAATGTTCCCCTCAGCTGAGAAATGAATAGCTGTCACTTATGTCCAACATCACATACACCACATACACATCCCATTGAATTTCACCAATACCCTTCTCAAGCACACTGCAGTAGAGAACCAAAAAATTGCTGATTACAAACGCATTACCTTTGTGATATTCCCCTTAAATTCCCCAAAATTTATTGGTTTTTTTTCAGATTTCCCAGGTTTTGAGTCTCAAAGCAGTCCACCTGAATCTTTCATCTCACCTTCTCATATCAATTAATTAGACCATGTCTTAGACTGCTTCATGCAAGTAAACCTATCCAAACGGCAGCTGTGACTGGCTCTATTGACAGTTTTGTAGCAGAGAACTGCTCTCCCCTCTTACAGCTACTTTGTACCAGCACAGAATGTTTTTGATGTACACAGTACCAGACTTTCCCAGCTTACTTTCTTCTCTGTGTATACCATACAAAAACCATCCAGCCTTTGACCTTCACTACCATCATTGTGCCTCTGCGCTATCTACTTGATTATCCTGCCAAAATAATATTACAGCTTGTTTCCCATTCAAATTATGCAGATTATTCATCTAATGCCCATCGCCCACAGATTAGGATCCAAAACACATTTAGACTCACAATCATAACCCAGAAAAGTAGATAAGCAATCTAAGAACGTAAACAAAAAGAAAATGAGCTGCAAATAGACTAGTTTGCAGGATTCACAATAGCAGAATGGAGATCAAGCTCTTTCCAGATAATGTTTCTTTCACATGACTAAAATTTGCATAGCTTAATAGCTTGATAAAACCTTTGCAGGAACAACATTTTCACAAGGAATCCAAGTAATAGATTAGAAAATAAACGTAATGATACTTAAAGTGCATAATTGTTTTTACCTCAAAGCCTACCCACTTAAAAAAATGTTGGCATTAAAATTGGAGAGCAGTGCCACTGAACATAGGCTAAAGCATAAATTCACCAGAATAGCAGATTCATCTCCGTCAACCTCTATTTTCAGGCAGTGTGAAGAGAAATGAAGCTTTGGTTAATGTGTCCTGACACTTCAGTCCTCACTTTCCCACCTCCTCTCAACGCTGTGAAGGGGCTTCTAAGCTGCCAACTTGACACCACTGGTTCTCCCAAAGAAACACATCACTAATTCAAAGTCTGTCTAAAACACCTCACAGACCAACAAATCATGGACTGAGTCAGCTAAAATGCATTACAGAAGAAAACAGTCATATCTAATAGTCTGGAAAGGTTTACAAAGTGATTTCAGAGGCTTTTCGATGCAATGAACCAGATTATGATGTTAAAAGAATTTTAATATTAGTAAACCTGCCAAAAAAGACCCCAGGTCAATGGTCAACACAGGCCTTTCCTGCCAAAGTCAATTTAATGTATGAGATTGGCTAAATATTCATGAATGATAGCGTTCCAATGTAAAATTCTCTGCTGATCCAAGGATAAATAAAAACCCATCCCAATTTTGCCCATGTAATGGGATGCAGCTAAAAGTGACACTGCAACTTCCTGATTGTAACCTTCATGGCAATAACTCTACACACTCCACAACCGTCACCCCCTAAGAACTGACTGGACAGAAAACACAAAAAGAAGAGAAAGAACTGATTTAGGTGTACTTCCTGTTTTACAAGTAAAAGGTAAGAGGCTAGTTGCTACTTTGTTACCGTTATTTCAACCTTGTTAACCTTTTGTTTTCTCTTAGTGTTGTTCTCTCCATAGTAACCACACCTGGCCTGGCGTTCTGTTAGCTGAGACAGCTTCTTGGATGAGAACATGGGCTGAGATGCTTCCAGTGACGTTCTACAACTGCTGCTATAAACTCTTTTATTTCAGTATCCTGTGCTTCTAATTTATCTTTCTGTCTTTTCAAACCCCCAGTCGGTCGTGGCAGATGGCTGCTTGAACTGAGCCTGGTTCTGCTGGAGGTTTCTTCCTGTTAAAGGGGAGTTTTTCCTCTCCACTGTCGCTACATGCATGCTCAGTATGAGGGATTGCTGCAAAGTCAACGACAACACAAGCCATTGTTTCTGCCTGCTGATTCCAGAGGAGTGAATGCTGCAAGTCAATGACTCGATGCAATCTGCTGGGGTTCCTTAGATTGGAAACTTTTTCAAATTGATTTGTTAGAATGTATCTTTGATTTTAATTGATTTTCTGTGAAGTGCCTTGAGACGACACACGTTGTAAATTGGCGCTATATTAATAAACTGATTCTTGATTCTTGATTCTTGATTCTTGCTGGCTGAACCATCTCAGCTAATGCCCCCCTCCAGGAGGATATCACAGCTTGCAAAACTCCAGCTCAGGTGAAGCATTTACTGTGAAAAAAGGTAAAGTTAACAGTTGAAATAGCAGAAACTGGTGCAAATTAGGAAGAAGAAGAAGTTTGAAGACTTAGATTGTCCACAAGTTGACTAAGGCTTCAGAAAATAAACTATGAAGATAGCTGACGTGAACCTATCCCTTTTGAAGGAGGTATAAGAAAGGTAGAACAGAAAATAGAAATTTTGTATTTTTATTTTATATTCTAATTTTATTTTCCAGCGAAGAGACAGGCAATTAAAGGTATATTCTTCATCAAAGTGGGAACTTTTTGGCCAAAACTTAAGAATATGCAGCATGTCTGCAACACTAAAACTAGGAGCAGGTTCCAGAGGAGGTGAGCCTCAAAATACCTGCTTCCTGTTTTACTTTTGAAAATTCTAGGAACAACAAGTAAACCAGCAACTCCAATCTCATTGTACGACCTGTATAATGACAATATTGGACTTCTATTTTATTCAATTCTATGCCTCAGCTGGGCACCATATACCCCTCTAAAAATTACTAAAACCGTCAGAAAGACCCTAAAATGCATGCTCAGTATGAGGGATTGCTGTAAAGTGAACGACAACACAACCCATTGTTCTGTCTGCTGATTCCAGAGGAGTGAATGCGATGCAATCTGCTGGGGTTCCTTAGATTGTTATTATTTTTGAGGGCATTGTTTTTTTTTCCTTCCTACATCCCATGAAGGACATGCACACATAATTTTGATGAATCCTTTCATTATTTAGTTGTGTTTTGATCGCCTCACAATTTCTTAAAGACACATTTTCTCACAGGATGTTAGGGTGTATTGAGCCTCCAGAATATATTTATGTTTTGTTATTTTACTCATTTACTTTAATATATAGGCATAAGTTTAACGTTCAAGTGAGAGACAGACATGCTGATGCAACTTGGATATTACTTTGATTGAGTGCATTGTGGGCCGTTGTGAGTTTTTTTTCCTTCTCTCAGCCATATCTCAGACGTGCTTAATGCTAGAGCTCTATAACGAAACTGCGTATTTATTACTACCAGGTAAGAGGTATAATAAAAGTCAGATAAAGAAAGCACTGGTGGAGGGGAATTATCCTGTAGTGGCTGATTGCTATGAACAAAAGGGTGTTAAACAGAGGAGCAGTGATAGAGTGCTTATTAGCCGGGCACTTGTAGCCTCATGGATCTACTACGGTCTGTTGTTTTTGTCTTTTAATGCTCAAGTTGACAGGACCAGTTAGCTAGGTTGGTTTGTCCGTTGCTGTTGTTCTTTGTTCTGTTCTTTACTGTCCCTTTTGTTTTTTTCTTTTATGGAGCTTTGGCACATTCCAATTTCAATGGTCACTCGTCACAACCAAGTTACATTACACGTTTAAAGGTATTTATAAAATGACAGGGGTATTCAAAATAGTTACATGGAATGTAAAGGGGGCCAATCTTGCAATCAAAAGGAGATAACTTCTTATGTATCTAAAACAAAAGAAGACAGATATTGCCTTTCTGCAAGAAACACATTTGGATAGAGCTGAGTCGGAGAAATTACAGAGGGACTGCGTTGGTAAGATTTTTTTACAGTACATTTTCACCCGGTAAAAAGTGGGGTTGTTATTTTGATTCGTAAAACTGAGGCAATTAGAGTAAATGACCAGAAATCTGACACAGAGGGAAAGTGGGTGGACCTAATGAGCAGGAGATGATCACACAGACTCCCTAGAGATTTTCTATGACCTGCATGCAGTAATACAAAATTTTGGAGACACTGATGTTATAATTGGATGCAATTTTAATCAAGTAAGGCATAAAACATTGGATAGATCAGGCAGTCTTGGTAGCACTAGGAGGATTCTGAAGTCCCAGATAGCTATTAATACTATCTCAGAAGAACTTGGCCTTGTTGATATGTGGAGGCTAATGCATCCTCTGGAGAGAGAGTACACCTTCTTTTCTAACCCCCATGCATCATACTCTAGGATTGATTGTTTTTTTTATTTCAAGACAATTGGTATCAGTTGTGGAAAAGACTACTATTGGTAATATTGTTATTACTGATCATCCGGTGGAGATGACTTTGAGAGTTGGGAGCAAATGTAGGGGATGTACTACTCGTTGGAGGTTGAACACATCTCAACTCCAAGATCAAGACTAGTCAGTTTATTAGACAACAAATATTGGAGTACTGGGAAAATGATGAGGGCACTGTAGATAACGCAGGGGTTAATAAAACATTCATCTTATTAAAAAAGAAAGGCATCTATTCAATTTATTAAGTTAGAACTAGAAATAAAAGAACTTGAGAAGGAATTTGCAGATAGTGGAGACCAGGAAATATAAACTAAGTTAGGGCCAAATTTGAATTAAATACTATTATGCATAGGAAGACTGAGTATTATGAACAAGGAGAGAGGGCCAAGGAAGTTATTGGCTTAGACGGTAAGACAACAACAGGCTCAAATTTTGATCACAGCAATACAGAATGATGAATGGGAAACGCTGACAGATCCTATGGAAATAAATTATGCCTTTAAAGTATTTTATCAAAAATTATACACATTACAGGATTCTTGGGATAAGGGTAAATTTGAGAATTGCTTATCAGGGACCACTTAACCGGTATTAACCGAATTGGTCAGGGGGAGGTTGGAGCCGGACATCACACTGGGAGAATTACAACACACAATTAAAGGTCTTGGTACTGGGAAATCCCCTTAGTGGGATGGTTATCCTTCTGAATTTATAAATCATTTTCTGAAATACTGGCCCCGAGAGTTGTCATTGTGTTTCAGGATGCGTTCCAGGGGTGGAAACCTACCGGAGAGCATGCAGAATGCCATAATAATAATAATAACATTGATACATCAAAGAGACAAAGACCCAAATCAATGTGGGAAATATCGGCCAGCGTCTTTGATCAATGTAGACGCCAAAATATTGGCTAAAATATTGGGATTGAGACTAGAAGTATGCGTCCCTACCCTGATTCACCCCGATCTAGTAGAAATTGTTAAAGGTTGGTCCTCTGCAGATAATTTACACAAATTGTTAGTACAGATATCTAGTATTGCAAACAAAGAACACATCGAATTGGTGTTTCTTTCTCTCTGGATGCAGAGCGGTTTGGGATGAGTGATAGGTATGTTAAATGGGTAAGGTTGTTTTATGAATGTATAAAAGCAACGGGGATAACAAATGGGAATATTTTGCACTAGCACATGGGATGCGGTAGGGATGTCCCCTCTCATCCCTGATCTTTGCCTTGGCATTGGAACCTTTGGCCTCAGCTTTTAGGAACTATGGCAGCATTAAATGAATACCCTCAGGGCAAGGGAACATTAACTGCTAATGTACGCAGATTACATCCTGTTGCTGTAGAGTAACCCTGGAGAGGCAGGCCCTCATGTCCTATCCAAAATTGGTTCGTTTTCCTGTATATCTGAATACAAGAAAAATTGTTCTAAGTCTGAGACAATGCCTCTGTCTAAAATATGCCCTCCTAGTAGTTATAATAATCTGCAATTAAAGTGTCTTCCATATGGATTGATATAATTAGGGATTATGATTACCTTGGGATCAACTAACATAATGAATTTTTATTGAACACTGTCCCCTACTAAAAAAACTGAGAGTAATTTACAAAATTGGTATAAATTAAGTTTATCACTAATTGGAAAAATAAATCTGTTGAAGATGATTACGATACCACAGATTAATTATATAACTTCTATGCTGCCTCTGAACTTTCCAGCCCCCCTGATGTCGCGACGTGGTAGGGCCATAAAGAGTTTCTTCTGGGTCGGGAAAATGCCAGCTCTCAGTAAAACGAAATTATGTGCATCAATACATGAATGTGGCATGGGATGCCCAGAAGTAGACTGGTCCCACCATGCCTTTAGTCTTAGCCAAGTATCTAAATTAAACATGCAAGGGTCTTTTGCTCCTGCCTGGGTCGCAATAGAGCAGGAATGATAAAGCCTTTCTCGATGCAGGCTTTCCTCACCCAGACAGGAGCGGAGTTGCCCTACAAGAACCCCATTCTGGCTTTTCTAGAGAGACTTGGAGATGGGACCATCAGACGTGTCAGTTGAAATATTTTCATACCATCGGCTCATCAATATGGTTTTATAAGTCACTGAAAATTAATTAAAAAACAGCAATGTAGGAGAACTGGGTGATGGCATGGGGTAAAGGTACTAAAAGATCTTTATGATGGGAAACGTTTTATTTCTTTTGAACAATGTCTATCAAAGTACAATATTCCTAGAAAAGATTTCTGCAAATTTCTCCAATTAAGGAGCTGTATCAGAACAGCATATAGGAAAGCAAATTTGACACCTGTGCCTGGGGTTCAGACTCTGTGGCAATCAGGATCGAAGCTTAAAGGAGGTGCATCTAGGATTTATGACCCGTTTACAAAGCACCAAATTGTGAAGGTGTTAAATTAACGTGGGAGAGAGATCTTGGGGCACCTATTGATGGTGAGAGCTAGGAAAAAACAGTCAGGGCCGGGTACATTATACCCAGAGACATGCAGACACAACTTATCTCATTCAAAATATTGAATAGGAACTATTGGACTCCAGTGAAGATGTCTAAGTTGGGACTTAGGGGAGATAATAAGTGTTGGAGATGTGACAGGACAGAGGCACACTGATACACATGCTATATGGATGTGATTTGGTGCACAGCCTATGGGTGACTGTGGGGCAGAATTTCAATGATGTACTGAAAGTAGAGCTTCGAGAGAGCCCAGCCCTATGTATACTGGGTATTTTGCCAAGGGAGACCGGCCTATCCAAACAACTACGCTCATCGGTACAATTAGCCCTTGCAACAAATAATAAAAATGTTTTGAGACACTAGAAGTTAAAAGAAAGGATTAATTTCAAGGAATGGAGAGATGAGTTGATCAAAACAGCTTCATTAAAAATAAAATTAAGATTAATTTGCACCTCTTTATGAGAGTGTGGTCCCCTTTTTTGGAGAAGATTGGAAGTTTTACCTAAACACTGGTTTGTGATTTATTTATAAATCGACAATGTGCATGTATTATCATGCTTCACTAATGGTCTACTTTACAAGTAAGAATGTGTAATCTTCATTATGTAAGTATTTGCATTTATTTTTTTCCTTGTCTTTTCATTGCCCTTTTTCTCTCTCCCTTTCTTTGTCCCTATCTCTCTCTCTGGCCATATGTTTTGTTTTGTTTTGTTCAGCTTTCTGTTTATGTTCATGTAAAGTTAAATGTTAAAATATTGACTGGAACTTTATATTGTATTGCCCAGCACACTAGTTGTGCATCTGTAAATGAAATTCAATAAAAGAAAAAGTTGAATTATAAAAAAAGAATAGCTTGAATCAGAGAAACTCCTTTCTTTGAGGAAAGATGAACCAGCCAGGGGGAGACAAATGTTATCCCGGGTTGTGAAGCCAAAGATTGCGGTAGCCAGTATTCAGTGACACACTCTGAGAACACTGTAGTCTTGGGCATGTTTGAGGGCAAAACTGATGTGCTGAGTGTAATGACGAGGAGCGGTTACCAGTTTAGGTTCTTGTCCAACCATCTTCTGCTTTAATTGTCTCTCAGAAGGAATCTTGTTGGATCTCTCACAGGGTAAACACTGGAATAAAATCACTTACGACCTCAAAGTAAAGTAGCACAAGTAACATCTCAGGAGGGCTTGACGTTACCACCAACAGGTGAACAATCAGAGAGAGATAACTGGGAAAAAACCTCTCCTTTACTGTTGGTGGTCTCATGGACTAGGGGGTGCATGATTTCACTCACCTAAGGATGATGAGCTCTCATCCACAGCAGCAAAGAGCATCAGCTCACCTGCAAGTCCCCTATGGTAAAACTTGGGAACTGCAGGAAGACAGCATTACAACCCCATTTCCCTGACAGACTGTCACTGGCTAAGTGTCCAGTTTAGGTAGGTAGGGATGGATGGAGAGAACGTATTAACGAGAAAAGGAGTGTGTTGCTTTTTCCTCTGTGGTCCACTCAGTCAACTGGTGGTACTCCAATCATCTCATGTGAAGGTGAGTGTATCTTCACCAGTGCAGGCTAAATGTGTGAGACTGCAGAGTGTGTGCTTTGAGGTAAGAATATATAACAATATTAGGACACTGCTAAAGCAGTTGAGGAACATATATTTTAATAAACAATTTGTGCAATATATGTTATTCCTCTAAGTTGCAAAGGTGACTTTACAGAATCATTTAAAATATTCAAATAAAGTGTGGCAGAATGGCTTTTCTATGCTGCTACTTTTCTATGTTGAAGAGGGTACATGCTGAAGAATTATTTACTTCAAACTGTGTATTTGTCAACACCATCTACCGAATACTTTTGCCTTGTAAAGTTTTTTTACATTGTTTGCTCCTCTGAGATTGCGCAGCAGTTCACATGAACTCGACCACCTGCTAATATTACTTGTTTGTTTAAGTTGTCCTGGCAACAGCATCGTCATCAGCTGATTGATGAAAATCTGTTGCGTTTGATTTAATGCTTGGATCAGAATGAGAATATTTAGAATGCAGTTGTGTTGCACTGCACAAGAATCACCAACAAAGGCAGAACGAAAAAATGATGGGTAGGCTTAAAAAAAACGCAGATGCACAGCCACATTTGACTGATGATGCCGTGCTCCTGCTCATTAGGTCCATATTTGTTTCCTCCTTCATTTGGGATTGTATCCCTCAAGCTTTGCTCAATGACTCTCGTAATTATTGGATGTTTTGACAAAGTGCCGGCTGCTATTTTTTCCCTTCAAGTGTAGTTGATTTTTCATAGAGTATAAGATCCACGTGTATTCTTAAACTTCTGCATCATCACACATGGGTTTCTCCGACGTTCAATTTATCCTCATAAAGCCAACATTGTTGCTCTCATTGAGCTGCTAATTTACTAAACAGAAATGAAGTAGGAAAGTATGTATTTTGAGTTCTTTGGGAATCTTTGGTTCTCTAATTGTGAAATTGGTGTCTCCTTTGCATTTATAATATTATCTATATTCACATTCATGTTGAGGCTAATACAAAAATTTGCTTAAACATATCCATGGTAAACTTGTCACATCAGTCAGGTTTAAGTAGGTTACATTTTTTGTTGATGAAATACATGTCAGCAGACTGACCAAGATGTTAGTCATCTTGGACATGCTTGTTTGCTGATGGGACCAAATCACGGCACATCAACACACAACTCTTTATTCTTATTCTCTTGGAATATGGAAAACATTGAATTAAACTACAACAAAACTGTTTCATACATTCAATTTTTCAATTCTGATACTTGTCCGTTTAAATGTCTGTTTAGCAGGATAAAGTCAGTGTAGAAAGTATAGCACACACAGTTGGTAACAGAAATGCACAACAATAACATACCTCACATTTGCTGAGATAAGTTCAACCCAGAACTTAAAATGTATTAGTAATACATTCAAGTGAGAAAGAAAAGGGAAGAAAAATCTAAAGGAGAGTAGAACTCTGGCTTACTAAAGTGACCGCTAGGTCAATTACACAATGATTGCATTGGTTAGAAGTTGGAGACTCAGATACGTGCCTCATACTGAGTCACTTTACATATTCCTAATAATGCTATAAGCGGTACCAGTGGTTTCTATTACTGTGGGTAGAGGAATGGCTAAATGGGACAGTAATTAGAAAGGCTTCTTATACCCTCCAAGGGGCTTAATGGAAATTGTAAATCACTTGAGACTGCATTTTTATTTCAGAACAAGTAGTAGAGAAGCCGTTTCCCCTTTGCAAGGCTTCAGAACCAACAGGTGACAGATGATAAGATACTGGAAACCTTACTGAATCAATAACCCGGTTTTTCTGAGCCAAGAGCAACCTATAGCTGCTGTTCGGTTGATCTGTCCTCACAAACGCCTGCAATCAGCTGCAGAAATATGTTGTGTCGGTGCACTGCCATAACAACATGTTCCAATGTTAACGTGATCCTGTGGACAGAACAGCTAAACTGTGAGTCTCGGAGCATGGTAGAGGTTAGCAGATAAAAGAAGATGGTTAATATCTTTTGTCACTTTTAAGTCTTCTCTCAGACCTCATTAGATGAGAGCACAGCTGATATAACCGCACAGATGTTTTATATTTAGAGGAGATGCGACCATAAAATGCTTTATGCTGGCAGTAGCAATCAGAAGATAGGTAAACTGCCATCATAAAGGGATGGGAATCGCTAGTAGCAATGATCAGGGAGGCTATGGGGTTTAAATGATGCTCAGTTGGTACTAAGAATCGCAAATGTACTATAAGACTATTGCTAACACCTCTCCACCACCACCAGCCTGAACCTTTAATAAACAGCGAGTTGCATCCATGATTTGAAGTCATTCATGCCAAAAACATCCATTTCAATGCCGCAGCTGAAATCAAGACTCAACAGACAAGGCATAGACTGCATGAAGATACGTGCACGTGTTTCTGTTCGGAAACGCCAGCAGATCAGTAGTTTCTGAAATATCGAGACCAACCATCTCAGGTATTTTGTCTTTCTTCCACGCCGTGATGCTTGGTTTAAACACCTACATGTCTCCCTCCTGACCCCTAGACAAGTAAATGCTTCATGTTGCTGTTACATGGTGGCTGATTTGCTATCCATGGTAAAAAGCAAATGAATGACTGTTTCAAAAAGTGCCTGGTGACTGTATGTGTTATGTGTCTTGTTGTATTACTCAATGTGTAAAGTGTTGGTCGCTTGATTATATATGGAGACACCTCTGACTATGGCTTCCTTTTCTGCAGTTGTATCACACACCTTTTAATTAGTACAGAGGAGGATCATTGATTTTGCTAGCAGGAGGTTTGCTCACATCCACAGCGTCCAAATAGAAACGGCAAACATGGTCAAAGCGCCGTTCACTGTGCTTCTTTTCTCTTTGACTGTTCAACTGGCTGCAAGCATGAAAACAAGAGGCTGATGTAATGTTGTCTTAGCGGCATCTTTCTGTCTATAGAATTTTTCTCATATTTTTACATTTCATGTAAAGATAATTTATCATTTTTTTATCCCAAATATTGCTGCAACTATATGATCTAAGAGTTGACAGATGGAGATGCAGTAGGGAGGGAGGATATCCAGCAGCAGCTACTGTTACAATAAATCTAAAGAAGCCACTGACTGAAGATATGCTGTATGTCAGTATCATCACTTTTAAGAAATTCGCCAAATCTTTGGGGACCAGGGGGAAAACATGTCCAAGATGACGCCTCAGTTGTTGGATAGCGCTGCCAATCCACCTCATTAGCCATTCCGCTTTAAACCTGGTCAGACTGTGCGGTTAGAGAGTCTGGCAGGGTGGTTTTGGAGTAAGGGATATTCATTTTTGCCCATTACAATCCATAGAAGAAATTGTTTCAACTTCCTTCTTCCCTTTTTGCTCTTTTGTTCTGCTCTGCATCCGTGAAGCCTCCTTTTTTAACTCATCTGCGTTTTCAGGTCATAGTTCAGGTGTCATTTAACCTTTTTGGTTGCTAATCAGTTGCTCCGAGTTGTAAACAAAATACCTTGTTGGCCTGTTTACGTAGCATAACATAAAGTAAACAACATTACTTATATAACGCTGTTCTAGACATTCACCACCGATACATGCATAGGTAGGCAAAAAGGGATTAAGTGCCCTGCCCAGGGGCACATTGACATTCGACATGGACAGCTGAAATTGAACCGGCAACCTGCCTGATTGCAAGATGACTACCCTAGTAACTGTGCTACAGTAAAATAAACATTACAGCAAAATCCTCCTGGGTGCAAATAATCCATGACCATTTGATGATAATTGTCCAAAAATGCACCCAGAAAAATGAGGAAAAAAGTTCTATAAAAAAAGAAATACCATGCTGCAAACATGAGCAGCAACACTCTGGTTAATATATTACCCATTTCAGAATAATGACTGTTGGTTATATTCAAGAAGTTGCTAATGTCTGTCGCTGGTTTATTATGTTTTATAGATCCATTTTTTTATAGACAAATTGATCCATATGGGCTCTAATTTTTTTTTTTTTTAGGGCCAAAATAGGTTACCTTTACATTTAAGTCAGTTATTACCTATCAGTATTTGGAGCCATTAGGTTCGGGATGTTCAACGTACTGCGCTGGTCTTTGTCCCAGAGCTGGACGTTGACGCGCACGGAGGGCGGAATAAAGGAGGAGCGCGCACGGCCAGAGCGCACAGACGCAGCAGAGCGCTCCCAGGAGGGCACATCTATCTGCTGTCTGGGTTTTAGGAGAAAGAAAAGAAGATTTATTCCACAACTTTACGGTTATTTGTGTTTCTATTCTTGTCTTCTATTCGCCCCGCCTGTTGGTAGGGAGCAGGTTTGGTGGACATGGAGCCCCACACGGTCCCCGCAGCGCAGCTGTCCCTCTCACACCTGGACTCCGTGGTCGCCTTCAACGTTTCCTTCCCGGGAGAAGCCGAGCTGAACGCCACGGAGCCGGCCAAGAGAGCCGGGGACTTGATCATCGCGGTCTCCATCACTGCGCTCTACTCGGTCATCTGCGTCGTGGGTCTGCTGGGCAACGTCCTGGTCATGTACGGAGTGGTCAGGTAAATGCATGGGCGCCGGATGCAAAGCATGGAGTTATGGTTTCCCCTTGTATGCAAAACAAATAAATAAATATGTACAATTTGGATTTTCTTAATTGGCTCTAAGGTGGATCAGAGTTACCCACCTATAAATAAGAAAAGTGTTTTTGAATGCAGCTTTTAAACAGGGAACTGCTCACCCAAGACATTTCACATGGTTGGACCTTTCGGATCTTTGACAATTCTCTTGGCTCTTTTCTAAGAATGTCTAATTTTCAGCCCACGATGGTGACAGAAGGACTAATAAACCATCGCTGTGTTGCTTTGGGTTTACAGTATGTATTGTATCTCTATCTAATTAAACCTCCTTTTCAGTTAAAGAGTTCCCAGTTTGACTTTAAATATTCTGTCACAGTTCATAATTGCATTTGTAACAAAGTTTTAATATTAACCATTGTGTGGATGTAAATAACAAAACGTCTAAAAACCACTTTCAGAATCTTTTTAGAAATCATTGGCCGCAGCATTATGCACACTCTACTGTATATAACAGTCGGCATGAGGGGATTTCATATTTCTAATCTTACCAAGAGTGTTTATGTCATAAAAGCTCAATCATAGGCTTCTGTGTGAACAGTCTTCCTTCCACATATGCAGAAAAACAACATAGATATCACAAAGCGGTGCACAGAAGTAACAATGGATGGCGCTATCTGTGGATCGGTTTAAATGTTTTGAGCAATGGGAGCAAACCTATTGTCACAAGATTATAACTGCAAACTCTGCAACAAAGTTAGACAGGATTGCAGGAATAGTTGTTTAGTACGTCCTCTTTAATTATTCAGAAAGTTGGTTGGATTAGTGTCGGTTTAAAATGTTGATTGGTTAATCTTCCACAGACAGTTTGCATAGTGTAGCCTGCGATCAAATAGTTGTACTTCCAATTACTGCTACGACATTACAAAAAGAAAAAGAAAAATTAAGAGTCTCAGCTGCGTTTAACATCTTCCACAGGTATATAAAAGAAACGCCAGCTTTTCTCTGGCATCATTCCCAATAATCAGTTGGCATTTAGATTTAGTCTATCGTGGTTTTTATCAAGAATCAAGAATCAAGAATCAGTTTATTTATATAGCGCCAATTTACAACAGGTGTCGTCTCAAGGCACTTTACAAAAAATCAATTAAAATCAAGGATACATTCTAACAAATCAATTAGCAGATTGCATCGAGTCATTGACTTGCAGCATTCACTCCTCTGGAATCAGCAGGCAGAAACAATGGCTTGTGTTGTCGTTGACTTTACAGCAATCCCTCATACTGAGCATGCATGTAGCGACAGTGGAGAGGAAAAACTCCCCTTTAACAGGAAGAAACCTCCAGCAGAACCAGGCTCAG
>JAVLVB010000132.1:423063-439231 GCA_032876305.1 Orestias chungarensis | reverse complement strand
GATAGATAGATAGATAGATAGATAGATAGATAGATAGATAGATAGATAGATAGATAGATAGATAGATAGATAGATAGATAGATAGATAGATAGATAGATAGATAGATAGATAGATAGATAGATAGATAGATAGATATTTGAATCCACTGTACATTTTACTGCAGCTGCAGGGAATTACCGGAGTAACAGTGAAAAATCCTCTCAAACACTTGTCAATAGCCTGTAGCTGCAGACCAATCCTCTGTCTCATATGTCTCTCTAGTCCAAATCTCAGTCCTGTTAATGCAGAACAATGTTGTTGCTGTTGAATGTGCATCAATGACTGTCCCATCACTCAGAAATAAAACTGAGGTTTATGAACAGGCTAGAGGAAAGGGAGCAGAGCTGTTAAATAAGTACCGTCACTGAAACAAAACAGGCAGGTTTTATTCAAAAATGCACCGGAGACAGACATAAACCCACAGGTCATCTTAAAGTCAGAGCATTAGTTTATTGTTCTGATGCTATTTTGATTCTTCTGAGCCACTTTTACATCAACATTTCCATTGGAAGCCTTTTACCCTGTTCTAACGTATATATATTACCTATTGTAAGCATCAGTTTCACTTTTTTTGGTTTAAAATTTTAATTAGGAAAAGCTCTTATTTAAATTATTTTACTTATATGGTTGTTTCTCTATTGAAGTCTTTAAAAAAATATTTTGCACATAATTTTACATTTTAAAAATTCATTTCTTACTCTTTCTCAGAGACCAAAAAATTTATTTTTTTTCACAGCTCAATTGCCTTTCCCTTCAGCTGAAGCGAAATATAGTTTAAATATGAGCATAACAACAAGTCTTGGGGTATAGGTCTCAACCCACTTTGCACATTTGGAGAAAAACTCGTTTGTGCACTCTGCTTTGTGAAAGAGCTCAAGCTCAGTCTTGATGTAAAGCTAACAAATTTAAAATTTGTCATAAAGTGCCAACACCTGAATATGTCATGATTCAAACTACTGACGTGTTGGTCTGCTGCATGTTTAGGGTTGTTACTTTTTTGTTTGATTTTTTACTGCATAATTTTACTTTGAAATGGATGAATTTACATAACACAATGTGGAAGATCTTGAGGAGTGCAAATACTTTTACATGGCATTGCACATAATATGATACAATGCTAGAGGTTATGCAGCAATATCAGATATAATTACCCTGTAATAAAAATTTCAATTAAAATGTGAATATTTTGTTGTGTATTCTGAAGCTACTGTATATCCTATAAATCTGAAATATAAAAGAAGAAATTAAGTTTAGAACACCTGTGTGGGGATTTGCTGGTTGCATCAGTCAATGGATTAGCATTTCTCTTGGAAAAGATGGAGATCATAATGAAAAAAGTTCATCTTGCATGACCAGGTTTTAGGTCAGAGGCTACTTCAGAAGTGTTCACTGTGGCATTTCCACAATCACTCGGATAGGCCGGCTAAAAATGACCTAAGGCTTTCTGAATCCCTGAGAGTGCTATCTACCGCCATCGGAAAATTAAACAGGGAACTCAGTATCTCCTCTCCAAATTCAGACCAGACTCGAGGAGTCGCCATGGACACTTCCAGCCTCTCAGCCTCTATGCACTTAAAAGTAGTAGCTGGGGAGACTCTCAATTCAATTATGGAGATATCCCCTGGTAGAAGGCACTTAATAATTAGCCTGATTGCTCTTTCGACAACAAAGAGAAATGCAATCCCTGCTGCTTTGCTGAGATCTTGTCCCTTAAAATGTGTTTCATATGTATTATGAATATGTGAATGTGGGCTGCAGCTACATCTCTATGTCATAATAGCTTACAGACTTGGATTGCTAAAATTATCCTTGAGAAATTAACTTCTCAACTTTCCATAGACTGCTATGAAGCAGACATTTTTTATCCAGCAAATCTACAAAAGGTCGGATGGGTCATTTATTTGTGATGAAATTGTGCAGGAAAAAAAATACTGGCATTAGTATGATCATAAATATAATTTCAATGTTAACCTTTTAATTAAATTTGAATCGTTCCTCATACAGGGTGTAACAAATGGACAACACACACATTCAATAATTGTTAAAGTAAAGAAATAGAAGCAAAAGCATTTTCTGCTATGCACCCATCAAAAGTATTTTAGCATACGCTATTTATATTCCCTCTTTAAATGTGTGAAATATTCCTGTCTAATAATTCAAGAATCAGTTTATTTATTTAGCGCAAACAACAGATGTCGCCTCAAGGCACTTTAAAAGAAAATCATAGATACATGATTACAAATCAGTTTGAAAACGTTTCCAATCTTTTATATAATTTATTTACAATGTGGTTGAGGCTATATTTCCTTGAAGATTAATATAAGCCGAAGATATCCATCCATCCATCCATCGCCATTGTTTGTCAGTGCAAAGGGGTCTATTGCAGAAAAACCTAGAAACATGCGAGAGAAAACACCAGGCTCATTCGCACCAGAGGAAAAATTAGACGAATTTATCTGAAACTCTTGGTTATAGATTGTGGAAGAAAATCTGTGTACCTGAAAAGAAATCGTGCATCTGCAGGTAGAAAATAAAAACCCCTATGCTGAAGGATCTTTTGGCTGGATCATAAAGACATATCAAATGAAGTTCTTATCATTCTAATTAAATCCAATAGAGAGTTTAGTTTATTATGCCAAATAGTACGAAAAAGAAAGCTGATTAGACTTAATCAGCTTTCTTTGTACTAATCCTTGTTCTAGAAGAAGATAGTGGAGAGTTCACGCACAAACCTGTCAATGCAGCAGTCTCTTTAACTGAGCAAAAAAGTGGGAAACAGTCGAAAAGAACAATTTTCTTTTGACAGGACCAAATCTCCAGCAAAACCTAACTCAGTGAGTGTGGATAATGTAGAGATAATACGAGCAGGAACTCTTTCAACTGTTTCATTTAGGAGAGGAACTGAAGTAACCTAAAAAAAACAATTTGGTGAAAACAGGCAGAGGTGGATGTACAGAGAAAAGGAAGTCATTGACTGGAATGGCTCAGAATTGTCCTTTTTAAAGGAAGGTGACAGTTCTGATGTATGTTTCTGATTATTGTTCTGTTAGAACACCTAATAATTTACCCACTACACTGCCCATTTCAGATAAAAACGATGAAGTGAAGGTTGAGCAGTCTGCCCACATACAGAGGACACATCTAGGGTTTCACCCCTAAGTCTGGGAGCTTTTCTTCATGTGTTCCCCCTTCCCTCTCTAGAAATTAGAAGGAGAGCCAGAAACCAAAAAGTATTATATCTATCCTTAACTGGCATATCCACTACTGACAGAAAGTTAGGGATATTTGGCTTTGGGTTGAATTTCAGGATGAGCTCAAATTGCATTCAAACCTTAACAGGTGAACTTAATGTGACCCTCTCTAAGCTTTTGAATGCACCTGTCCAACTGTTAAATGGTTCAGTGCCTTTTGCACATGTTGCTGTTCTCTAACGAGGAGCTTAACTGCAAAAGTCACAACAGGTGTTTAATCCTTGAATCGACCAATAAATGTCCTGGTTCAATTACAGCTGGTGTTTAAACAGTCGTCCTCATCAGGCTGTTCACATTGTGACACCATGAGACCAAGACGACACCTAACAATGGATCAACAGTAGCTGGCCATTACAATGCTTCAAACACAACGTTCTCAGACGTACATGGCCACTGAGTCTCACAGAGTGTCATCAGCAGGTTGAACAGAGATACCGAGAGACTGGAAGAGTTACAGAAAGGCGTAGAAGTGGACGTCCTTTGGCCACATCCCATGTTGATGAGCGCTACATTGTGAACTATGCCCTGAGAAACCAGATGATGAATGCCACTCAACTCCAGGGACGTTTAAGGGAGGTGAGAGGCACCCAAGCGTCATGTCAGACCCTTTGAAACCGTTTACATCAGCGTGGTAGACGACCTGCAAGGGTACCTGACCACACCAGCAGGCGTCATCGTCTTGCATGGGCCACTGGGCCTCAGTGCTGTTCTCTGATGAAATTCTATTCACGTTGAGCAGAAATGATGGCCGCCAACAATGTTGGAGATGTCAAGGAGAGCGCTATGCATCAGCCACTGTTGTCACCTGACGAGCTTTTGGTGTGTGAGGATTCACAACATCTCCTCCCCTACCATTACCCTCAGCACTGGCTCCCCTCAGGGCTGTGTGTTGAGCCCCCTCCTGTTCACATTGCTCACATATGACTGCTCGCCTATCCATCCAGGCTGTCATATTGTGAAGTTTGCAGACGACACAGCAGTGGTTGGATGCATCACAAACCGTGATGAGTCCAGCTACAGGCAGGAGGTGGAACACCTGGAGGGTTGGTGCATAGATAACAACCTCTGCATTAATGTAAAAAACACCAAGGAGATGACTGTGGACTTCCGAAGGGGCAAGCATGTCCACCCTCCCGTGCACATGGGAGGAACTGCGGTGGAAGTGGTCAACAGCTACAGGTACTTGGGTGTACACCTGAGTAACAACCTCACCTGGAGCAACAACACTTCCATTCTGGTCAGGAAGGCGCACCAGCGACTCTACTTCCTCAGGAGGTTGAGAAGAGCTTGACTCGGGAGCTCAGTCCTCACCTCCTTCTACAGATGTGTGGTGGAGAGCGTCTTGTGCCTTGAGACGACACCTGTTGTAAATTGGCGCTATATAAATAAACTGATTCTTGATTCTTGATTCTTCTTGTGCTCCAGCATCAACGTGTTGCATGGAAGCTGCTCTGCTGCAGACAGGAAAGCTCTGCAGAGGGTGGTGATGGCTGCACAGAGGACTGTTGGAGTCAGCCTCCCCAGCACCACAGACATTTACACCTCCAGATGCAGGGAGAGGGCCTCCAGCACACGCACTTTTTGTCCCTCTCCCCTCAGGCAGGAGGCTGCGGAGCATAAAGTGCAAAACCACCAGACTGAGAAACAGCTTCATTCCTGAAGCTATGAGACTCTCAAACACACCCAAGGACAGTTACAAATGAAAAAAACAAAACGTTCTCATTTAACCGGCACTGTTCACTTTAATATCACACTTTAAAATGACACTTTATTATGTCACTTTAATATGTCACTTTATTAACCATCCATGCTGCTACAGCAAATTTTGCACTCCGAATTCTCATTGCTGCTATGTCCGAAGTCCCATATTGTACATTCTGTGTAGTCAATCCCATTCTCTTATATTTCTTTATATTTTATTATATTATTCTTATTTTGTAGCTATTTAAAATTGCTATCAGGGTGTAAACTGGACCGTGGGATTAGAATTTCGTCCCACCTCATGTACCACATGTGATGTGATGACAAATAAAATTCCTTCATTCCTTAAAGGGCCCATGACGAGTTATTGAGACGTTGACATTTTTTGTTGTGGTGTACACACGATTGTTGTTAACGTTTGTTTCAACAAATTGTTTGAGATGAGGAAATCACCAGTATAGAGTTCTACTTAAATGACCTACTTTCGTGATATGATAGTACTGTAGCGGGAACTTTTTACATTTTCCACAAATTTCACCCAAAAAGCAGTTATGTGAGTAGTGTATTTGAAAAACCCCTTAAAAGTTGCATTTATCAAACAAACAAAATCAGACAACACAATAATTGCACGATTTAGCCACAATGAAAGAAATAATGTTTGACAAAATACAGCTGAGGTTGGAAACCTTACAAAATTCAACTGCTTTAGATTCTAAGGCTCGTTCACAGTTGTAAGCAATGTTGCAATGTTGATGGAAAGCAATATTTCACCTTGAATTAACAGCTAGACTGTTGAAAAAGCAACAATAACAGGATGCTAAAACAGGCCCAGAATTTTTTTTTAATAAAGAAGACAACAATTTGCACAGTTTTAGTAAGTGTAAGAGTTGAGTATCCTGCCAGATTTAAGCGAGAAGCTTAATTAAAACAAAAAGTGTGTAATATGTAATATGTTAATTTAAAAAATAGTTTCTGTATTTATAAGGTTTTATTCATTTAAAATCTATATTATGTACATGCAAACACACAACTTCTCATAATTGTATAAACTTTAAAACCTTCAGAGATAAAGTTGCTCTTTTTTTAACATATCTCTTTAAAAATTGTTGCTCAAGTCCCATGGTTTTTGCTCTACTCACACATTTTCATTTAGCGGGTCAAGCTCGGCAATGGATTTTCTGTATCCTGCTTTTAAGTTATGGATTTCTACTTACTCTTTATTCATGTCTGCTCATTCACCACTCTCACCACTCGACACCAGGTAATTACAACAGACTATATGTTGCCTAAGGTTTAAACACTGTATGGGCTCTGAACTAAAGTTAGATATCACCTTATTACCACTGATATATTTACATTGTATTACTATTTTAAGTAGGAAATCAGTTACTCTACACAATGACATAAGAAATGTTTTATGCCCCACAGTTTAGTTGTGTTTTTCCATTTTTGTCACATGTCACTATTTTAGAGAATAAAAAAATATAATTGTTATTCCTTATTTTTTAAAGAAAATCTACATTTCAAATACTCTGTCCCTCTGTGAAAAATAGGTGCTCAAATCGATTAAGTTGTGATAATAGTCAATAAGCCTTTTACATGACAGTTTGGTAATAACGTCCCGACTTCTCGTAAGACTGTTTTATTTCACACATATTGGGTGAATCTGAAAACGAAAGCACTGTTTAAAGTCATGTCAAACTACTTAAACATAGTAAATCCAGTATGAATATGAGCCACCATGCAAATAACGGTTAAAAGTTTCTTTTTGTTAAACTTGTTCCTGGGATCTGAGACTCTAGAGCATTGGGAATGGTGAGTGACAGGAATATTTCCAAAACTGGAAGTAGTGGATAACCATGCAGAGTTGATTTCCTGGGAAACCTTTTACAAAGAATCCGACCTCAGGAAACTTGTAGCCTAAAATCGAGATGTTAGTTTATGCGGGATTATTTAACCTGCAATTCTCTCTAAAGTCAATAACTCCATGCATTCTGCCAGATTTTCTTAGATTGAAAATTTAAACTAATTTGTTTAACACGTATGAATGTATTTGTTATTGCAATCTAATTATTTTCTCGTAAAGACCCTTTAGATGGGATGGGTTGTTAATAGATGAATAAAATGAAGTGAATTCAGTTTATAAATGAAACCAGACCCTGTGGTGCCACCAAGCAGGACATTCTGACGGTGCGGTAAGTCG
Source organism: Orestias chungarensis (assembly GCA_032876305.1). Classification (NCBI taxonomy): domain Eukaryota; kingdom Metazoa; phylum Chordata; class Actinopteri; order Cyprinodontiformes; family Cyprinodontidae; genus Orestias; species Orestias chungarensis. Next base: position 432,036 of record JAVLVB010000132.1, on the reverse strand, counting down.
GTGAAAACCAAGAAAAAATCTGTTACAATAGTGTCCACAGTCCAACACTTGGGAGTCAGTAAAATAGTTCAAGCTAGTAACAGCACAGGCAAACCAAGGCAGTAAATAGGCGCTCACTTTGAGTGATGGTAGAACAGGAGTGTATTTAGGCAGCTTTTGGTGAGCTGAAGGAAAGAGGTTGAGTTTCAGTGGGTGGCAAAGGTACCATCCAGGACAGAAAAGCAAAGTTCCTGCAGCACAAAAGGAAGCAGAAGTGAAGCGAGTTACTGCTTAAGTCAGGAAAAACTACTCACAAAAGATATATTTGGAGAAACCATAATAGAAAAACAAGCCTTTGACTTGGTATAGTACACAGATTGATCTTAAATTACTTGGCTTGCTTAGAGGAATTGGCCCTGTATCCATCCATCATTTCAGGTTGGGAGCATCATTAGCATTCTACCGCTTCCTCCCTTACATTAATTGTCACAAGCTGAAAATTGGGTTTCGTGTTGCTTCCAATTGATTTCATTATTAAGTGACATGTACATAAACATTGGGGTTGAAAACAGCAAAAAGAAAAACATCCATTGATTATTACAAAGTAGAAAACAAATTTGTGCTACTTAAAAAAAAGGGTCTGTATTTTCCAGCAGACCTGGCATTTTATGTTGAATGTCAACAACATAATCATCTATTTAACTCGTCTATATTGGACCGAAATGTATAAAAACATGCATATTTTTCTACCTACGGTAACTAAGAGATGTCACATCAGAGTTATGTTGTGTATTGACACACCTTGACCTCTGTAAAGCATTTAGCAGGTCTCTACAGTGAACACATCCTCTTACCAACATAAAAGCCCTCCTTATTGATTCATTTTAACCAACGATCCAAAAAAAACATTACGTTTTCTGAGCACCACTCTCACTAGAGTCAGAGAACACGAAATGTGTTCTCTCAGAACCATTTAAAGTAATAGCAAGCCCTGAGATTCACCCCAATGATCAAAACATTGTGGCTAATGAATCCGAGCCCATAAACCCAACGCATTATTCGCTCTCTCACGTTAAATTATTGTGCTAAGAAATAAAAAAAGGGAATATTGGGAGGCGAGAGGTATTCTGTTTATGTGCAGCTGAGGCAGGGACATCTTTAAAGGGAACAATCAAAGAGACACACTAAAGACAAGGATATGGTTTCTGAGTCAATGATAAGTAGATCTTGTTATTCCAATCCTCTGTTCCATTAAAGAAATCTCCATTGAGCGCTTCACTAAGACATTATATTTTATCATGATGGTAACAGACTAAAGCTTCTTATACTGCCCTCTTGATAGAAACATAAGGGAGATTCCATGAAAAGGTGCCGTGTTTTGTGGATAGTGAAAATAATAAACTTTCGTTTGGAAGTAATGCTAGCAGCTTCCGCCGACTTATTGTACATTTTCTGTCAACACCAATCTACTTTTGCACTTCAAGCTTACTTCAGGGGACAGCAGTGATTCATTCATAATGATTGATGTGTCTTTAAAAAAAAATAAAAGTAATGTATTTGAATTATAATTATATTTTTAACATTTTTATGTTAAACGTCACATTTGGTCTTCTAAACAATAACTCTGCCAACAAAGGCAGATGAGAGTTTAGATCTAGACTATAGACGTCATTGTTTTACCATAGAACCCAAAGTTCTTAACATGTCATGTTTGAGGTAATTTGAAGATAATATCAAATTTGGTGGTTTATATTTATTCAGTCTGTGTGGAATTGTACATCCGGCATCCCTCAAGCCTATTGTGTGATTCCTACAGCCTGTTTCTACTAACTTTTGACATCTAGTTTGTGATATCTGATACTTAATTTTTTTACAATACATATTTAAGTGATTTTAAATTTGATGTTTCTGTGGTACAAATTAAAGCTAAAACTGTTGTTGATTCATACTAGTATATTTCATTTAATGGTATATATTAGATAAATGCTTGTGTATACTTTATTTTATGATATTTTTAACACAAATCAAAGATGAATGCTAATGTGAACTTCTTCTATTGATTTTAAACAGTATTGTTTTTTTCAGGCATTTGACAACAATCAAAGAAACTTCCATAAGAAATAGAATCAGTAAAATGAAGTTTACTTACATGGTTCAAGTTAAATCGCAATGTGGATTGTTCAAGGGAGACGGCACCAGGGGGGGCAGTAGTTCGGTAATGGAGACACTGTTGGTGAGCTGGGAGCAGAGATATTAATGGCAGAGAAATGGTAAATCACAGCTGGATAATAAAGATCAATCAGGGAGATGAGAATGAAATTGGGCTGGCGATCTTGTGTGTGATCCTTGTTGTGAAGCAGTGGTTAGGAGGTAGATAGAGAAGATGGAAGCTGCAGGGCTGTAAGAAGGAAGTATGGTAGGAGGATGAGCATGCAGGAACAAGTACATGGTTACCACTATTTTGGTGAAGCCTGACCGAATGATTTTCTGGTTTTCTGCCTGCATCAAAAAAGCAAGTTTATTAATATTTGTGGGATCACAATGTCAGCTAAAGCCTTTAGGTGTTTATTTTCTTTAGCCACGTTTTTTATGACATTCTATGGATATTATAAAGATTTCATTAATGAATTGTAATGAATAATCTTGAGGACTAGAAAATCCAGCTGGACACCAAAGATCATAATTCACTAGTTTATTAAAAACTCATTAGATACAGAAAGGTCAATCGTGATCAGCAGCAGCAGGTCAGAGGTTTCAGAGCTGATTCTCCTCTGATGGTTTAGCTGATTGTGTCACTGTGGGACTGTGTGGCAGTGTGACAAGCAGTGATACACACAGAGGAAAACCCACTTAGGTTATTACTCAGGGTTAAGGCAGAAGCCGATGGTCAGGGGGCAGATATGATCAAAACTCCGTAGGCAGAAATCAGCGTTTATATCCTGAGGTTGGGCTGGAAGGTTAGGTATGAAGAGCCAGATTAAGGCAGACAAATCCAGGGTCAAGGCAGAAGTTGTGGGCAGAAACAGGTCCGTTGTCCATGAGGCTGAAGATGTTAAGGTAGCCGACATGGGCGCGGCAGAATGGGAAATCTGTGGGGTGTAAACATGATCCTTACCAGGCACGCTTACGTGGACTAAACGAAGGGCATTTTGATAATCTGGGAGTAATGACTGGTTTAGAGCAAGCTTATGAAGGCTGGAAATCAAGTGGAAGGAATGAGCGCTGATACAACCTGAGCTCAAGTGAAATAAATGAGTAATTAGAGTGGGGAGCGGAGGGGAATATACATAAAACCAGTAACTGGGCCAGAATCATACCATGATCCTAATTATTTGTCATTTATTCGTTTTCAGTTGCAGTTTCTTTCATACTTCATCCTTCATTGTTTAACAGTGGATGGCTTTGTGACAAAGGGCTTTACTTATTTTGTACCAAACCTGCTGCACATTAGGATGACATAATACATTAGACAGGTGAGGGGGATTTTATCTGCTTTATTATAGATTTTTAAAGGTCACAAGTGAAAATATTCACTCTTTGTTTTACCGTCGCCAATGATTTATTTTAGAAAATATAGTTTACTTTTCTGAAGAAATTCACTCTAACCTGTGAACTTTACAACACAGTTGTTGTTCTGTCAGCCATACAAGGTAATGATGATTATATTAGTACAGACATTATTATGTAACAGCAAGAAAGCAATTAGTCCTTGTGTGAAATAAGTATTGGTTTAGCCACAGGGTTGTTTTGCTTGGATAAATAAATGTGACAGTAAGTCATAAGAGGTGCTAATCTGATCTGCTAAACGGTAAATCATTCAGTATTTATGGATCTCTGTGTTTAACAGCGTAACCTGAACTCATTTGTAAAAATAACTGCAGGGCAACTGCTGTTGCCTGAGTTACGGTGCCACTCAGAAATTCACATGCAATCCTCCTGGCCATGAATGCCACATTAATCTTCCATTCTAAATTATTTATTTCCATGGTTCTCTTAGCAGGCACAAAATAAAGAGACCAAAATATAAAATCACCTGGTTATTCACTTATGCTAAAGGATATAGTATGTCTTTATCTTGACATACCCTAGCATAGCTGCAAACTGATGCAAGTGTTTGCACTGCTTTCCCACTGCAAAGAGGTCCTGGGTGTGAAAGCTGTCTGGGACCTTTACGTGTGGAGTTTGCACATTTTTAACATGCATGCATGTGTTTTTTTTTCTTTAATGCATGAAATTTTGTTTCATGGGCTCCCCAAGTGGAAAAAAAAAGTGGATCAGAGCTGGAACTGCCTCATGCTCAGTCGCCACCACTGTGGTATTTCTATGTGATGAGAGTCATTCCACAAAATTAGTCAACTAATCAAAGTGGCTGGAGATTGAATTTTGCCTGCAGCAGGATTAGTTTTGTAAAGAGTGATGCTGGAATGTCATTCGTCAACAAACAAAGAAAAGTCATTGCTTTTCTTTGGCCATTGGATTTCACCTTTCTGATTTCCTTGACCTGTATTCTCACTTTAAAGAGCTGATTCACGAGCAAAAGGGATCTCAAGGAGGTTGGTGACTTTCTGATCAGCACCAGTGGCTAAAGTAACCTTTCTAAATGTTACACGATATTCTGTTAAATTATTGTTTTATTATTATTACTGTCAATGTTGTCAGTAATTTATGTTATCTTTAACTGATCTTCACAAAGCTCTTAGAAACTTTTTGTTGGCATTGACATTAAGGAAAGACCCATCACATGTTTTCAGTAAATGACCGGACGTCATATAGCAAAAGGAGTATCCAGAGAAAGGATTCTTAAATGCCACGTCATCTGTTGAATTAAGAAGCTATAACTTTAAGTTGATCTGATTTCTGTAAAAGGCCATGATCCACTCTAACTTTATAGGAAATTTAAATGTAAACTTGAACAACTGCATTACTTTATATCCTTTGATTAATAAGTGTGTATTACTTTATACACAAGAAAGAGCAGAAATAAAGTCCAACTCAAAAAGCTACAAAAATAAAATGGTAACATCAAAATGATTCACAGATAACAAATTAGAAACAAACACATTATTTAATCTCAAAATTTATTTTTAGAGTTTAAGTTGTAGTGATGCCAGGCTTTGAAGTATGAACCAAGATGCTGGCGGCTGGTGAAGGTTAAAAATCCAGTGTCATTTGGCTGTAAACCACGTGACCAAAGATAAATGAAGCCTCGAATTGGAAAAACAGGCAGACAGTAACGCACATTATACAACAAGATTTGTATAATTTGTTGGCCAGTTATCTGACAGCATTTGCATCATTTAGTCACTTTATGTCAGTTAACTTGGACATTGTTGTATTTGAGGTCTGTTGTGTGTGAAAGTGTTAATCTACAGTTGTTACACCTCATCAATACTGGAGTATACACACCGGCCAGAATGTGAAATCAGTTCCTGTGTTTTTAAAATCATTTGACTAATGTGACAAAGCTATCAGTATATCTTAATGTGCTAATTAAATTGGATGTTTCAATGCAACAGAATCTGAATGGGGCTGTTGATTAAAAAATGACTCTAAGCTCTTTACCATAAAGGAAGACCAGGGGTTTCAGTTAGCTTATTCATGTCACTTATCAAACGTATCTTCTCTTTACAACAAGGTTTTAATGTGTACTCAAATAGAATCAAATGAGCTGATAGCAAACAACGTTAGTCATTTTAAATTATTCAATGTTTGTTGAGAGGAGTGATAAGTGCCATCCCATCTGAATGCAGTGTTTCAGAAGGAAAACGTCCCTAAAATAGTTGTGATAGTGTGTTGCTTTGAGGTGTCATTGCCTTCCCAGAACCTCTAGGACTTGCCGTAATTGATCGAACCATAAATTTAGCTATAACCATAACATCCTTAGCTATGCATGTTTGACTTCTAGCACCAGCACCCTTAAGGTATCCAACAGTGCAGTGATCCAAAGCTCCTCATCAAGTTAACTTTAAATGGCAAAAACTGATTCTGGAAAAGCCGTGTCAAAATCTGGATTTACTAATTGCTCATGTGTACTGAGGACATTGAATTTTTAACCACATAAAAGGGGTGGGTGTTAAAAGATGATGAATTACTTTAAACTGTCAGAAGCAAGATAACGAACAAGGCTGACATGGTTTAGATGATAAACTCATCATCACTCTTGGGAAATTGCCATAGATCTGTATTTGAAGCCAGATGAACAAGTGCATGGCATGAGCCCAACTATGCTGCAGAAAAGCAGCGCGGAGAGGGATCAGATCACCTTGGAGAGTAGAGGAGAGAAACCGAGCAGGCAAAGGGACCAGAATCCTAGCATGATGTTTGACATCCCCCAGAGTGATTTAAATAAAACAATTCTCCAAGGAAGCAAGATCAACATGCTTCCATATTGAGGGGGTTTAGTTGTAGCTTGTAGTTCCAAACTTTTAAACTAGTGAAATTAGTTCAGTGGTAACTTTGACAAAAGAAAAACCTGTGAGAAATTGAACAGTTTTCAGCAACTCTGTAGATTTTGTTAGGACATTATATGTGATCTGTGGGATTCAGAATTTACAAAACTGTCACTTAATTTGTGTCAGTGTGAGTCTTTTTCAGCCACTTCTCCAGTCAACAACAGGGGGTCACCAGTACTCTGATGCTGGAGCTCCTTCCACAGGTGCGCCTGGTTGGCGCAGACAAGCTGGGCCAGTATAAGAGGAGTGGTGGATCAGCTACTCGACGCCTGAGTATTATCTACAATCGGTAAACCTAGTCTCAGTGCCTCTCTAGCGATTACTTGACTCTGAATATTTCTTGTAGCCTCTCATGTTTTTCCAGTAGCCTTGAGATAGTTCTGAGTTCTCTTGTTGTTTCCTGTTTTTGGTTTTCTACTTTTATTTGCAACTTTGTTTTTTCCCACGCCCTTAACCGCCATTGTGTTTCCACCTCAGGTTCCCCCTTGCATCCAGCGCATAACCTCTTCAAGTTCCTCTCTGGCTTCCCTCACCATCTGGTTCCCACTCCTCTTGGCTAAGCTCGGTCTGCCCGCTCCAGCATTTAATCATACACGGTCTGACCTCCTCTGGATCTCTATCTCATCAACTCCGCTGAAGAAGACTCACCACTCACTCCTCCCTGGCGACAACTATTCTCCATCTCAAGTAAGATCGTTCCCTTCATTCATTCCTCACTCTCAACCGTTTACTCACCTCACCTGTCCTCACCTTCAGAAGCTCCCGGTTTCCCACGCCATTGACGCCCTCAGTCCCCTGCCGTTTCCTGCTGCCCAGCTGTTTCCCGTTCCTCGCCACTCGTTGCTGTTGCCGATCAGTCCGGATTCCTTTCCCCAAATATCATCCAAAATAGATCATTGTAAATATCTCCTGAGAGTTCTTTGTTCATGTGGGTCCGAAGCTTAAATAGCAACATGACCATTTGTTTTGGGTTTTTTTTAAAAATTGGTATATATTCTGTGTACTTATCTACATGGTATACTTGCCCAATTCTTACAGATGTCTGTGCACATATCTAAAACGTTTATTATCCAGACCGAATAGATTCAAGTGATTTTAATTAAGATTAGTCTTCCAGACCGTCTTCTTGAGATTCTAGATGCGATGGTTTTATATGAGATTCAATTAAAAACATTGTGAATAAAATTTAAATGTAAGTGAATGTGTGTCGAATTTAATCACCCTTTTTAAAGGTTTAAACTTAGTTAACAGAATGAGAATACAACCTTGTCCTTCTAACCAGTTCATTGAAATGCATGTTGTAGACCTTGAGATAAACACTGCACATCAATTTCACTAAAATACATTCAAAATGGCCTTTGTTGTCCTTCAGTTGAAAAATTCAAGCATATCATCAGCAAAATGAAAGGGAAGTGGTTGCATCGAAGGGTTAAAAGTTAAAAATGATATCATAAGAAAGACATAAGAATAAGACACAGTACTGTATAGTAAGGTCAAATTTACAGCAAAAGAAGCCAATGCTTTAATGCTAATAGTCTACTACATTTTTCCCTTTTATTATTTTGGTGAGAAAGTCAGACAGAAACGAAAACAAACTGACCCGTCAACACAGGTCTATAAAGCAGTTTGATAAACTTGTTGAAAATATGGTTTGACCTGAAAATAGGAGCCGATTACTGTAAAGCCACCATGTGAGCCAGGGCTGATGTTTCTTTTGGAAAAAAACAATCTAGGCTAATAATATGAACCCCTGTTCCATATCAAAAAAGGAATAATGGTTCAAAGTATTATTATTGCCATTCTAAGAAAAAAGAGCTTTTCTAATATTTTTGTTTCTTTTCTTTCAGGAAGTTCCCACAACAAAGAAAATGTGCTTAATACAAACAGACTTTAAAACATTTGAGACTGAAAAGTAATAAACCTTATATCGCAAGCTGATGTGAATTTAAACATAAACTGATGCTTCCGCTCGTCATGTGTAAGCTTCACACATGACGCTACCTAGTTGCAACTGTTTTCACCAAGGCTCTTGAATGCAACAGAGTCATATGTATCTATCCTGAAAGCATACAGAGGTATGGACAACATGCGAGACGATTAAGGTAAGCAGGGGACCTTCAGTGGAAAACACATTCTTTGTTTATCAAGTCTGAGGGGAAACGGGTTTCAGCAGTGATGGCTTTCATTTTATTTCAAAACCATTTTATGAGCCAAAGATGCGTAGCAATAACAATTTTATTAAGGCACTGTGTGTTGCAGAAGTTCAAACTTCAGTTTTATTTCATTGGTATTCTTTGTGAACTCAACTCAACTCAAAGCAGCAGAAAACTGCGCATAAGGTAAAATGATCAAGAATCAAGAATCAAGAATCAGTTTATTTATATAGCGCCAATTTACAACAGGTGTCGTCTCAAGGCACTTTACAAAAAATCAATTAAAATCAAGGATACATTCTAACAAATCAATTTGAAAAAGTTTCCAATCTAAGGAACCCCAGCAGATTGCATCGAGTCATTGACTTGCAGCATTCACTCCTCTGGAA
>JAVLVB010000132.1:406120-422963 GCA_032876305.1 Orestias chungarensis | reverse complement strand
AGAGGGTTATGAGGCAGCACTATAATTTTTTCACACTCAATGCCATAAGTCAGCACAAGGTCTAAAGTGTGACCAAGAGAGTGAGTAGGTGTTTGGATTTTTTGAGTGAAGCCAATTGAGTCTAAAATGGCAGTAAAGGCTACATTTAGACTGTCATTTTTGGTGTCAACATGAATGTTAAAATCTCCCACTATAATGAGGATTATAGTGGGAGATGATGAATAGTTTTAAATTGCTGTACAGGCAGCAATCTAAAAAGGCCTGGCCTTCATTTGTAATCAGCTCCTCTGAATTAATGCTTTGCGAAACCATCATTTGATGCCATTACTGCAAGTCCTTAGTGGTATATCTCGAATATGTCTTTCTAGACACTAAAGTGTCCATTGTTCTTTAGAAGAACAGTTCAAGTTGAATGGGATTGGATAGAGAGCATCTCTAAACATTATGACTGTGAACGTTTCCATTCAAAAGGTGATGGACGGACACAGGGACGGATGGATTAAAAGCTGGATGTTCGCAAACAATAGTATGATGCAAGACCAATTTTAGAAATATTGTTTTCTATGCATATGCATGCACATGTCACTGTAATGCAATTTTGAGGATAACGTTATAATCAAATAATTTATCTGAAATTACACTGTTGTTGGAGATGTGAACAACTTTTGAAACCTATGTGATGCACTGGAAACACCACTGCTATATATATATATATATATATATATATATATATATATATATATATATATATATATATATATATATACCAACAACAGTTCACAAATGGTGAGTCAGGAGGTATTTCATTTCCAGGTGGGACATCCTAAATAGTCTGGATCCAAGTAAAAGCCAAAGTAGAACGGTGTCGATGATGGACAGATCCTGAATTGAAATGAAAGCAGCACAGTGTACCAGTAGGGGACACGTTTAAAATGAACATTAATTACATTAATTACATTTCTTAGAATTGTGTCCTATGTTCTCTTCCACCACAAAGGACTTCATTTTCTGCCAGACCACATTTCATCAATGACCCACCTCCATGAGCATAGAGTGTGTCACTAAGGTGAGTGAAAGCAGCAGCTGGCTTTGTTGTATTTCACAAAATGTAATTACAGTCTTTGCATCACCTCAGCAGAAAAGCCCAGAGGGCAGGTTGTTTCGGGACCTCCGAGTCACTCACCCCTCCAACACAAGCAAAGACTCACTTTTAAAAATGTCTGCATTAAAAGCAGGTGTCTTACAATTCTTCTTCAGGAACAAAAGGAACTGATCAGACTGAAAGATGTGGGGGAAAAAACAAACAAAAAAAAACACATCAGAAGGCAAAAATAATACTCTTGATGATCATGGTTGCAATTACATGTGTTTAGGAGTCCATCCATTGATAGATTTCCACCGATGCTGGGATCTGGTTCTTCTGGCAGAGGCCCGGAAAGACAGGCTTTGCTTTTTGGCTAAGCTCTTTTGTTCACATCAAACCGGTGCTTCACGCACATGAGGGCAGATGAAGGTCCAAACCGTCTGTCCATCTCCTGTTTCATTTCTGCTTCACTAAAGAACAACACCCTAAGATACTGAAGCCACAGACTGGCTCCCGACCCAGATAGGCAGTTCACCTTTCGGTCAAGAACCATGGCCTCGTGTTTAGAGTAGCTGACTATTCTTCTAGTCACATCACAAGCAGCTGCAAACCAGTGCAGTGCATGCTGGAAGTCATGGACTGAAGAAGAGTACAGAACAACATTTGTGAATAACAAAGATGCCATCTTGTGGTTCCTAAACCACACAACATCCTCTCCACAAGTACACTTTGAAGATCCTGTGCATGGACACAATGAACAAGATATGTAAGAGGCAGCCCTGGCAGCATCCAACACGCACCAGTAAGAGACTTCATGAGGACACAGACCCATGATTTGGTGATTATAACTTAATGCTGAAGCACCCATTACAAAATTTAGTGGATATACAGTTGTAAACCCAGATTCACAAAACTTATAGAAAGGGGAGAAGCATAGTCCCATGACCCCTGACCCAACTCAACAAATCTGTGGTTAAAGATCAGGCCGGCTGTTCCATAAACATAAGACGCATTCATCCTCCTAGATACAGCTTAAGTCTTCTCTTAATTCAGTGTCTTGAAGGAAACCTTTCTGTTGGTTTCCCTGATTTTATTCCAATATAAATCTTCCCCATTAGTAATTGATTGGTTTTTTACATAATTTATTGCTTTTCTGTTTCATTTACCTTGTGGTTTTATCACTGAATGAAACACATATTCAAAAGAATATCCAGGTTGAAATATCCTGCGCGGGCTAGTCAGCGCGGACATATTCGGCGCGGCCGGGCGGCCGCTGTGCAGCAGGGGGCAGTGTTGTGCTGAAAAAAGCACCCCCGAGTCAAAAGCACCCCCAGCCACATTTATTTATATTTCTTGATTCTTCTGGTATTGTTTTTATTCTACATGTTCTAAATTAAAACTTTACTGTACTGTACTATTTTGAACTGTACACATTTCTCGTGGCAGCTTTATTTTCTTATTTGTTACATTTTTCTTTTTATCTAAAGACTCTTAATAATAGGAATAGTTTTTGGAGATCACTCTATCTTATGTTCATTCGTGTGGATGGTAAATCTTGTTTATATTTGTCTTTTCTTAGGATGTTTAATTAGTTCTCAATTTTGTAATACTTGATAGTTTGTAATTGTTCTAAGTAGTAGACTAGCAATCAAAATACATTTTTTTTTTAATATTCTGGCTGGACACATTGCCACAATTTGCACCCCCCAGGAAAGTTAGGTTGCGTTTGAGCTATCCTCAAATACTGTAAGCAGTACAGTCTGGGAAATATAGCTAATATTTGCAGCACGCCTCATCTCTCTATACATACCTAAGTAGCCTATATTAGCTATGTATACCTGTGTATAGTCTTTTTGCAGCTAAATAAATTATGTCAGAAGATTAATAATCATATTTTTTGTGTAATTTGTCGTTTACTCTATTCATTGTAGTATAACTACATTGTTTTTGCTTTATTAGAGTTAAATGCGTGTTCCCGTGGCTGGGGGGGCTTTTGATGGCGGGGGTGCTTTTTTCGGCACAACAGCGGCAGCGTGGCGCCCCTTCTGTGCCGCTACCTGTTCTACCTGCGCTGGAGAACTCGCAGCACACGGACTACATCAAGGAGAAGGTGTGGACCGGCGTGCTGGCCGGGGAGTGTGTGTGTGTGTGTGTGTGTGTGTGTGTGTGTGTGTGTGTGTGTGTGTGTGTGTGTGTGTGTGTGGGCCTTCTTTTCAGGGAGTGTGTGTATGTGCATGTATATATATGTAAATAGTATAGTAGTCGTAGTAAATAGTAAAAGCGGTTCTTTATTTTTATTAAAGCTTGTTTTGCATTTTACTTTTTTTGTTGTTGCATTTTACACATTTTACAATAAATTGTTCATTTATTTTTGCACATTTGAGTTATTTTGTCATGTAATCTGATTTCAACGAGAAACGGTTTCAATTAAATGAATATTTTAATCAGTGAATTATAAATAAAAGTTCTCAGACTACAAGCACAATCAACTAAGTTTGCATGAAAGCAAAAATTATAATAATTATGTCTTCTACAAAAGATAAGTATTCATCCCAGGTCTTCAATCAAAAAATATACAGCAACATATTTTCCTTTTTTATAAAAGGTATTTTTACTTCTGTTGAGGTTTTTGTACACTATGAAACACTGCAGACATTCTCCCATGTTATGTAAGCAAATTTGGTCAGTACCCTATATGCATTTAATGTTGTGTTAGCAATCTCGTTTCCCTCCTAAATTTATCATTATAAATTCCCCTGCTGCCTAAAAATGCTTTGATAAAGTGAAAACTCAGAGAAGTAATCAGTAATCGTGTCGGTACGAAAAGCTAGCCTCCTCCTCCCAGTGCCAGGTCTCCCACTAAGGTAGGAAGTGATTTCCTTTTTTTAAACAGAGATCTACCTGTTTTTTATCTGGTTTATTTTTCTGTTTGGTTCATATTAAGGTCAGTTATGGCTGTTGCTCATCATACAGATTGGTGTGTGTGTGTTGGAGAGAGGGCGGGTTTGTGATGTGATGTCTAATGGTTGTATGACCACAAAACGTGTAGTATGTGTAGTTACTGCAGGCTGGAAACGATCTGTGGGGGTTTGCGATGTTGACACTGGACTGGTAGATCTCAGGAGGTTGGCTACTTGAAAAGTAGCTCTTGGGACAAAAAAGGTTGGGCACCCCTGCTTTAGAGCATCTAATATTTAAACCAAGGAGTTTATTTAATCTTTTTCAATGCCTAAAATCACGTATTTTAAAGTCGAAGACATTTCAGAAATCCTGATATTCAATAATCCTCTTCTCATTCAATCAACCAAAAGTTGGAGAGTTGAATTAAAAATAAGTTTCTTAAAATCTGAGAGGAAATCCTTGTAAGGGACCTCTGCTCTCTTACTGGCTGTCCTCAGACCAACTGCAATTATTCCAACAAGACAGGCTTTGCAGACCCAGGAGTTTGATAGTGTTCGAGCTAACAGGTCAATGTACAGATGACAATCAGTTAATGAGCAACTACATGCTCAGTCTAGATGTAAAGCCTGAAGCCAACACCGGCAGCCTTATCGTCAGCGCGGGTAGAGCAGGAGCCTCTTGTTCTCTGTTAGGCTCACGCAGCAGGCTTGAGACCTCTAAAGAGGTTACAAACACACACATATATATAAATATATATATATTTAATTTTTTTATTTTGTTCTGGATTCTTGCATTACATGATTATTCTTTCATTTTGGAATAAAAAAAATTATTGTATCTTGGTTAATAAGAAATAAATGTTAAGTTGAACAACAAAAACCTGGAGCTGCAAGAGAAATACAAACTTTACGTAAAGCCACAACTATTTTATATTTTAGTTCAGCACAATGTAGTTTAGAATGATGCTTTCAATATTCATCCATTAACCTTGTAAAGTATAAACCATCTACAGTTTGATATATTACCAAAATAAACTAAAAAGATCAAAAGAGGTCCATCTATTAGACTTGCCCAACTGCATATTGCCCCACACTGTATTTCCCACCAGGGGGCAGTGTTTTGCCTTTTATTTCTAACTACCTGGATTTTTGGGGCATTTCATTTGTGTTTATGTAAAACTACTTTCGTTTTTCTTAGGCTTTGTTGTCAACTCGTTTTAGTGGATTAACAGTGAAAGCATCAAGTCAAGTAGACGGATAACAGATTTTGCCCTTCAAGCAATATTTGATGAAATCCAGCTTTACTCTTCTGATTGCTCCATAAGAAAATATCTAGAAATATAATTTGCTTTCAAATGTCCCATCAACTTTTTCTAGGTTAACACATTTAGTGCTTTCTATAATTCTCATTTGAGTAAGGGGATCTTCTTCCTAAGTTAAATACACGTCTGTCATTAAATAAATCTTAGCAGGTGAGAACAGAGAAGGTCAGACTGCCATCAAAGTATGGAAATGGTTCCAACTGTACATGCTGGATTTATGCAACACTGCCCTCATCTGGCCAATCTGAGGCATATTTTCTGAAACCATCTAAAATTTAGAAATCCTTCAATTCTGTTGATGATTTAGATTCTAAAATAAGAGCGTAAACAGCAAGTGTTCAGAAATCGTTTATTTTTATTTTTCTAAGCGGATCACTCAGTTTTTCAGTGTGTTTGCAGACGACACAGCTTTACAGGCTCTGTATCCAAAAAAACAAAAAAACAAAAGCGGATCTGTGCCTTTAATGCTCAGAAATTACGTTAGAGAAACACTAAACAATTAAAACATGTCAGCATTTCCGGTCAGTAGTTTACAATATAAAGTTTATTAAATCTAATGTTCTATACATTTATAAAGTACCGTAAAACTGGCGGGAAAATAAAAATATGTACATTTTCCTGCTTTCAAAGTTTTTATACACCCAGTTAGAAAACATAAGGTGCATTATCAAAAAATAATCTAGAGACATGGGATTCAAGAGGATTATCCGAGTGATCGACAGAAACAGTGAAATGCACCAGCTCAGTGGCCACGTCTAAACGAGTCTTTCACATTTCACCTGAGCCCGACGTCGGTGTTCAAGGAGATTAAGGCAGACCGTTTTATTGTAGCATCAGCGTCTGTGCGTCAGCCTCCCCTCCGGTTCAGGCTGAGAGTCCCTGAGCCCCAGCGGAGGTGGGGCGCCGGCACTCGCGGGGGTCAGTGTTGGGATCATGTGGTTCCCACACCTGCGCAGCGACCATCTCCTCCAGCCACCGACACAGTCCAAGAACTGATCTTAGATCCCGCTCAGCGGCGCCATCTTCAGCCGAAACGGGTTAGGGAAGGAAAGTGGACGAGTGGAGCGCAGCCGAAGCTGCTGCTTCTTTGAAAGTGCTTTACTTGTAGATGATGTGAGAGGAAGCTAGGGTCGGTGGTACCTGCAGGAGAGAACCGATGGAAATAGTTTAAAAGCATTTATACTATTTTTCTTTCCTTGTTCTTTCTAGTTTACAGGCTAACATGAAGTAGTGCATAATTGTGACATTGTGCTCCTACAGATGATCATCAGGGGGACTGAGTACACTTTTTTTGTTTTGCTGTTTCATTAAAATCCAAATAAACCGTCCAAAAGTTGAAAAATGAAAAGGTTCAAAGACGTATGAGAACTTTTGCCAAGGCACTCGGTTTTGAGCTTCCACCTCACCTGGTGTAGATCCTGCTGTCTGCGTGAACCTCCATCTCTGTGCTCTTGAATTCGTTGAGCTCCTTGCGGATGGCAGCCTAACAGGAAGAGACAGAGTTGCTGAGCTGATCGGGAGCATTTTGGACATCAGTCTAAATACGTCGTTTAAAGAAATCCAAACTTAGAACAACATGATGTTCTTGTTTTCTGAGCGTTTGAATGTTACGTGGTAAAAGCCAGCGGGCCTCTCTGTGTCTCACCTTGTCAGCAGGAGTGAGCTTGGTCCACGGTTTGTCCGCTCGCCGGTCGTAGTCTTCGGCGTGCGTGGACTCCACGTACTCGTGGAAGCGCAGGATCTTCCTGGCCTGCAGCTCGGCAACTGTGGGTCTCTGCGACAGCTGCGAGTGGAACAACAGGATGGGGGGGATGAGGTCACGGCCTGATTTTAGAGAAGTAACGTCTAAACATTCGCTCCTGCATCCTGACCTTTCTGGTGAGCCGCCGTTTGATCTCGGAGCGCTCCATCCGTCGATCCTCCTCGTTCTTGGCTGCGGGACCAGAAGATTTTCATGAGTGTGGGGAGCAGGACACTGCGGCCGCTCAGGTGGATTTCCCCTGAGCGGCTGTCTGCACGCTGCCATAATGGGACTGTTTAAGGCCAGCCAAGTCCTGCACAAGGAGCCACGCTGTTCTGATCACGTCTGAATGGAGCAGCGAGAAGCAGCAGCAAGCTTTAAAACCCGCATCTGAACTTCAGGAGAAATGGAGCCCTTGGCTTATTAGCACAGTCTGGCTAAACGGAGGAACGGTTACTAAACCCTCCGCTGTTTTCCTGTCTGCGCATGTTTACCAGATGCTGCCTCCCACAGCACACGGCTGACATTTAGTGGATATGAACAGCCTCAGGATTATGAAGCTCAACACAAAGAAGATCTAAACAGAACCTCAGTCTGAACTTGTTTTATACAAGTGTAAAGATTTCTACTGCCGTACACAGACTTTCCTCCGGGGTCGCTCGCGTTGATCATTGTAAACATTTGCTATGGACTAAAGCTGGACTGGCAAAGGTTCCCACTTATTTTTTTAGGGCTTTTTTTTTCTCTCTCTGTATTCCAAAAGAGAGCATTTTGGACTCCCATAATCACACAAATAAAGATTATTTTGTTACTAAAAACGTAAACAAAAATCAAGGCAATCATATATGCACACTAAAGTATCTCGAGATGGACAGTCTGGTTGATTTGCTCTAAGTCAGAAGAAGGAAACGGGTTTAATCCACATGTTCTTTTTCTGTCAAAATTAACAACACAGTCTGATGAGAACTGGTGTCTGGTTAATCGGCTGGTTTATGTTTTAAAATAACTGATTGCTTAAAAGATTTTTCCACAGAACTGGAACCAGACAAGGCACAAACATTTACTGTCTGTCTAGCGTATAACTTTGTATAGAGTGTCGCCTCCTAGTGTTGTCTTATAAACTGGTCACATGATCCTGACCTTTCAGTTTTTCCATTATTGTTATTTTATACTTAGTAGTGAGTTACATGCTGGTAGTTTCAGCTATATGGTTTATTGATGGATTATTATGGCTGCAAAATTAAGCCGTTTGGTTAATCTGTGTACTTTAAGTTGTTGGTGTGTTTCTGATGCAGGTGAACAAACGGCATCAGTAAAGACCCATTTGGTATCATCTCTTGCTTGGAAACTGAATTATTTTGATATTTATTTTATTACTTTGTTAATATGAAGTTATACAAGTCAGAAAAAGTTGAATGCTTCCATCTGCCAGATGTGTGACAGCCTGACATGCATCCTCTGTTAGGCTTGTTGATTCATTTAAAAACTCTGACTAACGTCGTCTAGTGAATTCACTGAGGAACAGTTAAAAGCAAATGGTCTCCTCGACCTTTTTGTGCGGCTGACTGGCATTTGTAAACGTCCTGTGAAGGACGGGTAGAGCGAGGCTCACCTTGAAGAATGTTTCTCTGCTCCAGCTCGTCCACTGTCGGCCTCTGACTCAGCCGCCTGAGGAGAAGCGACAGGAAGTTAGTTTATCTGTTATCCAGCCATCTGATCAGTGAACGACGAAACGTTGCATCTCTCAGGTGGAGGAACGACAGTATAAACAGCAGGAATGTTTCCTCCTCCTTGCTCTGTACAGTGACGTGCGGATGTGGGCTTTACCGTGTGAGCGCGTTGCCGATCTTGTTCCTCATAGCCTCCCACTGCTCCCTGGTGCTCCAGCTCATCCCCTCCTGGCTCTCCTGAGCGTCTCTCTGTTCTCGATCTTTCTCCTGCTTCTCCAGCTTCAGGGCCAACGTGTCCTTCCTCTTCACGCGGCTCGCTAGCCCACCTGCGGCACATGAGACGACCGTGTTAATACAGACGCGTGTGAGCCGCTCAGACAGTAGCTGATGCGCGTCTTTTTGGACCAGGTGTCACTAGTCCTGCATACTTTGGGGACCTTGATCTTCGTCGTCCTCGTCGTCCTCGTCTTCCTCGTCTTCCCTGTACAGGATGGGGCCGTCCGAGTCGGAGTCGTCCTCGCTGTCCCCGTGGCTGCTCTGTTCTGGGATAATGGTCACTCTGGGGTCTCCAATCAGGCCCCTCCTGCTGCGGGGCTCCAGGTCCGGTTGCCGGGGCGTCCGCTGAGCTTTGAGCTTCTGCAACTCTTCTTCCATGTCAAAGTCGTCATCCTCTTGCCTGGAGAGACACAAGGCAGCAAGTCCTGAGGGCTCTCTTTTATTCTCTGATGCTCATTTATAGCACACACACACACCTAATGTTTATTTTTGACTCAATAACATATCTTTACTCTGTGTTTATTCACCTTTTTTAACCGGATCTAAGATAAAGTTGGGTAACTCGAGGTTATTCAACGAATTTGCCTTTCCATGCTGACCTGTAACAGCTGCAGTCCTGGTGATCAAAAACCTTTCACAAGTCGCTCCAGTTGCACCAAACACGGAGCGCCCTGGGAGTTTGTTGCTGGTGCGAGTGATAATGATGGTGACGTCGCCGCGTTTTGATGTTCGACGGACAGAAACAGACGATAAAAGAAACTAAACACTGATTTCTAAACATCTCAAGAGTTGTTTGTGGGTTTATTTCGCTTTTATCTGCTGCTACGACGCTGGGAATGAGCATCAAACAAACTCATACAAATAATAATTGCAAAAAACAGCCCGACTGTGAGAAAATGCTGCAGCTCGTATAATCCAGGTATCTTTAAACATTGTACATGATCTCTTGTTGACGTCTGTATCAATATCAGAAGATATCAGAAGCAAAACGCCGTGATTAAACCTGAGTCTGAGGGAGATGATGCTCAGGGTTGTCTCATTTTATAAAGGCTCCTTCTTTTTACACTAAACTCCAGAGGATTCCCAGAATCTAAGCGGTTAGCTAGTGATGGTGCATTAGCCATTCTCACTCCCCTTCAGTTTTAGGCCTCGAGGCTAATCGGTAGGAATATTTAGAAAGGCACTTAAAGTTATTTAACCAAAACCCCATTACAGGGTCGGTTAAAATAAATGTAAATGGTTTACATGGAACTCAAAAGGTTAATTATTACAGTTAGATAAAGAACCTCGAGGATGGAGCTAAATAGGAGCAGCGTGGAGCTAGGTGGTTCAAATAAAGAAAGTTCTCAGATGGAACAGTCTCCGAGTTGCTAAGCCTGTTTCATCTGACCCTGTTCAGCTACAGCTAACTAGAAAATCGTCTTTTCTAGAAGACCGAGGTTGGTGATGAAGGGATTTACCAAAACTGACTCAGGAGATCATATCTCACTTAACTTCCTGGTTGCTCTCAGTGTTCTTCTCTCCGTTCTGTTCGTTTCTTGGAGAACATCAGCTGACGGGTCTCAATCTGCTGCCATTTACTTTTCTTTCTGTTTCTTCTGCTTCTATTTGTGTCTACTGTCCCTTTACACCTCCAGTTGATCCAGGCAGATCTCATACTCAGCCAGGTTCTGCTGGAGGTTTCTTCCTGTTTTTCCTCTCCACTGTCGCTACATGCATGCTGAGTATGAGGGATTGCTCTAAAGTCAACAACAACACAAGCTATGGTTTTGGGTGTGTTGATCGAGTGAATGCTGCAAGTCAATCTGCTGGGTTTCCTTAGATTGGAAAAACATTTAAACAGATCAGTTTAACATTTATGTGTGATTGGAATAAAATGATATTCTTGCGATTTATAGGTAAACTGAACTGTATTAAATTTAGACTGAACACTAAAATATTGAAGAGTTGTTAATTGACAGCCGTATTCAACTTTATTGTGACTTTAGTTCTGTTTCTCCACGTTCGTGCAATAAACTCCCACTTAACACCGTTAAAATAAATAAACAGTCGCAAACTAAACCAGAAACAAGAAAGACTGCGAGTAAAAGTTAGTTTAAGGGTTACTTACAGCCTGAGAGGCTCCATAAAGACGGGGAGAGAGTTGCGCGTGTTCCCTGTCGGCTCTTCTGGCGGCAGTTCGAACAGAAGCGAATGGGCCCTCTGGGAGCCTTCTGGGTTGGGTTGAGCTGGACCTGGGCTCGCGAGCGCTCTCTTGATGAGGATGTGCAGCGGGACGGCCGGAGAATGGTTGGGAGGCTCCGTCGTCGGGCTGGGAGGATCAGTCTGTACGGTTGGCACAGCAGTGGACGAGGACACTGGTACAGGAAGGAGCACCTTAACTCTGGGGGGGGACGGGGGGATGTGGGAGGGCAGCGGGAGCGGAGACTCTTTGGACGTCTGGGGGAGTGCTGCGTGCATCCTGTCATCAGCGCCCCCTCCTTTGGGAGCAGCGGGGGGCGCCGCAGCAGGAACGGCTGGGTTAATGGAGGAGGGCTCTGGAAGCTGAGTGGGAGGGGAGGGATCCACAGAGTGGCGCTTGCTGACGGGCGTCATCCTTTTCGGTGGGGTTGGCGGAGAGGGCTTGGCGGCAGCTGGGGCAGCGATCGCGCCGCCGCCAGCCTGAGAAAACTCAGCTGTGGAGCAAAAGACAAAGAGAGAGGAATGAAATACGAAGGCAGGGCGAAAAGAAAACCAAGTGGCAATTATGGAGTTAAGAGAGGAACTGATACGGTTGTTAGGTTAGATAAGCAACAAGCAACAGAACAAATGGAGTTTGGTCAATGGGGAAATTATCTTTCAGTGCTGGACTGTTCACAGGCAGGGGAGGTTAACATGGTAACATGATGATTAAAGAGGACATTCGCTTCATTCTAGCATTTGCATGCGATGCCATGATTATTAAAAAAACTAAAAGTTTAGTTCAACCAAAAGAAATCTGGTGGATCATCAGCAAAACCAATGCAGTGCACTGTACGGAGTTAGGATTGAGATGGAGATGTTGACATGAGCGGGCCGACACAACCAGCAGTCAGGCTTCGGGGAAAGCTGGTCGGGTTTGTAGCCGGGTACCTGAGCACGTCCGGCACGCCCGCTGGCGCAGGTGGACGGGCAGCGAGAGGTAGGGGCCGAGCTCGCCCTGCCGCCTAAAGCCGCTCCAGTAACACGGCTGCCGGACATGAGAGGCCCTGTTCAGGGAGGAAGCTGGCAAAAATGAGTCGAGATGTCAGGGATGGGGCTGGGTTTACATTCCATGCTGGGAGATAAACATGAAAACGGAGCAAAGTTGGGGGGCGGGGGGGCAATGATTGTGTTTTACAGCGCCGAGAAGCACAACGAGCTTCCTACAAGACATGATAAACACGGTGTGTGAGAAGAAGTGGGAAAGAGCAAATTGATGATGATTTTTCGCTGCTGCTACGTTATCTCATGTTTGCTGTATGTGGGAGAAGCAGGTTTATTCTCACTACGTTTGGAAACAACAATTCACAAGTTTTTCGGAGTTTCTGCCTATTTTTGCACTTCTCCGCATTTCTAATCGCAGAAATCAGGACGAAACGCCGCAGAATTCCAGGATTTTCTCTTAGGGGGGACTGAACAGAAATTGTGTTACTACAACAGAGGCTGTGTGAGTTTCAAACCGACACCGACGGGATGGGCTGCAAACGCGAGCAGCTGCGACAAGCTGGGGCAGAGGACATTAAAAATGAAAACCCCAGTCAGTTTCAATCTGCCCTGCAGAAAGTCTCCAGTTGGTGCCGCATGAAAACAGTGAAGGCAAGCTGGAGCACATCTCAGACGGTTGAATCAACAACTGCTGAGGGGAGAGCCATAGCAGCTCACAGCCGGCTGAGGCTCCCGGCTAAGAGCTCGGAGACACTGGAGTCAAAATATGAATGCCTAAAACTCTCCAACAACGCTGACAAAGGCTGATTGGTTTTTACAGAACTCTGATAGTTTTAAAAGCTTCTTTAAGGGGAGGGACTTATTTAATTATTACTACTATTGCTATTGGTTACTATTACAACCAGTTTTATCTTAGTTTTCTGCGCATTTCCACGGGCTTTTTTGAGGATTTCTCTTTGGTGATGAGGTCCAAGTAATGAACAATCACCTTAATCACCATCGCTTTTCAATGGGTTTGAAAACGGTGAAGACACACTAGAGCACACATCTGGATAGATTATTGAGACGACTGAGTTCGAGGGATATTACCAGAGCTCTGTGGGGTACTGGGAGAGACGGATGCTTAAGTGATGCAACCACGAAGCTGGCTATGGAAAACCAAACTAGTTGTTAGCTGTGTTTTCAGATGTGTCGTTTACTGGGTAAAGTCAGGAACTGAGGAAAACAGCACAGCACCTCCGACTATCGTTAAAACATAGAAAATTAACCAGTCCCTCCAGACAAGTGCGATAGTTACAACTGACTTTGTTCTTAGACAGATTCTGTATTTCAGAACTTATGTTCATATTTTGTACTTTTCCACTCTGCTCATACTACGTTATAGATGACCTTAAATGGTCCAAGATTCAGTAACTAAATAACTGGCTCAGCTATGCTGCTATGTTAGGTCATGTTTGCTGTTTACTATATGTGGGAGAAGCAACTTTATTCTCACTACATATTTAAATTCCCAAGCTTTTCGCACTTCTCCGCATTTTTATTGCAAAACACAGGAGAAAACGCCGCAGAATTCACTGCAAAAATCCAGGATGTTTAATAGAATGGTTCTCACATGTACACACGCTTACTTTTACAATGGTCCAGCCAGAGACTTGAATAAAGGGAGCTAAAGATTAGGGGGATGTCAAGGTGGCCTTGCAACCTGAAGTTTACCATCAGCAAAGATACGTCATCAGGAATATGACTACTATAACCACTTATATGTGAACAAACTCCTGAAAAGAGCCGGTTTCTGCAAAAAGAAACTTCTGCAAGACATGCTGCAATTTTAAACTTTGCGTTTACTTCGCATTATCATGCAACATTGACGATTTCCAGAAAGGCAAATAAAGGCGAGAGAATACGTCACAATGCATTATGTCTAGGCGTGTGCGATATGACGATTTAGATCGTGAACGATTAGAATGTATTGACGATCTAACAAAACAAGAGATTTCGCAGAGATGACCTACATGACTACAGACAGTGGGACCAACATGGTTAAGGCTTTGAAACTTAACTGGATTCATCTGCCGTGCTTTGTGCACAGACCGCATCTAGCCGTCGGTGAGTGAACTTTAAATTAATAAATAAAATACTAAAATCTGGCACAATATGCTTTACAAAACTGGATCAGAAGACATAAGCAAGAGGAATATGATGAAACCATAGACTTTAAAAAATAATAAATTATTAATCAGTTGCTGAATAGTAACTATACTGACTCTGAATAGGGGAATTGTTCCATTAGTCTATAATTAATATAATGAACATTAAACAAATTCTAGAATGACCTTAAACAGAATAAAATAATGACTTTGCTCTGTATTTATTTTATGATTTCAAAATTAAAAAATAGTAAGGTATTTTTTATTCAGTTTATTAAAAATTATGGAATTATAATTAACACAAAAAACCTTTAAAAAACTTGAACAGAATAAAATAATGACTTTGCTCTTTATTTCATCTATTATTCCAAAATAAAATAAAATATTGAAGTACTTTTTATTCACTTTGTTATTAATTATGTCATTAGAGTAATCACTTTAGCTTAATTCCGTTAGATATGAACATTAGACAGTTACAGCTTCAAAACTGTGCTTGAATTTTTTTAAATCAATACATTTGGTTAATATATCATGTTCTTGTTTTAGAAAAAAGTGCCAAAGACCCTCGTGTAGATAACATCTGTTACCAAGAAAGTTTTGAGAGCGTTCTCCTTCAGCTGGAAGAAGAAAAGGGACTTGAGTCGAGCTCAAACTGAACTGAAACTACCTCAACAAAACCTCCTCACAGAGTCACCAACCCGATGGGATCCAAACTTGCCATGATTGAGAGAGTTAGCCAGCCAGCTCAAAAGATCTGTGCATTCCAGCAACAAGTTCTCCCTCTGAAAGAGTATTTAGCACAAGTGGCAATATTGTAACTTGCCACAGGGCATCTCTCAAGCCAGATAAAGTGGACAAATCGGTTTTACTGGCTAAAAATCTGTGACTTATGTACCATAATGTGCCTCCTTTTTAGAAGGGCACTAAAGTTGTACTTTGCACTGACTCCACTATTGCCTTTGTTCATAAGAGTTGCAACTTATTTTTCTCGGTTTAAATAAGGCTCGAGTATTACTTGCCTATTTAAATAAAAGCTGTTCAGAAAGGTTCTTACTTGACAATTAGGCTCCAAAATCAATGAAAAAAAGAATCCTAATAAAATCGAGATCGGGATTTTATTTAAAAAATCGTGATATGATATTTTTGCCATATCGCCCACCCCTAATTATGTCTTTAGCTTTCTATGGTCAGTAATTATTTTCTCTAAGTATTTCAAAATGCATGATCACATGCTGAGTCACTTCTCAAAAAATTCCTGCTGAACAAGCTCGATCGATAAACAGGAAACATACAAAGAATTTGGTTGAGCTAACTTAGATCCTTGAAGAAACGGCACTTCAAGGTTCCTCCTCAGTGTTTCTCTTGGTCTGCAGATAACACAAACCTCCATTTATGCTGACTGTACCCAAAGCAGGGCTGAGTAGTTCCTAACACAGTTATCTTTCTTCTCCCACAAACAGGCCCGTTTCAATGAGAGCGACAGGATTTTCTCATGAGCGCCTTTTTATGACAGGATAGACAATATTTACAATAAACTGAAAACGGTCTCATTCGTCTGCTGTAAACAATTCAAAAGATCTAGATCAGTCCAACACAAACAAACCTTCAGTAACATGATTAAAAAGAAACCTTTAAGTCAATAAATATACATTTGATACCTAACCAGTGAAAGACGTGCACCTCTTTTTCATCGTATCGGGTAGAAATGTATGGTTTTTAAATGCCACAATTATATAGACACACATATATATACACACACACACATACATATATATATACATATATACGTATATATATATACATACATATATATATATACATACATATATATATATACATACATATATACATACATATATACATATATATATATACATACATATATACATACATATATACATATATGTATATATATACATATATATATACATACATATATACATATATGTATATATATACATATATATATACATACATATATACATATATGTATATATATACATATATATATACATACATATATACATATATGTATATATATACATATATATATACATACATATATACATATATGTATATATATACACACATACATATATATATGTATATATATACATATATGTATATATATACACACATACATATATATATGTATATATATACATATATGTATATATATACACACATACATATATATATGTATATATATACATATATGTATATATATACACACATACATATATATATGTATATATATACATATATGTATATATATACACATGTATATACATATATGTATATATATACACATGTACATATATGTATATATATACACATGTACATATATGTATATATATACATATATGTATATATATATACACATGTACATATATGTATATATATATACACATGTACATATATACACATGTACATATATGTATATATATACATATATGTATATACATATATGTATATACATATATGTATATATATACATGTATATATATGTATATATATATATACATATATGTATATATG
>JAVLVB010000132.1:387845-400428 GCA_032876305.1 Orestias chungarensis | reverse complement strand
GATTCCAGAGGAGTGAATGCTGCAAGTCAATGACTCGATGCAATCTGCTGGGGTTCCTTAGATTGGAAACTTTTTCAAATTGATTTGTTAGAATGTATCCTTGATTTTAATTGATTTTTTGTAAAGTGCCTTGAGACGACACCTGTTGTAAATTGGCGCTATATAAATAAACTGATTCTTGATTCTTGATTCTTGGAGATCGCTTTACAGGCTTGTTACTGCAATGTTGTGTAAAGTCCCACATCGAGTACAGTTTACTGTTGAGTACACCTGGACGATGTAGGATTTTTTCATATCGCAATGTTGTTTTTCATTTCAGGCGACATCGATGTATATATCAAAATATAAAACCAATCACCATATTTGTCAAGTTTAAATGTTCAGCAGCTCACTAGTGAGATGTGAAATCAAATCAAATTGTTTGATTTAAGCATTTAATTTTTTTTTTCTGTTCAACATAGTCTGATGGACTGAAGGAACATAAAAAAAACAAAGTCAACGAACTTGAAATGAACGAACTTGAAATGATATTCTCAGACTCTCTCCTGGTATAGATTATTTTTAAAGTTTGTTTTTAAACAACTAGAAAAAAAAATAGAATAATAAAATAAACAAATTGTTTAAAATCAGTGAACATTAAAGCAGCTTTCAAGGACAACAAAATAAAAGGTTACAATCTTTTATTGTGAGGCAATAAACAAAAGAAAATGTAAATCTAAACACTTCCAAGTACAACGGGGGAACTGACTTAATGGAAAAATAAGGAATGCTGTCGGTATGAGACAAAAATGCTGGGAACAAAGTAAAATGAAATATTATTTTAAAAAGTTTTTTAAAAAAGTCTGTGTGCCGCCGCCGAAGGGAGTTTTAAAAACTCTTTTTACTGCCCAACTTTGAATATAACCACACCCACAAATGCTGCTTCCCCAACTCCTGATGAAAAGTTGTGACAAGCCCCGGCGCCACAGTTATAAATATAGCTGCTTTTATTCAGCAATGTCGTAATTTTGCTATTCTCTTCTTCTTCGGTAGCGTTACCCAAGTTCTCTGTTGGTTTCTCCCCAGAAGGAACAGCCATTTTTTATGCTGCTTAATCGGCTGGTCCAGCCCAAAAATGCACACATGTGCCGCTTTGCTACTGTTGTGTTGTAGGTAAACACGTCAACCTAACCTGACCTGGCTCTGTTCCCAATGGTTCGTAATGGTGCTACTTAATTAAGATTGGCTACTATCCAAAAAAAACTAAAATGTTCTGTCAGTTCAGTTGTTTTCTTTTAAAAGTCTGTAACTGAGTAGTGACATTTTTGTTCATCCCATCACAACGCAAGCTAAGGATTTTAACACCTTTGGACCAAAACAAAGTTCATCAAATCGACTGCACAATCCCCTTGGAAACAAAAGCACACACGCTCTCGTGTAGCTCAAAGCGAATCTTCTGTGTTGGAAGCTGGTTTAAATCCACCAGACTAGCATCTGAGGCTCCAGCATAGAAATCAAAGATTATTGCTAATTTTTGCTAGTGGATCTACAGATGACAGCTTTACAGCAGACAAATACTCTCCACTCTTGGTGGTACAAGTACCAGCACAGTGTTTTATAGCAGTACGCAGTACCGGGCCGCTGACTAAAAGAAATATGTAAGCAACTGCATGATTGTTGATCTCAAATCAACTTTACCTGGTGAAGAATACAGAAATACATCTAATAGGCACATAGATCAAGCTGTGATCAGGACTATATCACTGGTTATTTTGAATCATGTTTGTTTATCAGTTCTAGTGTGGAGTTTTCTAGACAGTGCTTCAATTTTAGCTGGAACTTTAGTTTAGATAGAAATAAACTAAACAGGGGAAAGACGGACTCCAGGCGAGTTAAGTATGGGAAAAAAAAAGATGAATATGCCAAAAAGGATCCATGGGAGGATGTATGATGATGTGTTTTTTCTTTCCAAATACTAGTCTAGCAGAAAACTGAAAATGCCCGGTCCCTAAAAGATACGTTGAGTTAAGAGGAATCCTCAAACATGCCATCTCTTTACGTTCAAATATTGCGAAACGTCATGGAAGAATGGATGGTGGAGTGAAAATGGGGCCGTACCTACTAACAACAGGGTATCGGTATTTGTGCCACTGTAGACATTTTTTTTTTTGCTCTCGACATTCAAAAGTTCCTTTTTTGTAATGCAAATACAACTAAAGATTATAATCAATTTTAGATTTGCACATCTTCTTAATTTTTGGCAAACACTTACAACACTTTTAGTCTGTTGTGCCTTTCTTCTTGTCTTTGGTGCGCGTATTTCTCTCTGGTGGCGTCAGCGAGGTCATTGAACTAAGATCACTGCTTTTCACTTTTCCCATTGCGGCAATACACAGGAAAACACAGCATATCTGAGAGATCAAGTAGTTTGACAACAGAAGAAATGAAAGAACGAAGAAACGATTCCAAATCCAGAAACTAAAACTAGATAAAACAATCAGTTCCACCAATGCGCTAATACACTAAGTTGATCTCTGAACAGAAATGAAGAGAGCACGTCTTCAGGAAAAATAAACCCATTCCTCGGTCAACACTCAGCATGCTGATAAAAGCAACAGAGCACTGAGCAGCTGCCACTTCTCTGACTCCCTGCTGGTCAAGCGTCATCTGACTCATGCCAATCACATGACATGTTGAAACCAAATATGCAGAATAGCAAACCAAAGTCAAAAATACACCCGGCCTGGTGAGCAAATATGTAACCAGGACAATGTTGACGAGTAACGGTGAAGTTTCACAACCCTCCCCGACTCGCACACGGTCACTAAAACAAAACTCAAAAACAGACAGAACAGAGTTATACGTTACATACAACCAGACTAACAGGAACTGTTGTTTGGGCAGGTAATGAAAGCTGTTGGTCCCTTTAACGTTGCGCTAACATCTGCTGTGACGAGGCCAGAGTGTTGTGTGCAGACACAGAGAGGTTTGTGTGGTTTGTGAGTTTCACAATCACCACATTCCATCTGCGTGCATTCTTCTCCACCTGTTCATACCTGCTGCCCTCGCGTTTCCCTCTGCTTTACAAACACCTGCTCGTGCTTTAAGCCCCTTGACGGCTCTCGGCTGCGCACGCTTTCAGCTCAGTGAACAAGCGCCTACGTTAATGCCCTGGCGAGGTCTGAGACTCACCCGCTCTGCGTTTGCCTGGTTGCTGCGCCACGGTCTCGCTGCTAGTATTGTGTCCCATGCTACGGCTCCTGTCTCCACCGGCCTGCTGGGCGGTGCCTCTTTTGAGGCCACGGCAGGAGAGGGAAAACCTTAATGCAACTCCAGAACAGAGCAAACTACTGTAACTACTGTCTTGACTGCTCACTCAAGGCGTTCAGTATCTGCTGGCTGTGGAGTCCTGCCCCCCCTCCTTCAGCTTGTGTTACTCGCTATTTCCCTCCCTCCTTCGTCTCCGTGCTTTAAAACACAAACACTCCCTCTCTCAGCGCGTAGGTCCCTCCCTTCTTGGACATCTAACTTCACATATAAGGTACGCAGAAAGGTAGCCCGGCAGAGATGCCATTCATTTCCAAAAGTGGATTTTCCGGGACAAAGTTCAAATAGGCAGGCTTGGAGTTTGGACCTGTCCCACCACTGGACCTCGAGAGATTTTACCCCCACTCCCCCGCCGGCGGAAAAAAAAATCAAAACCTACTCCCTATAGGGATGGAGGGGGGCGGAGTCTGCAAGCAAAGGTAACCCGAGAACCAGAAGGTGAGTCAGACTGAGGTGGAATGCAGTGAAGGAGAACAGGAAGTGGCACAGGGCAAGTTCACAGCGACGTCAGAGGATTGTCCTTTGAAACCAACAAAATTACCAAGTTAAAATTACCGTAGTTTTTATAACAGCAACGTAGCTTTGATCCGGTACACATCAACGACTGCGACCAAACAAGTATGAATGGGATGGTATGAAATCCTGACAACCCATTGTTTTATATCCACACAAAAAAAGATAAGATCAGTGCGTATAAAGCTAAAATTATTCCTACCTCAACAAATTCAGATAAATGGACTTAGTCAACAGTATAGAGACAAAAAAAAGCCTGTTCCTCCTAAACCAGTAACAGGTTTGGCTCACTGGTTTTCACAACTAAAAACACAATTAAATGTACAAATGTATCTTTTCTGGACAAAAAATCTAGAGAGTCACCGATCAGATTTACAGTGGCGATACACACAACTATTTTTAAAACATAAGCAAACAGGTAGCAGTGAACTTCTCCATTATTGAACAAAGCCCATCTACCCACTGTTCATCTAATTGTATTAGAATTTAAAAAATTATGTATTAAAGAGATAAAACTAGTTGAAGTCACCAAAAAGCTAAATACCCTGTTCATATCTGCACCCAAACGTTCTGTGTATTCTCACACGGCTGCTATTTAATCTCATTTAATCCTCAGGGCCTTCCTATGGCAACCCACCTGACTGGCTAACGCTGCCGCATAGTCCCTTCACATGAACGGACGCCATTAACCACACAGGTCTGTTTTAATGGAGATTGTATAGTTCACTTCTTTATTTTTTAGTTTGTCTGCTTTGGACGCAAAAGTATGTGAAATGATTCATAGATGTTAAACCAGCCGTGTTGGATTAGGGTCGCATCATTAGGACTGGAGTTGGACGCCAGTGCTTTAGATCTTTCTGATATATAAAGTAAAACGCCAGTGTACCATTAAATAAACGGCTAAATAAAGACAAAACAGAGCTTTCCAAAATACAATATTTGCTAATAAAAGTCAATTTAACTTGAGTTTGTTTTAGAGAATCTGATGGATGCGAGTTCGACAGAAAACAATCCACTGCTTTACTTTAAGCTTCATTTTCTCGTCTGACATCAAGTTGGACTCTTGCTCCCTCTGCAGTCGACTTAAAGCGCTGCGACACAGCAGCGTATGTGTGAGTCATTGTGGAGAACAGGATCACAAGGCAGTGTCTGAAACTGTTTAGCAATAAAGATCGGTCAATAAAAAACGGGATGACGCGCTTTTGTTGTGTCATTTATGTTACCCTGATACTGAACCCACTCTATTTAAAGAGGCAAACAATTCAGCAGAGTCGTCTCGTCTGTGGAGCTCAAAATGAAGTCCAGTTTAACTGCTTGGCCAAACATCCAGGCAGAGATGAGTTCCTTAAGCTGTCCTCCCCATGGCCCTCTTATTACTAAAGCTCTCCTGGCAGCCTGCCCTGCTTCATCATGGCGCTTCCACAAATCAGAGGAAGGACCAACATGACCCGGATGTGCTACTCTTTAAGTACAGCGCCCTCAATAAAAGTCAAGAATAGTCTGCGCGTAACACTCGGGACACCGGTTTACTTACAAAAGTGTTGACACTGCACAGCCATGTCAGACGCCTCCCCGCGACCGCCTCGCCCGCTGCAACAACTGAGCCCGGCAGCAACGTGAGCGCGCAGCGATACGTGGAGCTCGTTAAACAATTGAGGTCAACGGTGAAATGGATTCAAGGCCATGTGAGGCCGTAAGAGTAAAACCAGCAGTGTGTTGCTGCAAAGGCTGTTTATGCTCAGGGCGAGGACCAATCAGCACATGCAGCACACGAACACTTCATTTACTACAGGAGTGCAAACACCAAGTGAACAGCTCAACATTTCCAGCTTTGGTGACAGAATTTTATTTTAGTTTTGACAAGTTGTGTCAAAAATAATAAAAACAAAAACCAATACTTGAAAAAGTGTTTTCTGGTACATCCCTTCTATTTCAAACCATTTGATTTCTGCCGTCATGAACAACCTTTAATAAATGAGAAGTATTTTTCAGTGCATCAAGATTCAGACATGGCTTACTGAAAATAATTAGCAGTCAGCATTTGATTATATCCGCATTAAAAAAGGGAAATAGACTGAACCAGACTGAGGCAGAAGTCAGGTCATACACAAGCCGTTTAACGAGTGAGATTATTAGTTTTTTTATACCCTACAGACTTAAAAAAAACAAAGGAAGAAGCAACTTCAACTTTTTTTTCCAGGATTTTTTTAACATACCAAAACCAGAACTGGTTTGGTTTAAAAGCTCCCTCACTGATCTTCATCCTGTCCTCCACTTTGGCGTCTCACAACACAACCTTTGTGCTCTACACCAACAAGCAGGTTTAAATCCTCGTACAACTTTAAATGTCTTATTTCATCTCTGAACTGAACTAAATTTTCCTCCAGACGTGTTGTACATGTTCGTTTTCTTTACTACCCAGTAATGATCTTCAGATCAGCTCCGTCATTAAAAAACAGCGTTCATTTTGTACAGCTGACCTATAGGGGGCAGCAGTGCACACAAGTTTGTTCTTACTGATAGAAGATTAGTAAAAAAAATAAAAACAACATCCTTGCTGTAAGTCAAGCACTAAAAAAGTTGCCCCAACTTTACTTTTACACTAAAAAACAAGGCGGGACGTGGATGACCCGAGAGAAGTCCTTAGCAGTCCGTTTCTTCTGACTAAAATTTGGGTATATCATACAAGTTATGATATATTTGACTGTACAAGGATTGGGGAAGTTATGGAGGTCATTTGTACATTTGTACAAAAAAAACAACAACATCCTGTCTGTATAATCCGTGTGTTTTTCGTTCATTCGATTTTCAAACAAAAACGAAAAATTAAAAAACACGAGAAATCGACTTGTCTTCTCCATATTCGTTTCTAAAACCAAAACGAATAATCGGATAATGGAGAAAACGGATAACAGGAGTTAATCTTGTTTTGAAGTCTCATACAGTTACGTGACCCGGACGTTAACTGTGTTTGGCAACGACCTCAGAGACAATGGACGTTTATGTCATCTTCAGTGGCAGTGCAGATTTAGTAAAAACACTTTCACATTTAGAGTTAAATAACATTTTAAAAGGTTTTCTTACCAGGATTTTCCATCACAATGTCCAAAACTCAGCCGTCAGTACCTAAAACAGATAAACAGGATTAGTAACTTAGTACGGCTGTCTGCAGAAACATTCGTGTTATGTGGATATGTTACCATCCGCTCTAAATCATATTCACACAAAATACACAACTGTTCCCAACTACAGAGTTATACTAGATAACTGTAGGCAGAATACAAGGAAAAGTGTTTAAAAAGCATGTATTAATTAGCACAAACGTAACTTAGTATAGAAGTATAGTACAGTACAGAATAGCCGACAGATATTGCACCAAAAAGTCGTTTAGGATGCTGATATTGTGTTTTCTGATATTTTGATCAAATTGATTTGTTCCTCACACGATGGCTCAAACACTGTCGGATTAAATAGAAAGCATCAGTAAACGGCTGTTTTAAAGTGTAGCTGGAGAATCACAATTGGCCTTTCACTGGGCCATTCTAACACAAATGCTTTAATCTGAGCTATTTTAGTGCCGGTCTTTGACCTGCTACAATGTAAAGTTCTGATGTGGTCTGAAGCCTTTAGCAGCCTCTAAATGTCAAAACTTTCAATATAATATGTATTAATTCTATCTATACTATATGCAATTATCAAAGCAGAAAACCAAAGCAAGAATAATCATATTTTTTAAAGGATATTTTATATGTTTTTATATGTTTCTGTATTCCACTTGTTGCATTTGAGTCACATTTATTCACCCAAAGCGTATGTAACTTGGAAGTGAATGAAAAATGATTTGACTGATCAACTAAAACCAAACAGGACCAATTTCAACATAATTTAAAACAAAGCGTTGCCTTTAAGCAGAAGATTAACAAACTACATGAAATTTTCCAACATCGAGGCCTTTTCTATTCATTTTAGAGACATTTAACCACATTTACAGATTAAAGGGTCGATATGAGAAATGTATAAAATGTCTTTCTACTGGCCTGACAAACAGGAAGTGAGTTTCAAGGTTGGTGTGTGA
The DNA here is from genome assembly GCA_032876305.1 of Orestias chungarensis. Taxonomy (NCBI): domain Eukaryota; kingdom Metazoa; phylum Chordata; class Actinopteri; order Cyprinodontiformes; family Cyprinodontidae; genus Orestias; species Orestias chungarensis. The sequence continues at coordinate 392,534 of JAVLVB010000132.1, read as the reverse complement.
ATATCCTGTACATACGGGTCACTGTCTCCACCACTGTGTTGTTCCTCTCACCAACAAGTTGTTTCTGCTTCCAGGTCGTTTCATTATTAACGAAAAAAAAAAAGGTCTAAAATATCTAAGATAGCACGAGATAGCGAAATAAACAAATCTGCACAAAGACTCAATATAGGAACAAACAGCAGGTGATTTTCCATGCGAGAGCTGCTGAACGGTGAGACCAGCTTGAGGTTGTTTGTGGAGGACAAAAAGTTCAGCGAGACAAAGACGAGACAAACAGCTGACAACTACTAAATGATTATTTTTTGTGTGTGTGTGTGTGGGGGGGGCTGTTGTCAGTAAGCAGAGGCAGCATGATAACACTTCAAAGCATGCTCCTGTTTCTAACTGGTCAGAGTCAGTTGGTGGGACTCAACAGTGTGACAACATCCAAGGTTTGTCCTTCATGCAGTATCGACCTGCCCTGTTTAACCCCGCCTGGCTGACTCACACAAGGCTACAACCTTTTACTAGGAAATCAGTTTCAGTTATATAGACTTAAATCTATAAGTAGGCATGGAGTTGGCCTCTAGTCTGACTGAGGATCGATGATCATGAGTTAAACCTAACGGTTGGGTTAAGGCCTCGGATTTCAAGTACCAAGTAAAAATGCAAAAAGCACTACGACTACGACACGAACATCTTCCTCCACCGACCTTCCTTTCAAAAACTGCAGAGAAGTCAGTAGACTTCCTCAAAACGGGGATTTTGCCAGGAAATCGTCAGCTCCACGAATACACAAGCAACTGCGTGGAATAGAAACCGTTCCCTTTGGTATGCTTTAATCAGCGCTCTGCTGAGGAGCGCCAACGCCTCTGCCTGAACAGCCCCGCTTCAGTCAAGCCGGTTTGACAAGTCTCCATTTAAAAAGCACACAGTGATCAGAGTGAACAGCCTGCTCGTCATACCTGTACTGTACATCCCTGCTCACGACTCCCAACTAAACATAATCCGTGCAAATGTGTCGAACTATTCTGCTTGAAACAAAAAAATCTGAAGGTACGACGTTAAGCAACATCGACCTGAAGGCGCTTTTGTATTATTGATGATCTTCCATCGTCTGTAGAGACGGGAGAAGTTGATACCAGTAATAATGAATAATGAAGTTCAGGCCGTCAGCGGCCCGCTTCGCTTCTCTGGTGTCTTCCCTGCAATGCTTTCAGCTCGCAGCGCAGCAAACACTGCAGAGAGTTCATGTGAACCGGCTTGTTTTGTCACATCCAACACAAACGGGAAAAAAGAGAGAGAGAGAGAGCCAGGACAGACATTTAGTCAGCTGAGCAGGAGAGAAGCTACTCTCTGATTTTGTCTGCCGTCAATCAGCAACTTCTATGTTGTCATGGTGTTTGTCTCTGCACGAAGAAAAAGAAAATGCTGAGCGCCAAGCTGGAAATGGCAACACCAAGCCAGACCTTCAACAACTTCTTTACATTTGTCAGTGATGATGAGACGATACGGAAAAAGCTCAGAGAATAAAAGCCAGGCTAAGAGACAATGGGCTGAAAAGCAAGACAATCTGTAGAGGTCCTGAGCTCGGCGCACTGTCCTATACATTTAAAAACCTCAGAAGGTTTTTAAAATGTTTCTCTCTTTTAGAACGTTGCCTCTCCGTTTTGCAACCTGGTTTAAAGCAATTACGTTGCCACCTGTGGCAAACACACCACAGCCCCATCAGGGGAATTATTTACAAAGGACTTTGTATTGAATTTATCGTAGGACGCTAATGTTTGGCAGAGCACTGATCTCACAGCAGATAAGGCGCTTTAAAAAACCAATAATAGCATTGACTCAAACCTCTATATAGTGCATAATCACATTCTCATTATAAACAAAGCAGAGACCAACTATATATGAATCTCTAATTCAACACGTGCTAAGACATAGACATTTACTGCTCATTCCTTGACAAAGGCCCTTTGACTTTTTTATTATGCAATGTTCCACAAAATATGTATACAAGGGAGTTACTGCTACTGAAAATTGCAATATTGATACTGATTAGCTCAGCTTATCTTGAATGTTGGCTTTACTATTGCAAGCCCAACCGCTCTCTGTGAACTTTAACACTTCTGTTGCTAAAAAGAGAGAACTGCTTCGATTGGGTGTGGGAACTGAAGGCACCAAGTACGTTTTTAACTTAAAAGAGCATAAAAGTGAGTATGTGATGAGTTTAGTTTTATGTTTTTCCCCAATAAAAGAAAAACAGTTCATATTAGTGATGTAAAAATATAGAAATGTGGGCTGATATCATTGCAGATATTTCAAAGAATATTTCTATTACATATATTTTCCTAAGCTAATCACATGATTAATAATCTAGCACAGCATTCACATTTGTTTTGTTTCAGGTAGACACCCAACAATCCTGCTTTACGTCACCATCACTGTCACATGACCAAACCAACAACCCCAACCGCGGCTTGGTGACATCAAACCAGTTTCATTTTTCCGGCTTATGGCGAAATGATGAAAGAAAAGTTAACAAAAAGGTTAAAAGACGTTAAATAAATAATGGGATTGAGAGTCAAGCTTGAGATATTGTGAAATTCAATTGTCATGTGACATCAAATGAAGCCAACAAAAGCAGATAGGCTGATCTTTCTACGTGTCCAAACACGTCTGCAGTTGATTCAACAAAACATCGAGGAAGGAATTACACAAAGCTTCTCGCTTTACTCGTTAGTATCTTTAATCTGTGGCGTGGAACATTTTGAATCTGGAGACGTTAGCGGCATTTCGGAAAGCTCGGTATTATGTAAGATCCTAAACTATCAGGAGAACATAGACGTCCCTGCTGCTGTAGTAAAGATACATCATCTGAGCTCCAACTACAAATGAAGGCTGGCCAACAGTAAGGCAGAGGCATATAATCTGAAAAACAGGATCATCTTAAAGAAATTAAAATGCATCAACATGTTAAAATTTAACAAACATGCTCAGTATAGAATAAACCCCACAAATCTGACCAGACCATCCATATTTCTACAAAAGTCTGAGATCTCTGTTGAGAAGCGATCCACTTCACTTTAGTTTCAGTCATTTCTCTCTTTTTCTGTTTTTGACACTTGTAAGATGGGATTCCAAGTTCACTGCGTTTCTTTCACGCAGCACCGGTGGTTCGGGATCTTCAACATGATCTCGTCAGTTCCTAGTTAGATCATTAGAAACCCCCTTCGTGCACTTTACAAGTGAAAGAAAGACAATCGCTCATTGTGCTGAGGTCATTCTGCAGCTCTGGCACCACTAAATGAAGAGCCGAGCAGCAATTTGCATGCCAGAGAGAGAAGGTGCTGCGCGGATTTGCTGATGATGGCACACACAGATCGGATTATATAACTCCCTCAATTTCACAGCGCTGCACAACTTCCCTGAAAGCACAACTAATTTCATATTTTAATGTCCATTAACTTCCACTCCCGACTAGAACAGCTTGTTTTCAGTAACTTGAAAAGCGAGGGAAATAGACAAATACAGCAGTTTTCATTGACATATTTAAAACTTTTCATTAAAGCAAAACGAATTTTAAAAAGTCTTATAACATTGTTCTTTAGAAATAACCCTCAGCGTGGACCATGAGGTGTAAAATAAGTCAAAAAATGTGAAAAAACAAATAAATAAATCAGCCTACAGAGCATCGTGAACATGACTGACCTGGATACAGCGCTGACTATTTAGAACAAGCACAATAACAAGCGGCTCCTTTTGTCTTCCAACTCGCGCTGTACAGTTGCTACCGGGCGTGTTGCCGTTTTCAGGCAGAAACTAAAAGCAGTGTGCTTGTCTGAACAAGATTAAAGGGGTTGTCAAAGGAACGTCCTGGAATGCTTGGCAACAGGGGAAGGCTTGTTTCTTATAATTTACACCTAAAAACGTCAGGGTCATTAAAAAACAACAAACAGACATACCAACACGTCAGCGTGTATCCGACCCATCTCTGGGAATCTTCAAGTGCGTGCTTAGAATGTAAAAAGGTAAATGAAGGCATTCCAGAGCTCAGGTGTTTTACCTGGAATAGGAAGAGCTAGTGTGTCACCTGTGTAAAGATGCACTTTAGCTGTGCGGAAAAAGAAAAAAAAACTAAATTTATCATAGTTTGAGATAAACTAGTAGCAAATTTCAATGTTTTTACCACTATTAACCCCATTGGATCAGATTTGGAGCAGAATATAAAAACAGTGTGAAGTAATTCCACATCCACAAGCTTTTGTTGTTGTTTTGTTTTGGAGAATTGAGACTTGATAAACCAACTTCAGGGTTATCTGTAATTGATGACATTCCGGAAATCCCATCAATAAATACATTCCCCAATCGATTAAATGGCTTTAACCCACAAACTGTGTATGGGAATATCTGTAGAGACTAATGAATACTGCAGTAAGTGTTTGACTAGTCCAGCTATTTTACATTGGGAACTCAATCTGATCACAAGTGGCCCAGATTTCCTACTGCAGCTCATCAGCATGCTAACAGGTTAGCCTTGTTTAGCTTCGTCCTAGCCAACATCTTATCAGCATGCTAACAGGTTAGCCTTGTTTAGCTTCGTCCTAGCCAACATCTTATCAGCATGCTAACAGGTTAGCCTTGTTTAGCTTCGTCCTAGCCAACATCTTATCAGCATGCTAACAGGTTAGCCTTGTTTAGCTTCGTCCTAGC
>JAVLVB010000132.1:365494-380583 GCA_032876305.1 Orestias chungarensis | reverse complement strand
GCTGCTGAAACAGTTCTACACTGCAGTCATTGAATCTGTCCTGTGCACATCCATCACAGTGTGGTTTGGTTCAGCCACAAAACAGGACAGATGCAGATTACAAAGAGTGGTGGATAGAGCAGCAAAAATCATCGATGCTCCTTTGCCCACCCTCCAAGACTTATACAAATCAAGGACCATAAACCGGGCACAAAATATTATCAAAGACATCCTCACACCCTGGTCACAAAGTCTTTAACCTTCTACCCTCTTGCAGGCGCCACAGAGCCCTGAACACAAAATCAAACAGACACTGTAACAGTTTCTTTCCAAATGCCATCAAACTTATTAATAAAAAAAAACTAAACTGCTGTTTACTGTTGTTTACATGCCACACTGCACTTTATACATACTGTATAAAACTGTAACTGCACTGGGACTGCAGATGTCCTCCAAAAGGTTTAAGCTGCTGCACGTCAGCTAAGCTACAAAAACGACACGGTTAGCTTCACAGAGACTCACAAAGGCTGGAGGCTGAACTCTGGCAGTGCCTGCAGTGGTGAGCATGATGTGAGGAAGAGCAGAAATCCGAGCGTGGTCCGAGGCCTCCGGTTCGCTGTCATAAGCCTCTTCCTCCTCTGGTTCTGGGTCCAGCTGCCCGGGGCAGAGTAGACGCTGTGTTTGCGTCTTGTCCCCCCAAACATGGCATTGGAGCGCCGGTCTGAGTTCCACCTGGCGATACCGCTGATCAGGTAAACCTGGAAGGGCCGTGCTGCGCAGCGGAGACCTGGGCAGGACCATGGAAATGAAAACCTGTAATAAACATTTCAGCTCTCGCTGAAAGCAATATTCTCTGCACTTTTCCATCAGTGTACCTGGGATCATTTGGGGCAGGGACTGGTGGAACCCCTCTAGGCTGTCTCTGCCACGCAGACATTTATAGTATGGCACATCCACCTTGTTGATGTTGCTAGTGCGTGCCACCCTGTACATTGGGACGTATAGTGGATCCTGGATCCCACATGTCATCGATAGCTGTCAGTACACAGAAACACGGCATCAGCTTACTGTGACACATACCTGGTGAGCATTTGAAACCTTGCATATATTCATACCCTGTGTTTTGAAGAGGCTGACTCCACTCTCATCCAGCCTAGCAGGACCTTTCAGCTCCTCGATTGCCTGGTGCACAAGCCTGAAAGTTTTGTGCGCCCCAAGTGTGACCCTGCAGACGTGATGTTTGAGTTGATTCTTGGAGATATACAGGCGAACAATATCCTCATCTTTCACAGACTCTAATGCTGCTGGATCCTTGGCTCTGACCGTCTTGATCAATAGCTCCATGTCTGAGTGATTGTAGACCAGAACCACCCCGGCTGGTGCAGAGTTGAACAAAGAATACTTTGAGTGCGACTGGAGATCGCTTCTTCAAAACGGTGAATCCAGTGAAAGATGTTCAGGCGAAGCACCATCCCAGTCTCAACCCAGGGGTGGAATAAGGTCTCCACGGGAGTCCGTCCGGACATGGAGTTTGTAATGGCTAAATTGAACTTGCTGCATGTGTGTTTGGATTTGCATACTTTCTTGGTGGAATCCATTTTCAGCACAGCACCAAAAGTGGAGAGTATCTGGTTCCGGTAATCCTGTACATTGTCAGCCTCTGCCAGCAGGAAGGTGTGGCACAGGAGACGTGCAGATGGAAGTTCCCTCTGTGGAGGTGGAACCTGGAAAGTGTGGCCTGAGGCACCAACAATCCCTCCGGGCTTCATCGTGTTCATGAGTAGTGTGGTGTATAGGTCCTTGCGCCACAGGTACTCCTCCACATGATTCTCCTGTACCTACCGCCACACTTTGACCATGGTGTTCCCCTCAGTCTGGCCCCTTAGAAGGCGCATTACGTTTTTGTCCACGCCACGCCTGCGTGGTGGAACACTAAGTGTTATTCAAGCACGGTTAAGGCAGAAAGCGCTTACGGCAGCAGTTCACACAACAGGATTTCTACATAGAGCATCATAATGTGAAGCTTAGACTTATACTTAATTTGGCTCCGTGTTACAGTTTTACAGAATCTTTAGTTCCCCAATCACAGGAGAGTGATAATGTGTGGATGTCTGTACAAAGTCCCTATTAAACCTTCTAAACGTGTAATAATTTTGATAAAGTCACTTCTTAAAAGATTGATGGATGCACACAGTGCACATGTGTACTCACTTGCTGGTGAGGATGGCAGGGAAAAGAGATTGATGAGCCTCGCTAAGCTGACACAGAATTGCTTGGTCCCACGCCAGCCACCGTCCCACTGTGCCACCACTACCAGTCCTGGCCGACTTTGTGCAGGGCTCGCAGAACAAGACCTCCGTCAACATGAAGTAACAAGTGGTACACGTCGCAAATGTGACGTACCTGGGGTCCATATGAAAGAAAAACTAACAAAAGATCCAATACACAATGCATTTGTTGCTCAGTCCGAACATTTGTAGCACTAAACAGGAGAAATGATTTATACCCTGTTGTGGTAGCCAGACTTGTACAGGTAGAAGTTACGCCCCTTTCCAACGCACTCATCACCACGAGGCCACTTCAGGGAACATCTCCAGACTCCCAGAGGGCTCCAAAAACAAGACTCGGCAGTGGAAAAAAAGGTGTGCCACGGGCAGAGCACCTCCGACAAAGCCCGGAGGTTCTGGAGGGTAAAACCACATCCAGTCAGACTTCAGCACCCTTCTCCTCTTGCAGGCACCAGTAATGCCCTTGTAGATCTGCACAGGTGTAAACAGACCTCTCTCTGTGTCCTCCTTCAGCCAGGAAAGGTCAGCTGCTGGGTTGCCATTTGGGAGCTCCCAAAGGCACACCCATCCCTCTAACTCCACCTGTAAGAAAGATGCCATGTGCACAGCTGTCATTTGTTTTTTGGACTGATCTAGAGATTTATCAGACACAGACTGTAAGTGAAAATGCCCACATGTTGTTCTTTTCAATAAGCCGAATAACTTTGAACGTTACCTTACACAGACTGGCTCGCAGCTACCATGTGAGCTTCATCCCCGGGCTGAGTAACATCAGGCTTTGGGAGGCTGGTCTCCTGCTGTTGCATTGTTGTGTGAGAAACAGATTTTTCATCACTGCACATGATTTATGGAAAGCACAGAAAACCAGTAGGTTTCTGTTCCTGACGGAGGTTTTGAGTCGCTTATGGAGGGGGTTCGCTGTGACCCGCCTCTAGCAGCGGCTATTACGGAGGGTCTGCGGCCTTCGTTGGGAGCGCTCTGTCGCCGCCGTGTGCGGCCTTTCTCAAGAGTGCTCTGTCGCCGCCGTCTGCTGCGCTACCGCCATCAACGACCTTCGTCGAGGACTCTCCAAAGTTGACGTCTCCTGGGAGCTTCTCCTGTCAGGCACGGGGGCTGAGGTCCAGCGTGGGGGAGCGTCCGCAGTTGGAACTGCTCTTTGGCGTCGTCCTGCCGGTCGACCTCCAGATCTTGTGCCTCTAGTCGTCGTCCTGCCGGGCGGCCTCCAGATCTTCGTGGTTAATGCCGTCGTCCTCCTGGACTACCTCCGGATCTTCATGCCACCTGTCGTCGTCCTCCTGGAGGACCTCTGGATCTTCGTGCCACCTGTCGTCGTCCTCCTGGACGACATCCGGATCTTCGTGCCTTCCGTCGTCCTCCGGGACGGCCTCCGGAGCTTCGTGCCTTCCGTCGTCCTGCGGGACGCCCTCCGGAGCTTCCGGACACTCGCCGTACGGCCTTCGCTGGACTCTCGCCGCCCTCCGGGACGGCCTAAGGTGAACGGTCTTCACTGGACTATGTCCTTTAGTTGTTTTCTGTTGGTTTTAGTTCTGTTATTTTTTGGTCGTTATTCCGCTCTTGATGGGTTGGTTTTGTGTTTGGTTTTGGTATTTTTGTTTTTCTTAGCCGTTTTTTCGCGTGCAGGGTTGTTTTTTGTTCTATTGTTTTTTTTCTTTTCTAGTCCTCCTTTTGAGGCCATCCCCCTCCTCCCACCCAGTCTTGGTTTTTCTTTTCTTGCGCCGTTTTTGGCATCTGGTATCCGCCGTAGGGGGTACTGTCATGATCCGTGTTTTTGGTTAGGTTCAGTTCATTATAATTTTGTTGTTGTTATCTTTATTTATATTTAGTTATTGTGTTGCTTAGGTTATTTTCTAGTTTGGTTAAGTCTTTGTTTTCTCTCTCGCTGTCTGCTCTCTCTTTCTCCCTGTGTGTGTGTGTTTATGTGTGTTCCCTCATCTGTTCTCATCATTCACATCTGTTCTAAATTATCTAATCATCTTCTCAACCAATCCAACCCCGGTTCCTCTATACTTATGCCGCATTCATTCATTCTCTCACCGCTGGATTGTCTGATTTCCCTCCTCGTCTCTCTGCGTCATCTCTTGCTTGTTCCTCTACGTCTCCCAGTAAGCCTTCCTCTCTTGCTCGCTGAATTCTCTGTCCTGGCTCTTCTCCATAGTCGTTTCCCCTGGTCCCGTCCTGGTATTCACTTTGGTTTTGTTTTCCTGTAGTCTCCGGTTTCCTGTGCTTCCTCCCTTGTTATTATTATTGTTGTTATTTTGTCTATTAGTTTATTTCCCCCTTCCCGTGTTCTTTAGCTGGTTTGTTTATTTTGATTTGTTTATTCACGTTTGTTACCGCGTCTCGCTTCAGTTCACTGTTTGTTTACGTTCCGCGTCTCAGTTCTGTCTGTTTACGTTCCGTCTCCGCATTGTTCCTGTTCCGTTTCCGCTTTGCCCTTGCTCCTGTTTATGTTCCGTTCATTATTCTTCCCCTCAATAAATTATTCTTTTCCGCAATTCCACCTCTGCTCGAGTTATTGATCGCAATGTGACACATACATACATACATACACTCTATACATACATACATACATACATACATACATACATACATACATACATACATACATACATACATACATACATACATACATACATACATACATACATACATACATACATATTCTCTATATATACATACATACACCTTATATAAAACACTGAGAGGTGTGGAAATCAAAACCCAAAAAAACATTACACCGACTTTTCAGTTTCACCTTCTTAATAGAAATTAGCTGAATTCAGTCTTCCAGAGTGAGAAAGAAAAAATAACAAAGTTCACTTTATCATAATTAATGAAAACATGACATATCTTTAACTAAACATTATTCTTTTAAATTACTTTGAGCTTTGCAGTTTTAACCAAATCATACACTTGATCACAATGGACTTTAAGTCTGGGCAGTTAGCTGGCGAGTCAAGCACATGGGCATCAAACCTGGTTTGGTGCTTCTGGTTTGGGCAGGGATCAGGTCCTTTTGGAAAAAGGAATCTGCATCTCCAAACAGATCCTCAGCAGAAGGAATCATCACATTGGATATTTCAAACTGGACCTCAAACGGCTTGGGTTCTGTTCTTCACCCTTCTTCCTCCAAACCCTCCAAACAGAGAAGACTTTGATTCTAAACTGAAAGGCATACTTTATTTTCATCTGAAAAGAGGACCTTGGGCCACTGGCCAACAATCCAGTACATCTGTTTCCCCAGTTGCGACACTTTCTACATTGGCTCAGGTTCAGAATTGGCTTGACCTGAAGAACCTGACACTAGGCAATCTCCTGGATATGTCTTAATGTGGTGGCTTTTGAAGTCCTGCCATATTCTACTCATTCTGGAACTCTGCCGGATTCTCGAACCTTCTTAGATAATAGATTGAAGCCCACAGACCTCTCTTTTGAATTGATGTGCTTGGACACAGCACTCAGTGAACAGCCAGCTAAAATGTTGTGGCTTACCCATACAGAAGGTATAAATGATGGTCTTTGCCATACTGAACTTAGCTGCGACATTTGAAGCACACCGAAGTAATTTAATGATACCTGGAAAAACCTGTGAAAGTGCTTTAAGTTTATGTTTCGTGTGCAGCACTCAGTTTAAAAAAATCAAGACATTCAAAATTTGGGCTGGTTTCTTCACAGTATTCTCATATTTTGATTTCTTGTTTTGTGTGTTTCATAAGCTGAAAGGCCAAATTATGTAAAAATAAACAAATACTTTCAGTTTTTTTAATTTCTGGGCTCTGAATGTAGACTCTATTAAAGTTTGACGTTTTGAATGGAATTATGGAAATTAAATATCTTTCCATGAAATGTTCTCTACTGTAAATTATCTTGTAGCAAATAATAAAATTTTGCATTAACAAGTAAAATAAATAAGAGTAGTCTGTACTCAGTCACTGAAAATATGTTAGAGATATTTTTAGCCCATTGTAATTTTATTTATTTGGTTTAACAAAAGTCATGTAAGTCAAGTTTCCTGCGTGTAGGTAAACCTGCCAGGCGGACTGCAGCCAGTCTTAATTAATGGCCCATCAAGAATCAAGGGGCCCCTGCACCTGGTCTGCTGCGCGTGTACAGGTGAAGTGGAGCGCTGGTGGTATTTGTACGCGGTGGATTTGAACGGACCAATCAGCAAGCTGCATTTGATGACGCATCGCACTCGGTGGATAGCGTTTTTCCAGCTATCCCGCTTCAAGTTGAGCAGAGAATCCAGCCTTCTCTACCAGAGCGGCTCTCTTTCTCAGGTATGGAAATATTGTTGAAAATGTCAGAAAACAAATGATTTAAATTGCACTGGGTTGGTTGAAAAGCGATTTCAGAGGAAATAAGTAAGAAAAACGTTAGCCTCTCTACAAGCTGTAGCTTGGAACAAACCAACTGTTCCATATCGCCATTGCTGTAAGCTAACCATCGAAGTAATATATTTAGGATGTTTTCATGTAACCTGTGTGCAGAAACTGTTAAATCTGTTAAAGCCTTTGTTCTCCATTGCAAACACGGAGCTGAAGTTGTTTTTCCAATTCAAGAGATGGCTAAAGGGAAAATCCGCTCATTTTTTGCTACCTTCAGCACATTTAATCTTCTCTAGATAAAAAAAACTACCAAACATAAAAAATTTGAACCTGGACTGGATTATTCTGATGTACTAACTAAATAATTAGAGCAGAATGAAAATAGACAAATGTTCGTTAGTATGACGTCATAAGTTTATTTCAATGCTTTTGGCTCATTTTAGACGTTTGGATGTCTCTCTATTTTTGCCCACAGGTGCATGTGTAGCTGCATGAAGTTATTAATCACATTAATAGCTTCATGTTTTTCATGATTATTATTATTATTTTGGTTCATATTGCTTCAATCCCTTTAATTCCCTTACTTCTCCATTTGGCCATTCTTAATTTTTTCCACTGCCTTAGCCCTCGTCAGTCCTTTTCGGTCATTGCATTTGTAGATGCCTGTGTTACAACCCAAAATGTTAGTTTAAAAACTGAAGTATAAAAATCCAAATATTTACATTTTAATCAAGATTATATACAAGCTTTTCCTTTTTTATCCAAGAATGTGTCATTATTTCTGAATATGCTTCGCTGTTTTCAGATTTAATCATATCGTGTATAATATCTTGTCTTGATAAACTTACCAAAAAAAATTTATACTTTTTTTCAATTTCATTTGTTTGTTTCTTTCCAGATGCAATGGCTTCAGCTTCAGGGTGGGAATCCTTTTCTCTGCATTCCAATCAGTCCTCTCATTATGCAGCCTCACTTTCACAACCATCGTCTGCTGCTGCTTCATTGCCTTCACTGAGCTGCTCCCCAGTTTTGCCAACCTTTAAGTGGTAAAAACTTTTATAGCAAAAGGTTAAATAAAACACTATTAATTACCGTACTATCAGCAACACTAATACTCATCAACCGTAATTGTAAAAAATGTTTTATTGTAATTTTAATGGTTAAAGTCTGGCAACCACAGCTGCCGGTATTGTACCGTAAAAATTACATCTTTTTTTATAGTGTGAAATAATCATAATGTACAATAGAGACATTTTACACAATTCCCTCAAATAAAACAAAATGTGACGTAGAGTGACGTAGACTAATCCTTTCCTCAGTTTGTCTTTAGAAACTCAAGAACAAGGGGAGGAACCCCTGCTAATGAAGAAAAGGCCAGAAAAATACATGCCCGCCTGTGACCTTTCCACTGACCCAGACAGTTCAAATGCCCATGTTTCCCACCCTGTTACTGGAGTTAATTATAGCCTGTCTTTTTTGAGCCGACCTTACTGGTTTTTAGCAACAAAAAAAAAGAAAAAAGTTGAGTTTCAAAATTAGCTCTATTGTTAAGATCTTAAATGTTGTGATTCAAGAAAAATGGAAAACTTTTTATAGCTGGACTGTTGAATCCTATCCAGATTTTTTTATCTCTTTTTTTTAAACCCTGAGCAAAAGATTTCTTTATTATATTAAAATTATGATGCACATAAATAGAAGTACAGGCGTATCTTAAAGTTGCAGGGCACCAAACGTGAAGGACTGCTTTTAAGTATTTAAAGACCATTGCTCCATACTTAAACCTGTCTTTTGGATGTGATCCATGGATCATGGATAAAGGCAGAAAAAGGGTATTTCCTTAGGGATAGCTGTATATAACCTGATCATCAACAATGTGTCAGAAGCATTAAATGGGTAGATGACCAATTAAATAATACACAAAGGGTTCCCTGATCTGGGGAAGGAAACAGCAACATGGGTACCAGGAGCTCTGCATGGAGACTGACAGGTGAGTGTGATTGTGGGGGAGATGGGAGGAAGTAATTGGAGGTGATTTCACTTGAGAAGTGAGAAGTGGATGTACCCGGGGTTGTGGACTGTAGGTGAGCTGATGCACGAAGATGATCCAGAGAGCCTGATGCAGTGGTGCTGGGGCGGACAGGTAGCACAGATGGTTAGCTGAATGTGTAGGTTGAAGGAACAGTTACCAGTCGTGGTTAGTTGTTCACAGATCCAGAGAAGTGAGTGTAAGCTTGAGTCTGGCAGAGCAACCTTGATTCAAGCACATGGTAGACAGTTAGCAGGGGGATGGAAGGCAGGTAAACACATGAAGGAAGATTTTTTTAGGAACGGAGAGGTGCCCATATGGAGATAACACTCAGGCACAGAAGGACAGGTGACCTGCTCCACTTATCCTGCAGGGTTGACAGGGCGGATGACCTGACCCAGCCCGACAGTCAGCCTCAGAACGCCCTCTGGTGGAAGAGGGGTATGGGATTATAAATTGTTGTAACCCAGAGATAGAAATTAGATTTTGTCTCATTTTCTTCCACAGGCAACGTTTAATAAAATGAAATTCATTCTTTTTTTTTTCTTTCAATGTAGGCATATGTTCAAAATGGAAAGCATCCTGTTTGATTGATGTGACCTTTTGTGGTTGACAGGTTGTCGTGAAATGTGAGAAAGAAATCAGAATCATTTCACCATTCCCTGGAGTCCTACATAATACACAGGAGGAAGAAGTTTCCAGTGGGAGTTTAAAATGTGTGTCCTTAGATCTACACCTTCATTTTATTATTTGCTCATGCTTGACATGACGTGAGCAGATGTCATCAACGGCACACCACAACCTACAGATTGCTTCAAGAAATTATTATGCGAAGTACTAAAATGAAAAGATTTATAGCGAATGTTGGGTGTGCCTAAAATAAGTAAATGGAACCTCCAACATGATGAAAGTACCACTCGGTCAGCTATTTAAGTCTGCCACGGCTCTTTACTTTTTGGTTTTTGTAATGACATTCTTTTGTTAAGGAAACCTATTAATTCAGAGGAAGTAGTATTGCTACAGCTTGCACAGCTACTCGAAGAAAGTTTGGCTTCATATTGTAAAGTAATTTAGGTTACAGAAGATGGCCAACAGAGATTTAAAGATCTTCCTTAGCAGTTCCAGTCTACACCAGTTTTGTGTCTTTAGACCGTTCTATTGTTCAGAGAAACACTCAAGTATTTACAGGAGTCCAGCATCATAACCAGTGAACAGCAAAACAAAAAAAAAAAAGAGGGGGGATTTTGTAGAGGTATTGACTTCAAAAAGATTTAAAAAAAAACATCTAAACAAATATTAGATATTTTATAAGATGTGGTTATCATATTGAGTTTATTATAAGCATTACACAAATGCATGAATCACAAACATGAGAGTATGCAATCGGATTTGATTGTATGTATGGATAATCTATGTCAATATTTGTCCAGTATTTATCATAATTAAAACAACAAAATACAATAAATAATATATAAGAAACATTCATTTTCTGTAAAAGTTGCTGACAATTCAGTGACCGCTAGAGATAAAGAGAAGTACTACACATTCACCTAAATGTCATCAAGTCTTCACTTATTTCAGACAATATATATTATGTATTTTCTTTGTCTTATTTGACTTCAGTGACATCAAGATAAATATTGAGATAAGAGAAAAAGAGACAAGTGAAGCTGAGTGAAGCTGAGTGCTACACAATATATGAACTCCACTAAAACTCATTTCAGCATAGTTGATCTGTGATGAATGCAGTTCTTCTTTCATTGGGGGACTGGAGTTTAGATTACAAGGATAAATGAAAAAATATTGAAAATGTTTGGCATAATTGAATTAAATCCACAAACCCTGCACCTTTGAGTTACATAAATAAACTCTTTTTGTGTTTTTGCTCTATATTAGGTTGTTTTAAACAGTGGATTTGACTGAATGGCTTGATCCGATTTAATTCGCTTTTGCATGTTTCTATGGTTTCTACTGTGGTTAACTCACAGTATGACAAAGCATTACTCTATGCTTTGTCATAGAGGGGTAACCTGTCTTATATAGGTGAGGACATAACGTACATTAGAGAATTAGCCAGTTTGCATTGTGGTCTGACCTTCTTTATTTGAACAAAATAAGGAAACCAGACTCTGTATACCCTAAAAATTCCTACTATAAATATGCTTGAAGGGTTTGGACTGTTAAAATGGTGAATAGGCCCAGCACAATGCAACTGTGGTTTGATCAGTCACACCCACATCTTTGCAACTATTTTTAGTCACCTCAATGCTTTTTGACTGGCTGCTTTGTTAGATGTTGAGTTCCTCTGACTGTAAGATCTTGATAGAATGAGACTATGATTTGAAGTTATTTTAGTTAACCTTTTCTTTTTTCAGTTTATTCTTTGGTTGTATCTCAAGGGAGACAAGACCAACCAGCTGAGTTATGTAGGTTTTATGAATCTTGTACTAAGTCATGCACTTTACAGCTGGTATGGTACAACCTGTCAACTCCCATCAAACTCCATCCAGTCGTGGTGATGCAGGGTGTGCTTTTTGTGCGTCTTACATGCAAAAAAAAAACCTTTCACATCTATTACTGTATGTGAAAGATAACGGGGTTCCTGTAAACCTACAGGGTCCTCAAACCATCAGTAATGTAGAGGAATGACAGGATCATAAACTGCATCATAGATCATATACCTACAGATAGCATGCTGAGAAAGCATTTGAAGCCATCAGTCATCAATATAGAGCTTTTACTTTTTTTCAAATCCACAAAGACCCCTGGTGTCCCTCCCTATTTTAAAACCACTTACACCAGTTCTGTCAGGAAAAATGGGCAAAAATTCAGCAAACAACTGTGAGAACCTTGTGGAAAGAAATCCGCAATGTTTGAACCAAGGCACATGGTAATTCTACTAAACGTTGAATGTATGTCAAGTTTTAAATATCATAGAAAACTAAAAGGACCAATTTTTTTTCTTATCTGACTCTGTTTCGATTAGAGAAAAATCCACAATAAATGTTAGCTTTGGCACCAAATGTTTGTTGTTAATGTTAAGTTTTTGTTGTATTAACAGTATCCAAAATGGTTCAAATCAATCAATACATGATTCCAATGAATATGAGATGAATTCCTCATCATGAGACCATGTAAGCATCTGACCAGCACCAAACGGTTCCCCACATTTATACCTGGCCCAGTCAGAATGATGCAAGCTTGTTAAATTCCCATCGGATGGTGAATGGTTAGGCCAAATGTGTACACGGTGTGTCCGGTTGTGGAGGGGGTGATTGATGAAGATACACGTAAAAAAACATGTGAGTGAAATTTTAACTGATCCAAAGCAATCTAAAAAAATATTCTATATTCTTGCTGAAAATACACACAAAATCATGTAGATAAACTAAAGAAAATGTGGACATTATATTAGTATGTTACTGGGTTAAACAGGTTTAAATGTTCCTCAACAGTTATCAAAGACCTTCATAGTCATGAAAACGTATCTCTTTTTATGGTAAAACGGTTCAATTTGTATTATTTGTTTAACAGACCGAATTGTTTCAGTGAAAACTGACCTCAAGAAGGCCACCTAATGACTCAGTAGCCTAATCCTGCAGTGGAATGGAAAACGTGAAACAGCAAGAGATATAAAGGTTGTTTTAGATTGCTGGGTTGAAACCACAAACGTGATAATGGAGCTGCCTACACTTTGCCACCCTTTGTCACCATGCAGGAAACACAGAGGAAAACAATAAGCTCATCCTAGAGACTGATTACGCACTGCGGTATCACGGTATCTCCAAAACATTAGATAAGACAATGCCCTGCGATCATATAAAGGAAACTATGTATGAGTCATGACAATAGTTGACCTTGTTAAGGACATTCCAAAAACCGCATCAATGAAATGTGACAAGGACTCAAATCTCCTATTAACTGAACAAAGCACTCTTCAGTCCAGCTTTAATTTACGACAACTGAGCTTCATTGTGTTTTATATAAGAGGTTAAAATAGTGGAAAATGACAAGAAACAGTTTTCTTAAAGAGTTTTTAACTTCTGATAACACATTTGAGGTCCCTGTTATTGGGGAACAAAGGGTAAATAAGTGTAAATACTGATGGTGACAGGTCTGATGTGCTATGGTGCCTTACAAAAGTATTTAAACTCTTGTCATGTTGGTTTAGAACCACACAAATTTGTTTGTTTTCATTGTTTTATTTTTATTTTTTTCAAGTGAAATGATTCTTTTCTTTCCCCAATTAATTAATGAACATAAAAGTGTGGCATGTAATTTGATTTAACATCTTACAGTGGTGTCAAATTCCAGTTCCAGACGAACAGAGTCCTGCAACTTTTAGACATCTCTGTGCCGCAACACATCTGAACTTAACAAGTAGGTGATTAGTAGGACTCTTTAAAACCTGACTGTATGCTATGGAGGTCAGTAGACATCTGATTCAGGTGCATCGTCCCAGGACCACATCTGACTTTTTGCTCTAATAACAGCTTAACATCTTTTAGGAAACAGTTGAACTTTCACCATTTTTTTGTTCTCTATTTCTATGGAAAGTTACTCCAAAATATTGATTCCTTTTTCTATTCCAACATGTGGATTTTCCACAGAGAGCATATCAGACAAAAGATGCACAAATTCCAAACGCGAAGCCGCCACTAAGATTGCAGCATAGGAAGCTGAAATAACTGGACACCACCTGGTGCTGCTTGTCCAATGGAAATGCGCTGCAGGTGGCGCATCTCTGCCAGTTCATTCTGTAGACGACGGACACTGCGTGTCACCGTGTATCTGCACATTTCTAATATAGCAGTAACTTGATAAGTTGATTAGTGAGGGTGACAGTTGTAGAAGTTCATGTGTACAGTAGCATTAAGCCCTACTTTTGGGTATAATATTGCAGAATGACTGAAATGATTAGCATGATGTGATTGAACAGGAGGTTTGTTTGTTTTTTGAAATAATAGTCAAGAAAAACAGCAAAGAAGCAAAATTTTTAATTCCAAAAACATCTGGAATGTTCATTTAACTTTACAAAGAGAAACTATGTAGTGTTGGTCTTTGACACAAATCTCCAATGGGAACATAGAAGTTGGTTGTTGTAAAAGGGGTTCCTTTGCAAGACAATTCAAACATTTAGAGGAAGATAAAAAAAAAAACAATCATATACAAAAACATTATTTATTTAGCATTTTATGTATGTGCGTTTTATGGATTTTTGCTACTTTGAGCACTTATTATGATTCACCTTTTAAAAGCCCAATGGAACAATGTTGTAGCTTACTTTAAAATTTCTTTTTGACATTGCATTTGTAAGACAGGAAAAACACAAAAAACAGGGTTTCCCTTAAAATGCTTTAGTTTAGACTGTTAAAACAACTGTTATGCTTTTATTGCTGACCTCTCAAACAGGGTAACGGTGCAAAGTTAACGAGGCTTTGTTGGGAAAAAACAATCAATTACCTCAATCTGGATTGAAGGAAAAGTACAACAAGATGTCTTTGTTTTATTGTTGCATCTCAGGTTGGTATTAGCAGGTAGGGTTTATTGGCAGTACTCAGAAGAGTGTCGATGGTGACACGTTGTCTGGTCTTGTTCGGAGACATTGTTTGTTCTGAACAAACAGAAAAAAAAGGTTTTATGATAGTGGGACAGACAAAATGCATGCACTCAAACTTTAGTTATCGAGATCATCAAAGCACCACAGTCTAGACATTATACTCAAGTGGGTTTGCTTTAAACCTGGAGCTCATGTGATTCCGCATACAACAGAAATAATTAGTGTTTTAGAAGTTTTGGTTTAGTTATTTAAAATCAATCAAACAAAATCTAGATGCATGATGGTTTATAATGGTAAAATCACCCAATCAGTCAAATTTTATTGTAACTCTAGCATTCTGCAGAGACATCAGAGGTTTGTTGGACATAGAGAAACAAAATCCCAATATCTGAACATCTTATAGAGGACCTGAAATGTAAGACCTATTTAGATATTACAGTCTATTACTTTGTTGTATTCTTTAGCATTATAAGAATAGCTTTGCCAGGCAGGAAAGTCAAAGAATGGTTTTAACCAATGGTATTACAGCTTATTCCATCGCCCTCTCATAATAATAAGAAAGTCCTATTGTTTCCAATATCCTGCGAGAGCTGCGCAAACCAGATTGCTAACACAAAAGAAACTTTGACACATTTCTAACTTGACTTATTGGTGTCTATTCCCAACTCTCACTTACACAGACACACACATTGTCAGGTTGAGTCATTTTGTGCTGTTTCCTAGGTGGCCACGGGGGTCGCTGTGACGGGGCTCCAGGATGGAGTCCCGTGGTTCCCAGGTGTTTCGGGTTGGTACTGACGAGCAGAGCAGTATAAGAGGAGTGTGGATCCACTATTCGGCGCCTGAGTGTTGCCTTTGAATGGTAACGCTAGACCTCAGTGCCAGCT
>JAVLVB010000132.1:341897-359320 GCA_032876305.1 Orestias chungarensis | reverse complement strand
GTTCTGGGATAACTGGGTTACGAGTTTAATCTTGATTTTTATTTGGATCTCTGTATCAGCCTCTCTTGTCTCTCATCCTTACCCTATAATTATTGTCCTCTTTTGTGTGTATATGTATGTTCTCACCTGGGTCCTTGTTTTCCACTGGATCGTTGAAGGTACTTCTGCTCTGACACTCTGAAGTTCTCACAAAGGACATTTTTTTGGAGCAAGTGAAGCCTGTGTTTTTTCCTGTTTACAATATTTTAGATATCACATATATCTTTGAGTAAATAGCTTTTCTGTTTGGGAGTTTTCAAGCTAAATGATCTCAAATCTTCATCAGAACACGTATAACACAGGCTGTTGGGAGTGATGTTATGTTATATCTGCCAAACAGATAATGGTGATACACCTTTTTAAAAAGATAGAAAAGATGGAAAAACACCATCTTCTTTTTTTGTTTTGTTTTGTTTTGTTAGACCATCACTGTCATTGCAGGAGATATGAATCAATGTAAGAGCTTATCTGACTTAAAAAGAAATTCCTGCCAAACCTTCAATGACTGGCGCTTTTGTTTTTTGGCCGTCACGTTCTGAGAAGCTGGGGCTTTGAACTTGCTTGTAAGTAGCAGATGCCATACATCACAGAACCTGGGAAAACAGATGCTTTGTTTGATGAGGGGCAGAGCATTAGTACTGGCTGTGAGAGGTCAACTCATGTGTAAAAATAATTTTAGATTTTGGTAATGGTTGGTGATAGATGATGGTTTGTCACATTTTTAGCATTGTAAGCAAGCTTTTAGATTAATTATTGTACCGTTATGTTGCACACCAGCACAAAGAATTAACAGGGGGAAAACAAATGTTTAAAAAGTGCTTACAAAAAAGACAGAATTACATATTTTTATTGCTATAATAGCCTACACTTAGTCAGATTGGAGGGTTTCAAAGCCCAAAATCTTTAAGAGTGTCAGATTTATAATTATATTTTAAAAATTGGCTTTAAATAAATGTGAACACACAAATATGTTTTTTTTCTAAACCATTCCAGTAATCTTACCAATCCCAAACAGTGGAGTTAGTAGTATAAAGCTTAAAACTTTTAATTTAATTCGATTTTTTCAACATTGTAACAATTGAAACTCGGCATGTGAAGGCATTTTAGAAAATAAGTTATTGTGCTTTTCTAACGTCTCCTTATGTTCAGTTCCTTACACAAATATTTCCTACTGAGCATCCATCTAGTGATAGTGGAGAGAAAAAAGCCTCTGCTTTAACAGACACCTCTAACACACCTGACCCAGGGTGAACAGCCTAAATCAAGCCAGGGTTTCAGAAGACGGAGCAGACACACAACATAGAAAAAGATGATGATGAGTACTTTTTATCTTAATGAAAAGTAAAACGTCACTGGCAGGAAAGAAGATGGTGTTTACTTTTTGGCAGTATTATCTCAGCCGATGACCCCTCCAAGAAGGTATCACAGAAAAACAGAATGCCAGACCAGATGTAACTTCTATGCTGATTAGTTAACAGCAAATAATGCAAATAGGAGAGTAGTAAAAGAAAAAAGTAGCTTAATGCTTTAGCTTCAGATTCAGCACAGGACAACTTAAGCTGCTGTAACTAAAGGCTTTATCATAAAGGAAAGGCATTGTCCTAAAAGTGGGCAGGTTTTCTGTGTCAAGGACTGCACCTTTAGCTGGTTCCTCAGGGGAGGAGGGGTGCATAATAAATAAAAAATCTGCTTCTTGTAACTTTTAGAAATTCTAGGAACCAACAGTACACTTGCAGTCTGAGAGTGAAGTGGTCTCATAGGAACAAACTTCACAATCAGATCTTTAAAACGATAACGGAGCTTCAATATTAGGGCCAATATATAGGGGAATTTATAATCCTACTTATGATTTGAATAGGGACCAGTGAAGGGGAGCTAAAATCAAACAAATATGTTTTACAATAATAAAAAGTACAATTTTATTGTTAATAGAAAGTGATTCAAGAATAATCCCTTAAATCACCTTATGTTGAAACCGAGGACTCAACAGAGTTTAGTATATGTAAAAAAAAAAAAAAACTATTAATGAAGAAAATGTGTGGAGCACCATTTTTTATTCACTCAGAGCAGAAAACAGAAATTAGGGGTGTTAACATATTTTTGCTAAAATATCTCCCAAAAAGTGTCACTGCAGATAAAACGAGTCTGACACACCAACAGATATGAGGTCAAACATGTCATAAAGTGTTTGTTAGTTTAATGTATAAACTCCCAACAAACACAATAGTAAATAAATAAAGATCGTTGATACGTTTAAAAGGCAGTTTGAACTACCTTTTTTTTTTCTAACCCGATCCACCAAACATCTAAATTTAGGCTGGGATAGAAGTGAGGAAACACCTCAGCCGCTAGTAAATGGATTACAACTATGGGAAAGAATGGATGCAGGAATTTTTAGTGCCTGACTTTCTTGTGTTTATCCAGAGCAGCAGGTGTTCCTCTCCATTTTTGGAGAGCGTCTTGGTCGGGGACAGAAACGGTAACATAACCAACACATGAATCAAGCGCTGCTCCTTGGATTTGCACGTTGCACACAAAAAGCATGATGTCATTTGTGCGGTGCATCAAACATTAACCTGCTGTACACACATTAACACTAGTCTTGCCATCTTGCTGTACCTTCAGTTTTTTCCTTAGATTTAAGAGCAATGCAATATAAAAGCATTTATTCACAATCTGCAGTCAATTAAATTATCTAACCTCGTTTTTGACCTGTTTCGGCTGAAATCTCTGGCATAGAACAACCGTGGTCACAAAGCTTTGGTTCTGTCTGATATAAGCTGAAGAAGCAGCACATCTGTGGTGTTGTGGGGGGTGGGGTCTCTGACAGCTTTCCAAAATCATTCAATCAAGCAATTAGTAGAACAGTTTTAGTCACCTAGCTGATCCTCTAAGCCACCAAGAGTGAATTTTTAACTTTCACAATAGTGACTCAAAACAAGAGAAGGAGGGAATCCAGAAGACTTCCATACATGGTGAGAGATGCATGACACCAGAAATGATGACATGCTTGGTTCTGCTTTCTAATGTCTAATCTCTGGAAAAGGTCAAAAGTATAACTGATAGTGTTTGAGTCTCAGGTAAAGCACGGATCTAGTCAATAGAACACTGGTGCAAGGCATACCTGGCAGGGAGTGTGGAGGAGAAACACAGCCACTGCATGCAGATTCCATTCGCACGTCCTCCATGCACTTAAAACATGTCCATCTGGTTCCAGGGGACGTGCGCGTCAGGACTGTGCTCCATGCACTCGTTCACGCTGATCTGCCACCGTTTCTCACGTCTTCACCTGCTGTATGTTTACCTGCTGAGATAGGAGATGGACATCGTCTGATGTCACAATAGGAAGATCGAGATTTCCATCACTATTGTAACACTGAGGACAGTGAATGTTTACAGAGCCATAAAAAAATGGTTTATACTGCTACAAAATGAGAGGCAGATGTGCATTTAGCGGCTATCACCATATCTAGCCTACGTGTCCCCACACACAGTGGAAGTGATGACAATCTCAAACATGATGTGAAAAATGTGTGTCCAGTACAGACTCGCTTTAAAGGTTACATTAAAAACTTATATGTACTGTTATGAATGTCTTCAAGCAGACAGGAATGTCTGGAGGTCTGCAATCATTACTGGAAGAAACAAAGCCGACTTTCCTTCAGGAAACATTGAATACTTTCATTTTACTCTGTTAAACATCTCTGTCTTTGAATTATTGCGATGCTGCTGGTGCTTAATGGGAGTCACCTCTGAACTTGGTGATGAAGCATCCGGGAATGCCAGCTATTCCAAACAGTTCAGTAACTGTTTATTATTAACACTTAGAGGAAGCTCTCTTAAGTCCTGCCTGTTGCTCTGAAGTGATTGGAAAGTTCCTTTTTTTATGCAGCGAAACAACCACCTCCCCCTGCCCTCACTATCCGAGGCTGCTTCCTTCCTGGCAGGTTTGAGGCTAGACTTTATGTGTTGGTATCAGCGGGCGTGTTTGGGCCGTTCATGGAGATAGATCAGTCTGTTCCACGGGCTAATCGGGTTACTTGGAAACAAACCCAGGAAGAGAAAGAATGTACCAACTGGCGCTAACTGTAATCACAGTCGTGTTCGAGCAAAAAGCCAAAAACACGAAAACAGTTGGTGCCATTTTGTGTCAATATAGACTCATAACACATTTTAAAGCTCTCGTTTTTTCAGACTCTTTTTAGCTTGCCTTGTTTCTTTAAACGTCTCTGAATGAGCGTCTAATGGTACACGTATTTAAACGAGAAAATCGATACAGACCTAAGGATTTGATTTGGACACTATGAACGCTTTTTAAAAACTGAACAAATGCAGAATATGTGTGTATAGATTTAAGTTGGCAAGAGAACTCTGTGCTGGACAACTTAAAATAATCACACCAAAACAAAACTCAAAAAAAATTAAAGACTGAAATTCACACAACCAGCTTGATGTCAGCTATTTAAATAACTATAAGTTACCTAGCTCCTCTGCACTTGAATTTATCGATTTAATAACCTGACACATCACAAGTTGTCAATCAGCTTATGAGCAAATTGCTTTGTGTAGCACATCAGCCTAAACATGGCATGTTGGGTTTAGGTTGAACAAGGACACTAGGTTGTTATAATTGCAACTTCAAAGTCATTCAAGCATGTTTAATTCTGAAATAAGAGCACAGTGTTTGAATATTAACACTGAGCATTTTCAAGTGGCTCTATAGTAGTATGAGTGTGAAAAAATGATTTTAGTTTAGAAAAATAAAGATATACTTTTTTTTTAAAGCAACATAAAAGACCATTGTGCACACTTTAAAACTCAAGATTTTCAAAAATAAAAGTAAATCTGACAACGATACTATCTAATTATTTACTTAGTTATTAGTTATGCATCCATTAGGAGCCTCAAGTAGATCATTGGCAATCCTTTCCCAGAGGATAAATTGATGGTTTCCCATGGAGGAAGAATAAGAAACAAGACGTTAAAAAGCAGACGTACTCCCCTCAAGAGGAATTAGAACTCTTTCCTAATTATTAGGCTGATGTATCACGTTATTTTTTTCTAAATGTAAGTCTGCATGAAAAAACAGCAAGTGCTGTGAAAGTAGTTTAGTTTATCCCCTGAGTCTATATTTCATGTTTCCCCAAATTCCACTTCAGCTGCACTTTCATTTAATTATATTCACTTGTTCTCCACTAATCAGTGTGCTTTAATCTTTGTTTCAAACCAGTTGTTTGTTTCTTCGTTTTTGGTTCCCAGTTGTTCTCCTTCCTTGTTTTTTTTTAAATAAATTTGTGAGAAATGATTTGCCAAGTGTTTCCTGCCAGCTTTTGGCTCATCCTCAATGTAAATTCATGGCTAAAATAATTTGGCATCTGTTGATAACACAAAATAAAATGCTTGAAAACAAACGGAAGCTAAATGTCCTGAACCATGTGATGCCGTTTCAGTTTAATCTCATTCAAGTAGTAAACAAATGAAACGATATTCAACACCTATTCTGTGCTTCAATTAAGATAGCAAACTGGAAGCAGAGCAAACCGTCCGAGTGGCTTTAATGGGAATCAAATCCAGCTACTTATATGGGAAGATTATTTTCCATGACCTCCTCATTCTTTTCATGTCTATGTACGCTGCCGATATAAAACTGAAAGAACATCTGTGAAGAAAGCTAAAGATTAGCATGGCAGTAAGGTAAGGTAATAATTGTAGCCTTAAGTTCCCTCTGGAGCGGTCTACAGGCTAATTTGAGGAGGAATATCTTAACCAGAAAAACCTGCAGGGTTTGGTTCGGGGTTAGAATAATATCTGCATCAGGCAGTGAAGTTTAAGGAAGAAATTATGGTAACATCAAGTAGAACAGAGATGTACACAGAAGGACCTTGTAGGTGCTACGCTGAGCAGTTGGTGAATTACAGAGTGACGAAACTCAGCCTTAGAGATACGGTGGGGAGTTATGTCATCTACAGGGAGCGAGAAATAAAGCCACTGCTGCTCTCCATCAGAAAGAGTGATCACAACGCTCCTGGTTGCTAACCATGGTTTGTGGGCACGTCCCAAACGGAAGAAAGTCAAAGCAAGAAGCAACTGAAGGGAATGGAGAAGATCTTCAGAACACCCAATGTGGGTTTGAGAATGTAGATTGGAAGTGAGTTATTTAGTCTCCCTTCTAGATCTGTTACTCTCCCAAGTCATATTTATACACAGAAAACAATGGAATGATAAATTACTGAATGTTTTAAAAATGAAAAGAATTTATTAATTTTGTTCATACAATGACAGCAAGGATTTTATTTTGTCTCTTTTCTGCTTCATCAGTAAGGGGGCTAAGTCTTTCATTAGCTTAATAATGGACACAAAAGTCTGTGTTTCTTGTGTATGTCCTTTACCTATACCTGTAACCAAAAAAACATGCATTTGAAACTAATAATATTAACAGCCCACTATGGCATTTCTGGCTAAAGGAAATCTATGTTTGGCCAAAAAAGTATTTTACCGTTCATGTTGTCTCTGCATGTCCAGATTTATTAGGAGTTCAAGAGTTAGGTTTATTTAAAAATGTTCTCTGGAATTTCTGTCTGTATGAATGACGGGAAGACTTCTTGCAGCACACACAAACTGCGTGACCGCTGAATTTGTTTGCATGCCACAGCCTCAGACGGTTTAATGGATGTGGGCTCAACCTGAAAGGAAAATGCAGCGCTGATTTACAATGAACGAGTGAAATACAGCACAGTTAGAACCCTTAAAAATCCATTACCTGCCTGACATGACAGGTCATGTTGAGATGAAGTCAGTTTTTTTTGCAAATCCAACTGTGGTGCACAGGGTTAGTTAGGCTCAAATAGGAATAAAAGTTAACAAACATTTCTTATATATATTTATTAATTGTTTCAAATGCATACTATCCATTGCTCAAATGAATCCTTTAATGTGCTTTAAGATGCAGTATGAGTCACCCGGTCACGAGCTCAGTCATAGCATCTCGTACTATGACACCTTTTAATTCAACGAGATTTTCAGATTGAGTCTTAAATATTTTGTATTTTATCAACCCTCCATATTGTAGGATACCGTTTAATTTGTGTATCATTATCAAACTTTCAAAGGACTAGTAGTATGGGTGGCACTCTTGCCTTGATGCAAGAAGGTCCTGGGTTCAAACCCTGGCCTGTGGCCTTTCTGCAAGGTAATTCCATATACCCCATTAATCCATCCAAGGACCGATGGTATAAACTGTAGATGGATGGATGGAAATGGGTTTTATGTCAGGACTTTCACAAAAAACATGCAATAGGTATTTGTAAAGCTGTTTTTGAACTGAGGAAATAAACCAAACACTAGATTACACATTTCTCAGTCAAAGCACAGTAATTAATCCCTTTTATGCTGATTAACTGATTACATCTATTGACATAACTCAAGCAATCTCGCTCCCTGCACTGGCAATAAACACATTGCTGTTTTCCCTTTGCTTGTCTTCCTCTGCCCGCTCTCTCCTGGAATTTAGCAGGAATGCAGAAACAGCATCCTGTTTTCATTTAACACTCTGAGTCAGCCGTTCAGACTCTGTCCCACACATCAAGGGGGCAACACTGGGCAGTAAATTTTAGATGCTGTCAGGTCAGATTTACAGAACCAGTTGAATAGTGGATCAAGAGGTATTCATCTTACACCTCTGAGGGTTTCATTCCAGCTTCCTCCTTTCACATGTTAAAATGTGTTTGAGGAAGGCACTTTGCACAAGGTATCAAGTTTAAATCGGTTAATGGAACTGAGTAAGATGGCTCTAATTTAGAGTGCTTGTGTAACTAGAAACACGCTACACTAATCGAGTCTCCAATGTTACTGCATGGCATGGTCAGGTGAGTTTCACCCTTGTGTCGTGCGTGCCTCCATTTCAATGTAACCTCTGACTTACTATAGTTTCAAAAACATTCAGACCTGAATGAAATATCAGCTTTTGCATGACTTTGAAAGGAGGCAGCTCCTCAGTCATTCAGTTATCCAGAATGCTCACAGACTTGACACATGAGCCAAGGATGTTCTCCAGATAACCTGCAGAAAAAAAAATGTCACCAACATCCTCTGCAATAAACAGCTCCTGAACTCACGTCCCTCTCGAAAGAACGGCATATCTTAAGTAAACCTCAGCCACGAGACAGACATTTCACCATGCATCAACAACCCACTGTGACAGACAAAGACATGCTCTGTGCAGTAATAACATGCTCGGTTTTATTCTGTTCCCTTTGACTGTTAGCGGCAGGCTTTCATACTGTCAGATACAAGAGTTTGTTAAACAGTACAGTGCAAACACAAACGTTTTCTGAGCCTTAAAAAAACAATCCAGAAAAAACTGTTCTATCTAGATTGAATATCAAAACTCCAATTTACTTAACACGCTAATTCACTAATGTAACAGAAAGATATATAAATATTTTAGATTACTTTTATTGAATTTTAGCATGTTCCTATTTAATCCCACTAGGCCTTAACTTAACTTCACATTGTTTCCTGGCAAGCAACGAGGAAGTGAAACACTTGGCTGCACCCTTGGGTGTTGTAAACACACTGGAGCTGCCTGGTCAAATCTCCCATTAGGTGCCTTTTGGTCCAAAGTTCTGGTACAATTAGCGTGCACGACTTTTCTTTTCACAAACAACCAAGAGCTGGAACGATATATTGCCTGCATGCAGGTAAAACAGATTCTGCCATAGCTCTCTCACTTCTTATGTTGACCAAACAGCCATGTCTTACATGGGTTGATTGTGTGAAAGAATTAGTGTCCATACTGCTGACAGTGTTAAATATGCACCCACCGACCACAGATCAAGAACAGTTGGCCCTCCAGCAAATGAACCTGATGCTCGTTTTTTTTGTTTTGTTTTGTTTTGTTCTGTTAAATAGAGCAGGAGCTTTTGAAGAATTTTCTTGTTTTTTTTTGGAGGGAACAACAAAAAAGAAAATGTTAAACAAAAAAAAAAAAATACGAGTACCAAAAAGGCATTTTCAGACCTACAGCAATTTGTTTTGCTTAAAGGTTTGATGCAGAAATGTATGATGTCTCTTGATCTTTACAGGTAACAGGAAGGACAATTCAGCTTGCCTGATAAGAACTGTTCAAACACAAAGCAATGATCTTTCCATTCTGCTAAAAGAAAAGTATAAATATACATTAAATACAAAATTTTAGGTTAAAGTACATTTTAAGTAAGTCATTTTACAGCTGGTAATGTATTTGTAAAATTTTAATAGGAGTATTTGGTTGCTATAAATCTATGATATGATATGAAATGATATGATATGATATGATATGATATGATTTTAACTAAACTGGCAAAACATTGACATTTTGCAGGGCTAACAAAATGCTAAAGTACAGCCAAAAAAAAACAAAAAAAACAAACATACTGGACTAAATGCATTTTAATTGATTTCGGCAGGATCTTTTTAATGCATATGTGACAAGCCTCATGTAGCATAAGAACATGATTTTTCTAAAAACATCACAGTTTTTCAAATTTGTTGCAGGACGGCTGGTGTTAGCCTCCGTTGGTCATTAGTGACAGGAAGGTAAAGCTGAGGACACGTCTCACCACTGTGTGCTTGTTCATTTAAACATAAGGACATATTTTATGACTGAAAAATGAAGCCAGGGCACCCGGACAGAACATGAAAATCTTCATAATATTCTGAGCTGGGATCTAAACCCACAACCTTCTTTTTGAAAGGCAACAGCACCAGCTCCACCAATGCTCCACTCATCTCTTTCATGTCTATGTCATAAGTGTCAGTGTGATTGTTCAAAATGTAACAAATGTTGTGCCAAATACACAAAACTATGATTCATTCATAACCTAAAAACAAACGCATAGTATAAATGTGAACGTTGAGCAAAATAAGGAGTAACAGTTTTAGTGTATCAATAATCTTTGGTAGAAATGGTTTTACCTTGTATCAAGGATAGGTCAGAAATTCTGATTCACCACATTGAGAGGAAGGTTTTCAAGCTTCCTAATGTGAGATGTACAGATTACATATGTATAAAAAAACTATATGAACATAAGTAAATTGTCATGAACTCGGTTTATTTTGAGTTTTTTAACTTTCACGTTGGCCTTATGTATTTTTGTATAACTAATTTCATTTGTGATTTAACCAAATAACCAGAAAGAACCAAATTACAAGCATCTATTTATCAGCAAACATGTGGTCTTCACTTTTGTATCAAAACTAGGATTATTAATGAAATGTCTGCTGTTGCTCCTGGTTAAAAAATCGTATTTTGAAGGATAGTTTCAGAATTTGTAAGGTTTTACTTTTAATAAACCTTTTTTTGTTAATACTAGCTAAAGCTAAGTTGTACAGCTAACAGTGAGCCACACGTTTCTCATGCTATGTTTTACAGTACCATAGAGTAAAATATAAACCTCCACATTCTGGTATTGTGGGACACCATAAAGCAGAAGCATACATTAAAATCTATACAGTATCATATATCAACATTTAGATCTGAAATCACAACAAGTCATTACTTGAATGTAATGATTGTGTCCAGATCACTGAAAAAACAGAAAGTGTCGAATCCCCTGGACATTGGCTGATAAGAACCACATTCCACAATCAAGATCTTCAAAATAATAACATCTATTTAAAAATAGTAACAAGCTAGATGATCAATGCACTGATGTTCAAATGATCATTCGTAAAATGAAGAACATGAGTGTCACACTCATCAGACTGTTCAACAAAAGAGGGTTTTCAGAGGTGTGTGTATGTTTGCAGTAATACAGACTGCTACAGGAGATCGCCCCTGCCCTCAACCTAGTCTTTAAAAAAAACTTTGATATTATGAGTTCTGCTACATTTATGCCTTTGGGATTAATAAAGTATTTATTTTATTTTTTCCCTAAAATAAGGAAATCCATTGCTGCTATTGTGCACAATTGCTTGTTTTGAATGTCTTTAATCACTATCTTGAAAATTAGTTCAGGAAAATGGCAAAATAAAGCCATTTAATACGTAAAACATTGAAGTCTTTTAAAAAGAATTTAAGAGTTATATAGCAGGCTGGGCAATGACAGTGTATCTGTGGCTGAAAAGGAAATTACTAATCTCTACCTTACCTTGTTTTCTTACTTTTCAGTAATATGATTTCTTTAAAAATGGCCCAAAGCTCTTGAACTATCCATAGCTTCTGTAAATAATAAAAAATGGTTTTAAAGAATTGCATATAAGAAAAGACTGGTTCTAGTGTTTAAATAAAAGTCTCTGTTATTTCCAATCAAATATTTGGTTAGTGGCACATCACTTAGTCAGCAGTGAAATCAAGCTATACAAGGAAAAACACTTTCAACATTTTCTTTTATTCTCATACAAAATTCCAGACATCAGTTGTAGAAATATAAATACATTTCTCAATAAGTTAGACAATAAATAAATTCTTCTCTTTACAATTAATGCTCTCATAATATCTTAAAACTTTTTAACTGAACATAATATTTATTTACTGAGATGTTTTCTTCTTTGTATCTCCCCATGGCTTCAGTCTGACTGCCTACAGCGTTTAATGTTGTCCCTCAGATAAATCAGAGGGGAATTTAATGGGCACTTTTTGGTATTGTGACATTAAGACAGGCTGTACATCATTGAAACCTTCACAATAGAGCCGTCACAATAGAGTTACTGTTCAACTGTTGTTCAGCACACAGAAAGCATATTGTGTGTAAGCGGAGGAGCTAACACTAAACCTTGAATGAAATAATTGTTTTTTTACGCAAATCCCAGAGAGATGACATTCATTTCACCACGGCCTTGTGGGCCAGGCGTGAACTAGCTGCCATTTTCAAGTACTGCCTGATAATCCAAAGGTTATACGACGTTTGTTTTAAACATTAAGCAGGACAGCAGATTCCAGCTCTGATACAGAGGATTATTGAAGACAAGTCAGCAGTGACATTTGAAATAATGCAGGTAAAATATATAGATAGGAATAAACAATAGGTGACCCTTACATATAAATGACACAATTTTCTTAGTCCAGTTTCAAGAACCACCTTGAAACGTAATGCTGGTGTTTTGTCCTTCAAACCCAAAGTACTAGACCCTGTTGGTAGTCATGACCTTTCTTCGATATTTGACCCTTGCTTGTTCCTCCAATTATGGTTCTTTTTTAGATGTATCCCAAAGTATAAGGTTGTTGATGAAATATTTCCTCTTTTTTCTTTCCACTTCTTCCACATAGGTAGTCCTTTTAAATTTCCTTTCTGGAAGCGTAGTATTTAGAGGAGTCTCTCTAGAGTCTCTCTGGTACCTCTCCAGAAAGCAGGATCCATTAATGTAGAACTTCTTTTTCTTCACTTCTTTACAGTCTTGTAATGGTCTTTTTCGCTCCAGCGGAGTTTATGTTTGAAGATTTTTCTTTTGCGATCGCCATGTTGGACTGGACCACAGATCTAAGAGGTATAAAACAGCAATCCAGGTCAGGAATGTTTGTTTATCAGACATGACCACAGAAAGCCAATCCCAACATGTGAACTTTGCCATTTACCTTAAAGACGCTAGCAATCTTTGACCACCTTTTTGCGGTGCATTTAAGACATGTGTTTTTCTGTCTTCTGAGCTGTGGAGAAAAACAAACCGTCAATACAATTAGGACTAAAACATTTTTAATCAACTAAATGTTGATGAAAATATTTTTTCTTTTATAACAGCCATAATATTTTATTAACTAATATGGTAAACCTTATGTAACATTTTGGCAGCTTAAATAAGGAGACTGACCGTCGTTTAACAACCAACTGGGCAATTCCTAGGAAACCTAATGTAAATATTTTTAGGATCCTTTTGTGTTAAAAGCAGGACGTGCCTTACAAAACATCTTGAAGGATAACATCTACAGATGATGATTAATTCATAGTGGTGCTTTCCTGACCACAATAAGCCAAAGACGCAACAAGAATTCCATCGAGCCACAACAGAAATGTAAGCTTTCCAAAAATAGCTGTGCTGCTAATAAACCATTGTCACTCCTGTCGAGTCCTCCCCAGAAATGCAGGTTCACTATCTGCACTACCCTCATACTACAGGGATAACTATCAAAGGTTCAATCTTTGTGTCTTGTCTCTGAGTCATCTTTATCGACATACTTTTTGGATGCATCATTCAAGAGCAGTGTAAATGTACAAGCTACTTTGATACTGTCTTGCAAACCCAGGCTAGATCATGAGGAGAACAGTTTGATGTTGATGCTGGGTAGGCATGTAAATAAGATAAGATAATATAAGATAGACTTAAATGATCCCGGAGGAAATTGTTTTGCCAGGGTTACAGAGTACCAAATAACAATTAACACGACACACTCATCTCACATACAACACAGTACAGTACACAATCAACATATAACAATAATGTTATAAAAATAGCTGTAGGACATCCCAAAAAAAAGCATCTCCTACCTTTTCTGGCAAAAACCATTGCAGGTGTTATCAGTAGGATCGCGGCATTCACATCGGTTAGCTGACCGGCGGCGGCGGGCCAAGGAACCTCCCAGACCATAAGGAAGGAGTTTGCTGTCAGTGATAAATTAAACATTTTAGTAGAATATAGATTATGAAAGTATCTATGGGGAATGAATTGGGCATTCTAGTTTTGCACAGCCATTATAGAGAAACACCTCTCACTGTGACTCTGAAGTTAGCCTTACCTTGGTGTGTTGATCCAGATAATGTCCAGGTGACAGAAGTAGATGCACTCCCTATCTTCCCAGTTGTTACAGGAGCAGCGCTTGGTCCTGATGTGGCTTGGATGCGCTGCTTGGACTTGCACTTCCTGATCGTCTGATAAAGGAAGTCCACAGCCTAACAGGATGTAAATGATGGAACGATTAGAAGGTTTTACACAATAGGATTGGAAATAATCACATGTATATACAAATACACCTTTACTTTGGGAACTGACCCCCATTGGTGTGCAAATATTATAAATTCCCTCATTCTAAATTTGGGCAGTAACCTATCTTGACCTGAAGTGCCCAGATCAACAGTGCTTTTGTGATATTGTGTTTAATCTGTATTAAAAGGTGTGTTTCTTATCAAAGCTAAGTGTTCCCTGGAAGTCTGCAATCTGCTTGTTTCTATTTATACGGTAAGTTTACTGGTCAAAGTCTGCAATATAAAATAAAACATCCGCATCTTTATCTTCATACTTCAATAATATCATTATTTTTCCAGGGTTTTGAAACCTTGCTCAAACTTTAAAAACTTTTTTAAATGTTTACTTTCCAAGAATTATACTCTCTGAAAACAACTCACCATCTTGTAGAGACACGCAGATAATGAATAAACCAAGCATCTTGCTCCTGAAAAAATCCATCATAAATCTTTGTGATGTTAGTTTGGATTAGCAGAAGGAGCAGCCGTCAGTAGACACGTTCAAGATGCGCTCAAGTCAGCAAATAGATTTTGTGTCTCAAGGCTGGAGAGCAGCAACAGGTGCTTTGTGTTCATGCCCCAGCCAGGAGGGTGTACTTATATATCCCTATGACTCCTCCTCCTGCATCTGTGAACTTGGCTGTTGTTACACAACCTGCCACAACCCACCCCCCGTGCCTTCACGCCGTCTTCAACACGGTGACACACAACATTCCATTCACTGAGGCAAAACTGCTGTCTCCTCCTGGAATTTCCTCCAGACATTAGTACATTAACAATACATTTCAAACAACAACAGCTCTAAAAAAATATATTTTTCCCCCCCCTAAACAGTCAGGATTAAATGATCTTGTTTCTAAAGATATGCATTATATTATCATCTCATGTCATTCAGTTTTATCTGTAGGTATAATCCCATTGGTCATGCGTGTAGGGTAAGGATTATTGTCAAAAAGGGTTAGAGATGGTTGTCAGGATAAAAAAATTCTCTAAAGTTTGGCAAATACAATGATTTATTAAAAAAAGACTAAATAGCAACTCAGCAGGTCTGTTTCAGGCTATCAGGTATCCTGTTAGTTTTTCCTCGTTCCATAGTCGACAAACGTGCGGATGGAACTGGAGGGCCAGAGGAAGAGATGAGCATCAACGGAAGCTTTGAATGCGCCTTGCTGCTGATACGAGGAAGAAGAGAAGGGATGTATTAGCACCCCCCTCAGGAAAGTGAGGTCATAGCAGTGTCGCCTCATGCAAAGAGTTCCTACTCAACATGATCTGACCTTCGTAGAGAGATACGCAGCAGACTGCCAAATCAGCTCTCTGCAGCCCACAACCATAACCCAACAGGCCCATTCTACTGTAAAACTCCCTGGACACCCACACAATCCCCACATACACAGATAGCATTGAAACGAGTGCCCACACAGTTTAAGGAGTTAAAGTATGTCATTCAAACCTCCAGAGGTATTCCCTTCCATTGTCTGCTGTAGAATGTATTGTGTTCTTTAGATCCACAGGCATTTACCTGCCGAAACTGATACAAACTGAGTATCTGATAACAAATACAAGGGATTCCATTCGAATAATATTATTAGTTATGTTAGTAGGTATTTATGGCTGAAACACATAAAGGTCCGTCAAAGCGAGCCTGTTTTTCTTTCCTTCTGAATGTGGTAAATGTTTGGAAAAATTGCACCAGAAACGGCAGTGAGTATGTGTTTAATTAGTATAATTCATTCCTAATAAAGCACAAGGATGCTATTAATCCCCTTTCCATTTTTACAGCAGAGGTAAAAGGCAGGGTTAGGGTTTAGAGGGGTTGACCATTTGAATCATAACATTGATCAAGGCCCCCGAATAGTCCAAACAGAACACTTAAAAGGAAGCAGAAGTTGCTAAAGCTATACGTTTTAAAACCTTTTATTCCACTTGCTTTTTTTAAGAAAAGCCACCCCATCACCCTCCATGGCACTCAAATTTCTACCATCTAACTCTGTTATAACAGCACCTGTTTGTACTTATAGTTTCCAGGCATGCTTTCACCCACAACCTACCCACCACACTTCACGATATCATCTGCAAACATCATGACCTAATTAGTCTACCTGTTCATTGCCCTTGTGAGAAAGATAATGGAACTGATCCCCAATGTGATTCTGTCGCTACTTTACCCAACTGTTTTACACTAAACAACCATTTCATGTCCATGCACAAGTCCAGCATCACCTTCATTTGTTTCTCTGCTTCACTTGACTTCCTCACATCTAGCTACTGTCCTTGAAAGTTATCGTTTGCTTTTTCTAGGATTTATGGGTTGAAAAACAATATAGCTCCACATTGCATTTCTACTTGAAAATGTGAAATAAAAGGTTAAAGAAAGCCAACGAAGAGTTGTGGATAACTGCGAACTATAAGTAAAATATTTTAAGCATTTTTGAAATATATAACATACACTGTTCACTTTTAGGTTTGTGGATTAAACAGTACTCTGTTCGATGTTTAGATACCTATGAAATGGCCCATTGGCTGTGTTATCCTTTTATTTTTGCCTTTGCAAATCAGCTACAACACAATTAAAAAATCTAACTTTACTTTCAAAGTGAGACCAGTTTATTCAAAATATTGAAATTTGGAAAAAAATTATAACGTACAGAAAGTATGTGCATAAATATACATATAGTACACCCTGTCAGGTCCATATTTAGTGAATTCATGCTGAAATAAATAAGTCAGTGAGGATATGTCTCAGTTAGGGTTCCTAATCTGGATGGTGCAGTTTCGCTCTGTTCTGTTTACCAAAACTATTCCAGTTCTGTTAAGTTGTATTGTATCCAGCAACAGTCTATTGGTCCAGGGCCTGCTGCCAAGAAGCTTCCCCACAGCATGACGCTAGCACGATCATGCTTCTCAGTAGGGATAGCCCAATGGAGTGATGTGCTGATATTTGTACACTCAAAAGCATATTTTCTGACAATAAAAATTTCCATCTTTGGTCGAATTTCTTTCCACCTCACCAATTAATCTTGCATTTGACCCTTCAATAGCTATAGTATGCAGACTCTCTCAGCAGCAGAACCAAGTAACTCTTAGAGTGTAGCTCTTGTAAAATCCTTCGATATGTGAGCACAGCCTTATCTAGGAATTACATTTGTCCTGTATTCCTTCCATTTAACTAAACTCTAGAGCAAGGGGGGCCCAACCTTTTTTTCCCAAGAGCTACTTTTCAAGTAACCAGCCTCCTAAGATCTAACAGTCCAGTGTCAACATCACAAACCCGCACAGATGGTTTCCAGCCTGCAGTAACTACACATACTACACGTTTTGTTGTTGTCATACAACCATTAGAAATCACATCACAAACCCGCCCTCTCTCCAACACACACACACACACACAAACACACACACACACACACACACACACACACACACACACACACACACACACACACACAC
>JAVLVB010000132.1:300788-328937 GCA_032876305.1 Orestias chungarensis | reverse complement strand
AAAAAAAAAAAAAAAAAAAAAAAAAACAGAAACAACAAACAATGGCTCTGGTAACAATTAGCAGTTACAGAATCAGCAGGAATCATATCATTTATGGAAATACCCTATATACCTTCATCATTTTACCGCTGTAAGCATACTTTTATGCTCCTACCTTTCCCAACATCTGGGGGGGAGGTGATAAACTGGGACACTGGACGGCCTTGCTGCCTATGATTTATCTTTTCTGCACCTCAGACAGACTGAACAGACAGAGACAAGATAAAGCAAGCGTATATGCTGATGAGTAACGTCTTTAGGAAGGCTGCACTGAGTGGTTACATGAGTCATAACATGGTTTTATGCACAAGCACTCCCATCAGAACCCAACAAGTGCAGATGGCGTCTCTCTACTCCCTGGTGTCATTTCGCAGCAGTGTTTATTTCTGATAGGTGTAATAACACGCGGAAAGAGACGTGTGTTTCAGCAAAGATCAGGATAACAAGGTGGGTCTGTGGTGGAGAACTGAGGTATAACTCATCCCTAACGGAGGTTCTTACCTGTGACTAGAGAACTAAAGATATCTGTTATTGCTAAAGCCATTCACAAAAATGAACAAATAATGTCCTGTTGAAAAGATTAACAATCTTAGAAAAAGGGGCTACTTAAAAGTGAATTTCTAAACGTTTCTATAAAAAACGCCTATGTGTCATTTCTTAGAAAAGCTTTTATGGATCCAGAGGGTTTGTCAGGGATGTGGTTGAACTTGACACCATTGACAGACTCAACAAGCTCATCAGGAGAGCTGGCTCTGTCCTGGACAAGACAACACCTCCCACCCCCTACATGCCACGCTGACGGCCTTTCAGAGCACCTTCAGCCGGAGACTGAGACCACCGAGAGTCACCACAGAACGCCACAGGAGGTCTTTCTTACCTGTGGCAATCAAACTGTACAATTCCTCTTCCATCTGCAGGAGGGATAAGCAGTAGTGTAGTTATTGTTATATGGTGATTGTGTACTGTACTGTGTTGTAGGTGAGATGAGTGTGTCGTTTTAATTGCTATTTGATACTCTGTAACCCTTGCAAAACAATTTCCTCCGGGATCATTAAAGTCTATCTTATCTTATCTTATGTTAACCATAACA
This sequence comes from Orestias chungarensis, assembly GCA_032876305.1. Lineage (NCBI taxonomy): Eukaryota > Metazoa > Chordata > Actinopteri > Cyprinodontiformes > Cyprinodontidae > Orestias > Orestias chungarensis. Next base: position 327,808 of record JAVLVB010000132.1, on the reverse strand, counting down.
TTCACTTGGAAAAGCTTTGCGGCATCATTCTTTCTACAGTTTCTTTTGTTGTCTTTACAAGAATCTTTATTTGTTCCCCTAACTTTGTGAATTAAAGTTATTTTTCTCTCTGTAGGTAATGAGATATTACCAAAAGTTTAAATACACTGAAAAAAACATTCACTTTTTATTCTTACTGTCCGAAGGTAAATCAGACCAAACATCTGTTGATTTATTCATTAAAGCTTTCAAAATAAGTGAATGCGTACATGCAGTTTCTCAGTGCTTGGTATGATTGTCAGGTTTGCAGGCCACCTAACACACACGCTCAGATCTACGTAAAACTTTGACTTTGTTGTCCTTAAGGCACTCTGTCGCCACTATCGCTGTAAGTTTAGAGGTTGTCCATTTCGAAGACCTATTCACATACAACATTTAACATCCTGCCGGATGTCTTTAGATGCTGCTTCAATATTTCCATATAACCTTCTTTAATTAAGAGGCCATCCGTTTATGATGTGCACCAGTTCTTCTGCTGCAAACCACAACACGATGCTACCAGCCACATATGGCCAAACTGTTTCTCTTTGGCCATAAATCCGCCACCAGATTTCTTTGATTCCTCTGAAGTGATGGATTCTTCCTTGCTGAGTGGTCTTTCAGCCTATGTACAGAACATGTTTCACTGGAAAAGCCATCATCTCTACCAGATCTTCTGTTCTGGGGTGGATTTGCGCGTTTTGGACTAGAACCCGTTCATTTTTCTGACTCTCCTTCCTCAGTGGTATGATGGGTAAACATTCCAGTTATGTCTACACTTGCTTACATTGCACATAACACCTTAAAGCCTCTGGGAAATTGTCCACAAGGACGAAGAAGACTTCAACTCCAAAATTATCTTACAGATATCTTTGAATTTCACATTAAAGCAAACAAGAAAGCAGAGGGTTCCGCTTGTGGCCTTTAAATAGACTTACAATAAACTCAAATGCGTCTTTTAACCTAAGACATGTTTCTTTAAACGATCAGAGCTTTCAATGGTTGTTTAGAGACACAGTAATATTTCTGTATGCCTTGAGTCTGAAGACATTACTAAAATAATCTTACATTCTTTCCCTCATTATTTTGGCACTTAGCAAGTAGGTATTTTACTGTAATTGTAAGTGATCTAAAAGAAGAGAAGCACGAACTGCATTTTAGAATACAAACAACACAAACTAAGTTGGATCTAATTAAATATAATCGCAAAAATGTGAACTTATGAGGATTCACAACTGATTTACTGACGCAAACAGAAAAACTCATACATGTAGATTTCATTCAAAACCAGCAACAGCGTCTATATCATCACACATACATCCGTAAATGAATCATAATGAACTGATAAGTCTTACAATAGATAAGGTAACCTTGAAAACATACTTCCACTGAGGCTCTTTACGTATATTCTGGTTGTCCCAGGAAGTCCATGTGCTGATCTGAGAATAACTTCAATTTTGGAAAACATTTGGCATTTGTTTTGTTGCCATTTACTATTAGCAAATAAGAGTTTTAAAACTGAAAGAAACTTTTTTTTTTCCAGCCAAAGTAACATTGCATCTAGTCATATTTTACTTTGTGGCATCAGGAAAGGTAGCACAAAGCCGAAACTGCTGAAATCATTTCCAGTTTAGACGCGAGCATTTCGACACAGGCTGTAATTCCCCTACTTTTAGCCATATTAAATGTTAAACTGTGGCAAGTTCAGATTTTTCCTGTCGAAAAGCCAACTTCGGGTGTTATTCTTATTTTTGTCACAGTTATATTTTTCAAGTTTCAAGTAAACATCAATACACCATTGGTCTCAAGTTTATAGTTCAGAAAGAACATCATAGTTCTGGTATAGTTTCATGGCTCAGTCCACAGGTCAACACAGATGAGAGGTGAACTTCTCTTTTCTGCCTTTGATAGGGTCTGACATTGATTTGAATTGAACTTGAGAAGAAAAAACTGGGATTAAATTTTAGGTGCACCAAACACCTAAGCAGATAGACGGTTGAATAGTTAAAATCTGGAGTTCCTCCCATATATTTCTACCTGTTCATTTAGTGTCAGTGTGGTACCACCAACACACACACACACACTTGGAAGCACAGTGCCTTTTCTTCTTGATAAGAATGATACGAATCTCTGCAGGAGCGGAGGAAGCTTAGGTAGCTTTCTGGCTTGAGCCCATCAACAGACGGACCATGTTGGTGCACACTGACAACCCATAGCCTCTCCAACGTGAAGAAAAGAAGAATGAAAAACTGGTTCATGACCGCTTTGTACACAGAAGATAAGAAGATTCATCTCTTTATACAAGTTCTTCATAAAAAAGTTTTATGCTCACCTTCTTTCAGGTATCCGCATTTCAATTGCTTGTTTATTTCTGAAACATGAATCGACTTCCTGTTTTTGAATCCTCTTTTCTTTCTGATTGCTGGTTTTGTTTGTCACAATATCATCTGTTGACAGCTTTGGCTTTGCCATCTGCTCATGGTCTATGGAGTATGGTGGGCTGCTGTAGACCTATACCCCAAAAAGGAAAATGGGTAAAATTTATGCTCCTTGCAAGTCATGGAAAACAAACACTAAAAATTCACATTAAACAAAGTGTTACATACCATCTGTTACAGTTTTAAGGTACATTTTAAGATTTTTAGGTTTTGTCTTTAAGGGGTATACCTACAAATCTTTGTATATGTTGTGCAATATTTTTAAGAAATGGTATGTTGAACCACAAGTTTCAAAACACTTGTGAAGCTACCAGAATTCAAGGTTTATTTTATTTACTAATGTAACTTCTCAGTTTAAACTTTTCTTGCATGTTAAGAAATTACCAATATAACAGAGTTACCTCAGAAGAGCAGAGACGTTTGTTGTCCTCGACCCCCGTAGATTCAGTTATCTTGGCTGTCATGGATGATGTGGTATAAATGGATGAAGTGAGCCTCTGCTTAAAGTCCAGTAGAGAAAGTACTGTCTTGCTGCAGAGCCCAGGTGGGTTGGGGTCATAGCCACTAGTAGACCATGATGAATACACTGAAGGCTTCTGTTCATCCAGAGTACAAGGATTTGGCTTTATGTAGTTCAAATAGCACCAGCTGTTACAGGTACCTGAAAGCAAGCTCGGGAAAGAAGGTTCGGCACGTGACATAGGAGAGGAAACATCTGGTAAGCAGGTTAGTGTTTTCAGTTTGACCTCTTTACTAGGTCTGTCAACTGCTTTTGTGTTGGCACATGCAACCTCTTTCTCTTCTTTTACTCTTTTCTGCTGCTGTTGTGACTCAGGGTTGAGCTCTACACTGTTACAAGGGGAAAGCATGCGCTTGTTCCCACTGGATCCTGGAAACCTTGAGCTGTCTTCAGACCACGATTGTGGGTCCAAACTTGGGTTCTGGTGGTTTCTAAATTCAGTTACTGTAAGGCTGACATTGGTTGACATGCTGTCAAATGTTTTATGTGGCATCTGTGAGATAGACTGTGATAGAGTAGTGTATATAGCACGTGCAGGGGTGAGAGTATCAGTTTGGATACGAACAGGTACTGCTGGCGATGTCCATGGCCTCAGAAACTCTGAAATGTGCGTGATGTGGGGAACACGCTGCTGAATGTGGGAGTTACCGTTGCTAACTTTTGTTGAATGTTGTGGGGGAATCTTTAGTTTAAGCCCAGTAGACAAAGGGAGATAGTGGGCTCGGGCTGCCCCCGAAGGTACATAAGAAGGATTAGTCTGTGGTTCTTGAGGAGTAATCTCCTCTGTATGGACATCCGAGGCCTCCTTAATAACATCTTCTGAAGGTTCAAAGCTTTTTGTTACTTCTGTACTTTCTTTTAAGTTAATATTTTGACAGGGTTCCCACTTAGTGAGAATTTGTTTGCGTTGTGATCCCTCTGGAATTCCCAACACACTGACACTTGATAAAGGAGGAGATGATGACCTGGTGCTAAAAACAGGAATTTTACTTTCTGGAGAAAATCTGTCAGAGCTTACATGCTCCGGACTACGACTCAGGACAGTACCATGCCCTTCTTCATCATCCTGATCTCGGATTACTGCGTGTCTCATAAGGAGACATTTTCGTCTTTCTTTCCAGCCAATTGCAGAACGCTCAGGAGAAAGACAGCTGTAGTCAAATGACTTACTACGTGTTTCAGCCATTTCAACAATTTGTTGCTGATCATGAGGGGCTTGCTCAGACGCTGAGCGCCTCATCTCTCTTTGATGATGCACCCCAGGCACAGTCAACATCTGAGGGGCTCTTGATCTCCTTAGCGCTGTTGAGGCTGTTATGTTCAAGTCTGGTCTGATTGGTTCCTCAAATGATGTGGAGCGGCTAGAGGCATATGATGCAGTACTGTCCACACTTGGGCTATGGGGCAAAGACATGGATTCAAAGCTGGAGTCACCTGAGGACTGGGCAGCCTCAGCTAAACGTAAACGTTTCTTTTTTGGAGGAAGCTTTTCAATGGGAAGCTGTGCTAAGGAGGGGCTTCTTTGTGGCCAATGAAAATCAAGCTTCTCCATTTTTTTATCTGATAATTTGGGCTCATTTGAATTAACTGGGCTAATATTTAGTTCCTCTGTTACAAGTATTTCTGGAACCTGCACAGTATTTTGACAAACAAGCTTTCGACCTGTTAGTTGTACTAACTGATGTTGGGGAGGAATTTTGGATATGGAATGATTTTCTTTATGAGGTGGAGAATTGTTTGTTATTATTAGCCTTTGATATTCCTGACATGAAGATTGTTTTTCAAATAGACTAGTGTGCTGAATCACTGAGCAGGTTTGCAGTGCTGGCCTTATAGGGTCCTCAGCGGCTACAAGACTTTCATTTTTAAGCTGTCCTGGCAGGAGGACTGAAGAGGACAAATGGGAATAGGAGATCTCATCTGAATCAAAACTCTCCTCTTTTCTTCTCTTACGCATTGTTGAAACTCCAGCTCTGACTACCTGGACTGCATGCGAGCTTTCCATTGTACTCATTACCATCTCATTTTGGGGATAATGTGCATGGCATGGCTTTTGCTTGTGTTTCTTATAACCTTCCCAATCTTTGCACCCAGTGCCACAGGCCTCACATTCATAGGGCTGGGGTTGACATTGCTTCTGCTCTTCTTTAGAGGGCTCAGATCCTACTGGGATCTCAATGGCTGGTTGCCTTCTTAATGTTCCAAAACGACGTGACATTTGATAAGGTTGTTCATCAACAGACTGAGTTTGCAGAAATTTGCAGGGAGCAACACTTAAAGGGTCTAATGAACTTGATGCAGTCGGCATTGAGAGACTTCTCACCATAGAGGCAGTAGATATTCGGCAAGAAGGTTGCTCTTCTTTTTGGGATGAATGATGAAATTTTTCACAGGGAACTCCCATACTGATCGAGCCTGTAGTTTTGTACCCCACATTTCCCGATTTAGGGCTTTGAATAAAGTTTTCTTTGATGCTTGAAGTCTTCTGAGCCTCTGAACTAGTCTTTCTAGTCAGTGAGAATCTCCTTGGTTTAACACTGTCAATTTTACTGGTATCTACCACTGCCTCATTGATGGTGATAAGTTTTGTGATATGATCAATAACCTGCTTCTTAGGTACAGTAAATGAGATGTTTTTTTCCTCCTGACCAGGGAGCTGCTGGTTATGATGACGGGACACCCTCTGTAGTTGTCCAATGCGTCCATATTTACCTAGGATGATTTCTGCATAGCTTTTGGCACTTGTATTTGGGGGACTGTCTTGTAATTGCTCTGTACTTTCAGAACGTGAAAAGTAGCCTGATTCTGTACTACCTCTACTACCGAACACAAGAGATGAGGCCTTTTCATCGGAAGAATCTTGAGAACCATGTTTTCCACGACTTAAACGAAGGGCCAGTCTCTTTTTTACTGCAAAGGAGTCATTGCTAGGTCCAGTGCTATCTTTTTCAATGTTGGCTTCAGGATTCTTAACTGATGCCACACTGTTTTGTCTATTTGTAAGGGCTGAAGCAGAAGATAAGTGTCGTGTTTCATCCTCCGACTCAGTGACTGGCTCTTCAACAGATTTCTGCTCCCCAAGTGCCAAGCCGGCCTTTACCCTGTGGGTATGTGATTTGCGGTGTTTGTATAGGTTACTCTTTGTCTTAAAAGAAAAGCCACAAGGAGCACATGGATAGGGTCTTTCGCCTGTATGGGAACGAATATGTTTTTGTAGAACACTGGGCTTTGCACATGCACGACCACAGTAAGTGCAAACATATTTGCCTGGTTTCTGAGGTTTACGCTCACGTTTCTGTTTTGGGTTGTCCTCTTGGGTTTCTGATAAAGACTGGATATGAGGGTCTTCAGTGCTTGTCTTTAAGGCTCCAAAAGATGAACAGGAAACTGTAGCTTCTTCTGTTGCTGCTTCTTGTTTGTTATGTAACACCTTACTAGAGACAATATTCTGCCGCTGATGCCTCAGACGCTTACGTTCGGGGTTATGTCTTTTGGGCAGTTTGGGCACTTGTGCTGTACCATGAGAACCTGGGTAAGCAGTTAACTGTTGTTGAGGTGTCTCAGATGGAGACTTGCGTCGCAGACCTGGTTGAAGAGATTCTGACGGATGTTGTTCTTGACCTCCAGTCTGCTCCCCAGTTGGTTTCTGACAATGCAAGGCCTCCATAAACAAGAAGGAAATCCCCAGGTAGACACTTTATTTGCGTCTGCCTGAACCAGGCCACAAATTTAAAGACAAGTCATTAAACAAATTTCACATAATGGGCTTTTGCCATATTTTATACCTTAAGTGGCAAGCTTGATGATTGTTACTTTGAAGATTTGATTTGTATTGCTTTCTAACAAATAGGTTCAGAGCAGAGATATCAAATAATCCAGACTTTTGAGAATGAGTTTTGTACAGGGATGGAATTTCTATGCAGTGCTGATCTAGTAGATGTAACATGGAGCTCTTATCCCGTTTTCAGACTCATTTGAATGCATGAATCCTTTCTTCTGATCATCATGATCTGTGAATACAAAAATATGAATTACAATAAGATAAAAGAAACAGTCATTGGTTAACACATACTGTCAAATTTCTATTTCATATTCAACACCATCAGGGTTTCCCCCATTGGTTTGTAAAGCTTGGCCTGAAAGGTATTACTTGCCTCACCTCAAGATTAAGAATTATTCACTAATTTTAAAAATATTTTTTAAAGAATAGCAACAATCTTGGCTAAAATAGGTTAAGCTAGGTTTATAGTTGACGTACTAAACTGTGCGCAAGGCAACGTGCACCAAGTTACTCTTTTAGAGCATGTTCGCCTGTACCCACAATCTTTGAAGACCCCTCTATGAAGGCTTCAAGTATCAAACCCTCACTGATTCACTTAGCTCACACACAAACCAAAAGCGCAACTTTCAAGTTATATATGCGCTTTTAGAGGCTGGCATTTAGACGCAAAGTGAGACGGATGTTTGGGCAGATATCCTCTTGAACAAAGAATGATGCTCAGATACTGTAGGACCCAGTCAGCATGTTCAATACTATGGTTGATAACAGTTTATTTACATAATAGTCTGAGCAATGATTTGTTTTGAAAAGTTGCTTCCTAAAAACATTGTCTTACACACAAAAAAATATGGCAGCATCCAACTTTGTAAGTTTCCATCTGCATATATTAAAAACAGTTTTAAAAAATAAGGAAAAAGTAGTGATGTTTGACCCTCATGAAAAACAACCCTAGCAAGTGTCAAGCATGGTGGTGGAGTGGTGAGGATTTGGACTTGCTTCCACACATCCTGGACTTCTCACACTTGCAGAGTCACCCATACCAAAGAATGATGTAAATTGGGCCAGAAGTAGTTTATGCTAAAACCAAAGCCGTCTTCAACAGCATTGTAAGACCAAAACATAAATAAAATTATTACAATTTCTGCTTCTTAAATTTATGCTAGTAAATAATCTGCACACAAAGCTTTTCTTTTTTTTTGTACTTTCAAAATGCTTAGCATATTACCAAACTGGGTGCAACTAGATTTAAAATTTGCTAAAAATAATTATGTATTTGAATCACATCGCCCATGTTTTTAGATCTTCTAAAGGATAATACTAAAAGTACTGGATAAACGGCTATTAGCTATCAGTTGCTCCGTGGATACATTTCCCAATCCTATTTTGTGCCAGCACACTGAAACAGTAAACAAGGCATCCCACGCACAGACCAGCTGGTTTCTACACCCACATTCTGGTGGAAGACGGCAAAGCTGCTGGATATTATCCAAATGACTGATAACAGGTTGGTAACCATCTTTGAATTAACTTGTGGGAGAACTATAGGTTTGAATTTTGAACCTTCTCTGCAAAAACACTTATTTTGTAATAGGCTGTTTATTACAGGTTTGTGTATTTGAAACAAAAAAATCCTTTCAATATCCAAGAAAATAGAAAATGTCATAAATGTTGGACACCAAGGTACTTAAACAGCATTAATAAGTTTTAATAAGGTTTTTCCATAAGAGAGTGATTCCTGTAATATGATATAGTGTGCCTAATTTACACCTTGTACAATGCAAGTAAAATCAGTGTGTAATTGGTGGGACATTAATAATTGATCTATCGCAACCAATTATTAAATATTTAAAATAAATGATGTTCTTCATCATCAGTATTTAGACACTTCTCTACAACCAAAAACATATACTTGCAAAGTCTAAATACTTTCCAAGCAATCTTCTAAATTGATCAAAATTCATTATGATTCATTATATGCATAACAAAGACATTTATTTATTCATACTCATATGTTAAAGCACTGATAGATGGTGGAGAAAACTACTTTTAGTAAGCTTGTCACATAATTATGTGTCAGACTTGAGTACTTGAAACCTGAATCACCGAAATCTTGACGCAAAACGTTTGCAGGTGCACAAAACACTGGAGGGTCTCTGAAAATGCACTTTATTTCCTTGTGATAAGTCATGACCAGTAACAGACCAGTTGGATACTAAAAAAATCTATTGTATTGCCATCACTACACACGAAATTGCATAATCGCAAAAGTCTCGTTGGAGAGCAGTACTTATTGCCTGATTCACTGTGTTATAAAGTTGCACAAATCACAGCAGCAGAAGCTCACACTGGACATTACTTAAATAAAAATCCAAAATGCCAAAGATCAGAGCAGGACGGAAGTACAAGCGAAAGAGAGAGGAACGACGAAAACAGGCAAATATCGCAAATGACACGGACATCGCATTATTAACGCGTTATCGTCATTGCAAGACTTTTAAATATTGTGCAGCCCTAATGTGAATGCACCATCACTAAAAAATACTAGCTTTTAGCTAATATTTTAATATTTCCACAAAATGTGTATTAATGTGCATTAGTTTCATAAAAATGTCAGAACTAACAAAACTGAAACAGAAAACAAGAAATTCCTTAGAAAACGTATAGACAGGTTAAACCCAGATGGAATAATTCTACATAGATTAAACAATTTTGGATACTCATCAAAAAAGCTTGAACCTTTCATTCTCTTTTTCTTATCGCCTCATCTCGAGCGCCACCTACATGATTAAATACAGTTTTATTAAAATAAATACTTTTTGTTTTTGTCTGACACCGTAAATGCAGAGTGGAAAATACCACTAGAGTAACCTTGGTGAATGGAAAAGGCAGAAACTAAATGTAAGACATTTCACAAAACAATTCAAAATCCTGAACACACACATTCAGAAATACATAAAAAAGCTTTTTTTTTTGTTTGTTTTAATTTAGACAATTTCCTCTTCTCACTCTAATGGGCACCCAGTGGTGGTTCCTATGGTAACGGCCCTAAACCATGTGGTAGCAGATGGAAGGAGAACTGGAAGGCTAAATTTATCTTCTAGCATCCTCATGGACAAAAGAGAGAGAGAGAGAAAGACACGCTGAGGTGCCTCCCCCTCAGGAGCTGCTTCTTTTTGGGAGAGTACATCGCTAAAAAACAATAGTTTAGGAGCCTTGAATTCATACAGCTATGATACTGCATCTTTTAGATGATCCTAGAAAGAAGGATCTCTCAAACACAATGCCTAGGACTGAACTATAGATCTTTACAATAAAAGAAATGTATTTTTTTATTTGCTTCAATCTAAATATTAGATATGACTGGTGCGTGCATTTATCAATCAACTAATGATTTACCTAACCTTATCTTAAAAACATTTAAAGCCCCTTATTGATGTTACCATGACGTCAGCTGAGGAGTTTATTAGCACCTTTCCTGGGTTGAGAAGAAATCGGTTTTAGCTGTATTGTACATCACCTTCCCCTTTGTGTGTGCGAGTGTCATCCAGTTAAGGACAGCTCCCACAGGTCCACGCGAGGAGCCTGAGTGCAGAGCACAGGCGACTCATTCACTCTCAGCATGAGCTGCAAGCTGTAATACATGCACAGCCCACAGACTGCTCACTGCATGCATCATCCTCTGCTTCATTCACACACACACACACACACACACGCACACACAAACACTGTGGTAACACAAGAGGCACCGTTTGCACACCTAAATATTGGTACAAAATGTTCTGCTCCTAACACGCCTCTTAGAGTAAGATGGAACAGATGATCATTGTGTTTACTCCTTCACTCACGGACACGCTGATGCAGCGCCCGGTCGCAGCAACAAAGACATGAATGGAGCAAATCCACGTAGTCACGTCACGCACTTCAGACAGTCAAAATGAACGTGGATGACAAAAACGATGGGTGCGAGCGCTCAGTTACCTCGTTGCAGGTGGGGATGTCCTCCACTTGTGAATGACTGGTAGCGGAGAGGAGGTGAGGAGGAAGGAGAACGAGAGGGAGAGGCAGGAAAAGGATGAATGAGAGTGACGGTGACACGAGGTAAGTGAGTCTCTGCTCTACGTGTGCTGCACTGACAAACAGGTAGCTGAGTATACTACAAGTATGAATGAGGAGGAGGGGACACTAACTCTGTCCACCCCTACGCTCCCCTTGTTGGGGTCAAAGGGAAGCAGCAGGTCCTTATATGGAAGCTGACGTAAGCTCGTGTGTTTTTTGGCAGACGTCTTGGTCTGCACAGCTGGCAGAGATGAGAGTCGGAGACGCAAGGCCAGGCCGGTCACTGCATTAATTTGACGAACAGAAGTAGGAAGATGGACTTACATCTTTTTCTCTACATAAATAATATTTCGCTTGAGGTCTTCTGTGGAGTAATGTGTTTGGTTCACTTCTAGAAAACCTCAGCAAGTTTGAGAACATGAAAGACAAAATAACTGGGAATATTCACACTATTCTCGCCACAGTCTGGCTGAGAAGTGTCCAGGCAATAGTGACATGATTACTTCAAAATGCTGCTATTTGTTGACTTCATTAACATGTGGGAGGAAACAACAAGACACCAGCTTTGTTCCAGATAAACGAAACCAGTGAGCTAGTGTTGCTTGCCATTAAAAGCACAAACTGTCCTACCATTAACAGACGATAACTCCTTCTTAAATAAATACAGGATGCACACGTGGCCAGGTTCATGGCAGAAGCTTTGAGTTAAAATGTTAACATTCAGCCACAGGGACATAATTTTTTGTGACTGTCATAATACTATTTTCTTCATGGTGTACTTTTGCAAAAACAACGACGGGATCCCAACAGTGAAAGTATCACCCCATTGAGAGGGTCATTGCACAGAACCTCAAATAACATATATCAAAAATTAACCTTAATAGAGAATAACATGATGACACTAGTAAACTTAAAAAACAAAAAAAAATATGGGTTTTATTGACATAAGATATCTCTCTCAAAAGACTTTCTAACATAAGTCTAGATTTTCAAAGATTGAATTGAAAATCTTTTTCTCACAGAAACATTGCTGCAGCAGGAGGATGCTGTTAGTATAATTGAGTGAACTCCTCATTTTTTCAGGTTTTGATTTTCCTTCAACTAGTTTAAATAAGACTTAATAACCCAAGGCTATTTTATAGGTACAAGTATTTTAAATTTCAAACTGTTATGGTTTTGATACAAATTGCTGAGCAATCATACACCATGTCCTTACACTCAAGGACCAGTGGAAAGATTAATGTTCTGACTTACTTTTCAATTGTGATAATGTCATTATAATTGGGGGTATTAACATGTTAACATTTATTTTTGCACTAATAATGGTAGCCTAAATGTAGATTTTAATGCTATATATACACACACACACACACACACTCAGCGGCCACTTTATTAGGTACACATTGGTAGTACCAGGTTGGACCCTCTATTTCCCTAATCCTTTGTGTCATAGATTGAACCAATGGAACAGGAAGCATTTCCCAGAGAGTTTGTTCCATACTGACATGAAAGCATCATGCAGTTGCTGCAGATTTGTCGGCTGCACATCCATGATGCGAATCTCCCGCTCCACCATATCCCAAAGGTGCTCTATTGGATTGAGATCTGGTGACTGTGGAGGCCGTTTGAGCACACATTCAAGAAACCAGACTGTGAAGATTTGAACTTTATGACATGACAAGTTATCCTGCTGGAAGTAGCCATCAGAAGATGGGTACACTGTGGTCATAAAGGTTGCAACAGTTCAATTTGTACCAAGTGGCCCAAAGAGGGCGAAGAAAAAATTCCCCGGAGATGCTCTTCTCCAAACCTTGGTTGAAATGAGCGGTTATTTGAGTTACTGTTGTCTTTCGATAAGCGCGAACCAGTCGGACCATTCTCCTCTGACCTCTGGCATCAACACAGCATTTTTGCCCACAGAACTGCAGCTCACTGGATATTTTTGGATCATTCTCTAAACCCTATAGATAGTTATTTGTGAAAATCCTAGTAGATTAGAAGTTTCTAATCTCAAATCACCTTGCGTCCCCATTCTGATGCTCAGTTATATATATATATATATATATATATATATACATTAGTGGCTATTTGTCTTGGACTGTTACCTATCAAGCACATAGCTTCCCAAACAACCCTTTTTATGTCAAGGTACCCTTGACATAAAAAGAGAAAGCAGAGGGTTTAATCATTTTTCTATTACCACGAGCAAAAGGAAAACTAAAAACGATAAACAAAAAAATAAATGATCATATAATGATAAACAAAATAACATTGATGAACACAGGACTCAATACATTGTTACACAATTACAGCTCATTTTATGACTTCTCTAAATCCACAAAACTAATATGGTCCAAGCAATCAAAGTCCCCAGAAATATTCAGCAAATTGATGAGACTGAATATCTGGTCACAGCAAATCAACCACGACAACCCTACAATACCCGAAATTTTCAGTGGGCCTTATGTTTTAGCGAACCTCTTTTGCCCAATTAGAGATAAATACTAAAAACAAATAATTTTTATTTCACTTGAATGGAAAGGAATCAAAAGTAAAACAAAATCTGGACTAAAACACATATACAGCTTTCTTGTTTGAGATACACCCCCCCCCCCCTTTAACAGGTTAATTTCCATTCCCTTGTGGTTCCCATAATGCCTTGGAGTAAGTTTCTGACAAAATCCAGAAAGTCATAGTTCTGTCGGTGAAAAGAAAAAAAATTGGGGACATGCAGCACTGAATGTAGCTGTAGACCTTGATCTGTTTGGACTGTCTTGATTTCAAAAACATTGACTTCTTCTAAACTTCCAGTTTCCAAAATCATCAAGCACTGAAACAACACTCTTAAAAGTTGCAAACGACTTCCTGCTTTCATCTGACTCCGGCTTTTTCACCATGCTCATCCTCCTCGGCCTCTCCGCCGCCTTTGACACCATTGACCATTCCTACCTCTCCAATAGATCTCACTACATCTCCATTAACAACTGCACATCCCATACTATTGCGGTCACCCATAGAGTACATCAAGCGTTCGGTGCTTGGTCCCCTTCACAGGTTCAATGGCTCGCATCCATTTTGAGGTCCTGCTCATAACCAAAAAAGCTCTCCATAACCTAGCTCCGCCGTACCTCACAGCCCTTCTTCAACGGCCTTCCCTGGCTCCGTTCTGCTGACACATGGCCTAGGTGAACAAACTAGTCTAAGCAGCTAAAGAACAGAGAAGTCCATGTCCTCCAATCGTAACCCAGTCGACCTTCCACCCCTCTTAAGCCCGAACTTGACTCCATTACACTGCCACCCCTACCTTGCACACACATGTCAACCACATGCCCTGGAACACACCAGGGGGCACGCTCCCGCAAGCGAGCTTTGCCACCCGAGATGGATGAGATCATGCTACACATTCCAAGCTCAACACAAAGCTCCTGCCTACAAACGCATTTCCTTTTTCCTCTCTATGCTTTCTTCTTTTATTATCCTACCAGCATTAGTTCCTTTCTCCACTGTTACAAACACAAGCTATAGCCTACCGTCTCTGAATGCTGTTCCAGGAAGAGGTAATGCTGCAAGTCAATGCGATCAACTGGGTTTCTGTAAACTGCATTTTTTTTTTTTTACTGATTTGTACAAATATTCGATATTGATGCCCTGTTTGATAACTAAGATCAATTAGAATGTGTGTAGGATTGCAATGTAAAGATTTTTTTAACCAAATCCCCACAAGATATGTCGTAAATTATCACAACTTGTAGACTGTAGATGAATTCCTAATAGTTTAAGTGCATCTAAAAGGATTGAGGTTTAAAGCAAGAAACACTAATCATCATTTTTACCGAACGTTTACTGAGGTTAGAATCTGCTGAAAATAAAAGTCATTGCTACCTACAATATGTGGGAATGTTTGTTGTTATAGTATTTGAGTGTGCCACAGAAACCAATATTGGCTCTAAATCTACATGTCTGCCTTCTTGGAGGGGACAGAGCTGACAGTGTTGGACTTTCCATGGATGATGGCTTAGACTGTGCAGCTGGAGCTTATCTGCTTGGCCTTGTCAACATGAACATGCTGCTGCAAAACACATTTCTACAACACCACAGGAAAAAGGGATGGAGAGACAACAAAAAAGTTCAACTTAGTTAAATGCTTGAATGCATTTTGCATCCTAAGCCACAAAATGCAATAACATTTAGCATTAGAGATGAAACATTTTGCTCAATGTCCATTTAGGTAAAACGTTTGTGAAGTTAAAGGGCCATTAAACACCGCTGACAACATGTTGTCAGTGTGACACCATTTGCTCCACTCCCGGTTGATCTGTGCTAGTTTATAACCTCTGAAACACATTATCACTCAGTATTTTAAATAAGCCACGGCACGTCTGTTTTTCTGGTCAAATCCACCCTGTAATTAATAAAACTGTCTGAATCTACAAAGCATGAATGTGCCTCTTACTAGGGTTTGTATGTGCATGGGTGTAAACCCCGGCAATAAACTGAGCATTGGACCCACAACCACAGGGTCCGGCTGCCTTCCTGCAGACATCAGTCCGCCCTTCACAGCACAGCCACAAGCCGTAACCGAACAGATGCGTGTCTCAACCTTAACCTGCCCTGGTAGCCACAGAAAACAGCAAAGTGACCAAACCGGCTCGGACTTTGCTACCTCAGTGTAAAAAGTCCACAAGCGTAGACAGTTGTCTGAATTACAGAAGGTTTGAAATGTTATAATAATATTACAATCTAAATCATGAAAAACTGCAAAATATAAACAGATATAATAACAATTTTGCTTAACACAGCAACTTCTGAATCATTAGAACTTTTTGCATCAGGATTTACTTCTTTACTACATATTTACTTCTAAAAAACGGATAATTTAATATTTCTCTGAATAAAACCCCAGATAAGTTAAAGGTTTCCTTGTCATTTTTTATAAAACTGTTTGTGGAAGTGATTTGATTTTAGCGAGCGGTTTTGACCTTTGGATGTTTTCTCATATTAAAAAAAAAAAGCAGCTTGTATGCATCCTTAACAGGTTCACTAATTCTGTGGTTCACCACAGCTGGAACCGTGCCAGATACGTTGCGATGTCGCTGCAGTCGTTGGAAACGCAACACGACTTTGTGGGCCTTAAATTAAAAGGCCAGCAGAGCTCAGCTCAGCGAGCTGCTGAAATACTCGATTTAACAGAAAATTGTGTCGGCTGAGTAATTACAGAGACTCGTCGACGTGTTAAATCAAAGACAATGTGACAGTACCTGTAAACTGATTCAGGAAAATAAAATAAAAATTAAGAATATTTGTTTTTGTAAGTTTAGAGAAACAAACCACATTAAAGAATATTTTCCAGCAGTTTGCAAAATATTTTTTTCTCCAGATCTAATGTAGGCCCTGTACAGTATGTCAGTGTTACTGGTTATTGAGAAAGTGGGTTCCTGTTTCTTTATTTTTTTAGTAAAACTGGACGTATACTTATTAACATGATGACAACAATACATACTTTTAAACCCTAAAATCCTCAACACATGGACCGTTTCTCTAAGGATTGAGAATCTATGCATTTATTCAGATTAATCTCCCAGTTTGGGATTTCAACCAGTACAGTTGGGACTTTCTGTTGTGTTTCTGTCCTAAAATACAAACTAAACCCATCATAACTGGACATTATCTATGATCATTCACCAGTAGATTTACTGTAAATTAGCTTAAAGGAGTTACTTAGGATATAAAAGGCAAACTGGTAGCACTGGAGTTAAGAGAAAATTACAAGATTAAACTGGATGGATCATGTTCCCCCACAATAAAAAAATATCAGTACGTGAAAATTTGTAGCAGTAATGTGACAAAATGTGTCATGAATACTTTTGCGACGAACTGTTTTAGCAGGTTAATGAAGCTAGAAGGAACAAATGCTTTTATCAAACACACTGAAGTGATCATTAGTGGCCAGGCTGAATCTCTTTCATTCTGTTCCTCCCTGAAAACATGTTGTTCTCAAATCAGCCATCACATAAAGCTGATAAACACGCCCAGAACTGCAGCAAACAGGGTCTGTGGCTTGTTGGAAATGTTACTCGTCCATTGGCTTATTGCTTTGTTGGGTGAAAATGTTGCTCGGGAGAACACTCTGTTGGAAAAAATGTAATCTGACCAACAATCCTCCTGTAAAGCCTTCTATTGGTTTATTGTGCATAGTTCAAACGAGGGAGACTTTAGTACTGAAACCTAGAAGCTGCAGCTCTAAAGTATCACACAATATTTTTTTATGTTTCCCAGTTCACTGTTCTTTAAACCCTTATGGTTTGCTTTCTTAGTCCAAGAGACTCTAGCAGTCAGCTCACTATACACAAAACTGATCACTTTTTCCAACAATGAGAACGGATTTGTCAAAGCTTTTCACAAACAGTGATATGCGCTCTCTTTACAGTATAGTTATAGTATAGTAAAGTTCATTTTTGTGTCTTACAGAAACTCTTTCCAGTTTGAAACGTTCAATTAAAGGGTTGATCGGTCCTGGCACTTTAGATTTAAGAGAGGATCAAATCCAGTTCACAGCTAACGCAACTAAAATAGCGTTGAGCTTCACGAAGACAAGCATCTCTGAAAAAGACCATACTTGTAGCGCCGCTAGCAAGTTGAAGTATTCTCAGTACAACTTTTACAAACTACGCCAAAATTTCAAACAAGATGCGTCTTATGCAACATGGAGTCACTGCGAGCTCAATCAGCTGATTTGTTTTCTTAGAGATGATGGAGATGAGGATTATGTCTTTCCGTTGGGATTGTGCAGCAAAATGTTGATGGAACTTCCGAAGTTCTTATTATATTCTAGAGACATTCTGCAATGTGGCTATTCTACCCCCTTTTTGGAATTTGGGATAGGATAGTTCATCTACATTTAAACATGCATAACTAATGTGCTGATTCAAAGCAGTTTCTTCACCTCTCCACAGTTATTCAGGGAAAACTACTTGAGGTTGCGGAAGCACAGGTCCAGTTCAACCAACTGTGTGATTTCATGCCTGTAGGTCTAAAGACAGAAACCAGGCGAACAGGTTCATCAGATTATCATCGATTATCATAACAGCTTGAATAATACAGACTTTTTAATTTTGGACTGTGGAATGTTAGAAAGGCTTAATTGAGTTATGTTGCTAATAAACCAATAGTTAAAAACATTTGTTATTAATCAATGGGTTACATAAATATTCATCTTTCTTCAAATCAAGATGGTTCAGCGGTTGAATTTCATTAATTGAATGTTTTGCTCAAAAGCTTATATCACAGATATAAGCTGATATCGGACCGATATCAGGATCGGATCAGGATTACTTTAATCCCTAAATATGCAATAAAAGTTTTCAACGTATTTTTGTTTGATTTGCTATTCAGGCTTTTCATGTCATATCCAAGGAATAAATCATACGGGAAAAAATGTTCTTGTTTTGCAATCCTTACAGCCAGTATATATAAATCCGAGTGTTAATTCCACCGCCAGAATTAGAGTGGTGAATAACACTACGTGCTTCCCTGCATTCAAACGCAGGCAGAGAAAGCAGAATTACAGAGGTATTGGAAACTAGTGAATAGCTGAATAAAACCACATGCCAAGCCAGGCTGCTCACAGCCGGCAGTAGGTCTGCATGATGTGATATAACCATCATGGATCAATACTAATACAGTAGGGCCTCGTGCATCTAGCTTTGCTGTGTGCTAGGTTTAAGCAGACTGCAGATTACAAAAAAAAAAAAAGTACATCACAGGCAGCGGATTTATTCTTCATTCAAAAGCAAGAAAAAAGTTGCCGACCTTTTTTGCTTCCAACCTCATTAAGAAGCAGTTTATTTAGGGCACAAAGAGCTAAGTTGTACACAAATCTATACTGTGAACAAACTCATACAAGTTGTTTTTTTGTTTGCTTATTATTTCTTGAGCTCGACTGTAGATACAAACCAGCTCACTTAGACCTCAAGGTGATGTAATGCAGAGAAAGAGAGGGAGAGAGAGAGCCATATGTTCTCTTATTTCACCAACAGAGAATCAACAGACAGGGACGGGGCAGCGGGCCAGAGAGCCTGCCTCTTCAGAAATCCATACATCGTCCACGTACAAACACATATCTGAGCTGGATTTGTAGACAGAGCTAATGTTGTGACATGCACTTATGATGCGAGGCAGTAATTGGGACATCGCTGCGAAAGACACTGGGGTTTACCTGTAGGCGCTGCTGCCGCAGAGTCAGCAGCAGCGCCTGTGTGAAATCAGGCTACTTGCACTGCAGTCTCCATCACACGGAGACCAAGGGCCACAGACCCACAGACGGACCAATCCACACAAACTGCTGTTACATAATACTAAATCCTGCAGTGCCTCCCGCACTCTGGAATGCTCCCAATCATGATCGAGAGTAAACATACTGATAAAACTCAACAGACTTAAAAAAGGGTAGCAACTATAAAGCGGCAACAAATATTACCCTCATACACTGGATCAGATTGTTGTCGTTGACTTCCGCGCCTCGAGAAGCAAACATATTTCTCCAGTATGCTATTGGGGCTCCAATATAAGAGTCTCTAGAGAATTTTTCACCTCATTCCTTCAGATTAATTCACCAAATCTTTCCTAAAATCCCAGGACATTTTAGTTGAGTCTGGTCCGAGATGTCACAGGTCAATTTCAACACCTTTGATTAGAGTTCATAATACGAATGCATCTGAACACTTCTAGCAATTAAAAATATCAAAGGATCCAGAGGGTAAACTCAATGAAACCTGGGATTTTAGTTATCCGGGTTTGCAAAGAGTATACCGGATCACAGGCGTGACCGCAGGTACATATTGAGGCTTATTTTGGTAGGTTCACTAGGTGATTTTGTGAATGAATCTGATGAACCTTCTGCCTAACAGGCTGCTCTCTCTACAGGGGGGCTCAGAAGGGCCGCAGAGGCCGCACCATATTGCGAAGCAACTCTAGCGGAGTCCATACGCTTGCCTCCAGGGTCACTGATGGCATCCTCTCCCTTCCAGCAGAGGACTACTGCTGGGCCAGGGGCCCGACAACTCAGGGTGAGCGGACATGCGCTCCCTTTCCCGTGCTTCTCTCCACTTACTCATTCTGGGTAGACACAACACCTGAGAGCAGAGCATACAGTGCTCACAATAAGCAGGCGCAAGTTTTTCTTTCCAGTGCGCATCCACTTCACAACCTAAGGAGCAAAGAGATGTGTGAGCAACGATGTAAACACACTCAAGCGAGCGTGTCCTATCACTAACAATGAATGGAATCAATTTCCGTAGCCGTTGTGTACGCCGGGCTGCCAGCGGGCAGGGAATGTGTTTACAGAATGTCTCCGCAGCCGGGGGAACACCTCCTGATAGATGACCAGGGTCACACCATGCTGCAATGTTTGCACTGGATATACTCACACACCTTAGTGCTACAGTACTTATTTATGCATCTTCAGTGATGGGTTTTTTGCATGATAAATGTTGGATAGATTATAAGGGATTTTTTTTAAGTCTAGAGTGTATTACAAAGAGATTTATTTTTCCCCCTATTGTAAAATTGCAAGTTCAGCAGTCAGTGTGGCGAACATCTATTTCATTTTTCTTGCTCTCATATGAGAATGGATCTGAGGAGCATAATTTATGTACGGAGTTTTTTTAATACAAGGATGACAACAAATGATTAATGATATCTTAAACTGTCACTGCGACAAAGGTAAACCAACTTTTAAAACGTTACACTTTCAAAGCCACTACAATTATTGATTACATCATTCTTTTGTTTTCAATGAAATGCCAGAAAAGTGGGCTTTAGCTGGATGTGTGGAACATAGGGTCCACTGTAATGTCCCTTCCATACCTATGGCTGCGAACTGTCATAAATATCTGGTTTGCCATATTACACATTTCTAAAGTGACTTTTAAGTACTACCACATCATTTTAGGTAATTCCACATTACTGTATTAAATCAATATTTTATTGGTCAGTTGCTAGTTTGTTAGTTTCTAGTTCTACATGTGTTTTAATCAGCTGTAAGCCCGAAAACCCTCAGAATTCACAGAAAGCCTTGAAAACACTCCGGGTATATTATGAATGTAATATGTTGCACTTAGTGTATTGATTTACTGATATAAACAAGCTCTATAAATAAATAAATTAGATATACATGTAAGCAAATACAGAGAGATCAGTTATTAGCACAGATAGCCTTTATTAAGCGTAAACGAAAGTCACTGTTCTCTCCTTAGACGATCTAAACAGACCTTATGTTCATTAGGGAATTCAGTAACATACATTATAGTTTATGTCAAGCTTTCTTTGTTTTGTTTTGTAAAACATGTCCCACCTATGGAAACCCAGCAAACTGCATCGGCTTTCTAACTTTCTGTTGTCATTAATTCTACAACAATTGCTCGCATTTATTATGCTCGCAGTGACAAAGGAAGACCGGGTCCCGTGGGACCTGCGGCTCCAAAACCCACTTCATAACATTCTAACAGAGGACCCAATGAGGTGCGCCCCACTACTCTCAATGCTGGGCTGCAGCTACCACTAAATATATACCGTATTAACTTAGTTTGTTTTTCCCCACCTCATTCTGCACCAGCAGATTTTCTCTCCCCATCTATTATTATCTCCCTCTTCCTCTTTAATTCTCTTTCCCAAAATGTTATTTTTCTTTTAATTCCATGTCAGTGTCCACTATGTTTGACATAAACCCCAAGCAGTGTCTAATTAAGTTTTACACATGCTGTATATAAAGCGAAGCATTGCAGTGAAGCCGTAATGCTCCACTTGTGAAACTGAAATCTGTTGGGATTCACATCGGAAAGTTTCGCATTGCCAAACAGGACAGGTTAAAAAAACATTTTTCTATAAGTAGAGTCAAAAGCAGCAGTGGCTTCATCTAGGAAAGAAACATAGCAAACAAAAACAGCTGCTCTACGCCTGTCATTTTAAAAACCGGATTCCAAAAAAGTTGGGACACTAAACAAATTGTGAATAAAAACTGAATGCAATGATGTGGAGATGGCAGATGTAAAAATTGTATTCATAATAGAATATAGATGACAGATCGAAATTTTAATCTGAGTAAATGTAACATTTAAAGGAAAAATATGTTGATTCAAAATTTCACAGTGACGACAAATCCCTAAATAGTTGGGAGCAATAAGTGGCTCGAAAAAGGAAATTGAGAATATAACGAACAGCTGGAAGACCAATTAATACTAATTAGGTCAATTGACAACATGATTGGGTATAAAAAGAATTTCTCAGAGTGTCAGTGTCTCTCTGAAGCCAAAGACTTTTAAGTTATCATCATCAACCGTGCATAACATCATCAAAAGATTCAGAGAATCTGGAACAATTGCTGTGCGTAAAGGTCAAGACCGTAAAACTCTACTGGATGCTCGTGATCTCCAGGCCCTTAAACGTCACTGCACCTCAAACAGGAATGTCACTGTCGAGGAAATAACAGAATGAGCTCAGGAATACTTCCAGAAACCATCGTCAGTGAATACAATCCACCGGGCCATCCACTGTTGCCTGCTCAAACTGTACAGTGCAAAGAGGAAGCCATTTCTAAGCAAGCTCCACAAGCTCAGACGTTTGCACTGGGCCAGGGATCTTTTAAAATGGAGTGTGGCAAAATGGAGACTGTTCTTTGGTCAGATGAGTTACGATTTGAAGTTCTTTATGGAACACTGGGACGCCATGTCATCCGGACCAGAGAGGATAATGATAACCCAAGTTGTTATCAACAGAAGCCTGCATCACTGATGGTATGGGGTTGCATGAGTGCTTGTGGCACGGGCAGCTTGCATGTCTGGAAAGGCTCCATTAATGCAGAGAACTATGTTCAGGTTCTAGAACAACATATGCTCCCATCTAGACGTCATCTCTTTCAGGGAAGACCCTGCATTTTTCAACAAGATGATGCCAGACCACATTCTGCAGCAATCACAACATCATGGCTACGTAGGAGAAGGATCCGGGTACTGACATGGCCAGCCTGCAGTCTAGATCTTTCACCTATAGAGGACATTTGGCGCATCATAAAGAGGAAGGTGCGACAAAGAAGACCCAAGAAGATTGAACAGTTAGAGGCCTGTATTAGACATGAATGGGAGAACATTTCTATTTCTAAACTTCAGAAACTGGTCTCCTCTGTCCCCAGACGTCTGTTGAGTGTTGTAAGAAGAAGGGGGGATGCCACACATTGGTGAAAAATGGCCTTGTCCCAACTTTTTGGGGATTTTATTCCTAATTTGTTTAGTGTCCCAACTTTTTTTGCAATCCGGTTTGTACTCTTGGAGAGTGAGAGTTTAAAACAGAAGAAAACTGGGACAGTGTTTCAGGCCTGGTGTAACATTTATAGAGACAGAAAACAGAGAACACACACTTAACAACAGAAAATGCAGAATAGAATAGTAGTAGGAGAAAGTGATGATGATGTCATCCTGCACCATAAGCCTATGACAGCAGGGACAGATCAGGGGAACCAAAGTCAGTCTAATGAGCTTTATCAAAAATGAACATTTTAAGCTTAATCTTGAAAGGAGAAAATGTTTCTGCCTCTCAGACCAAAACTGGAATCTGATTACTCACGAGAGGAGCTGAGAAATATAGGATGCCTACCATTCTACTTTTAGAGATTGCAGGAACCACCAGTAAACCTGCAGTCCCATAGCGAACGCATGATTAGAATGTAAATTATATATTCAATTTAAAATTTCCTTAGTCTATGAAGAAGAGTTAAAAGTGCTCATCTTATACAATTGCGTTTAAAATCTATAGAAGTTATTAACTTCACATTTTGTCATTATACCACAGCTAAACCATCTAGAAGGCACCTCTGGTCACAACCAGTTTGCACAAAGGAAAGATACTTGCAGTGAAAGGACATCATTTTCATTGCATCAGCAGAAAGTAAGCACTGTAGTTCCACTGAGAGCACCGTGTGTTTGTGGCTAAACACATTATAAGACCACAGAACACCTGTCAGGAGACACCGGCGGGTACAAGTCTACGGGAGTCAATGTTACTCTATGGACCGACAACCTTTCCTAAACTTGAGGACAAAATCCTAAGCTTTAAACATGTAAGGACCAAGAAACCCATTCCATGAAATTCTGATGCTGCATTTTTTCTGGTATTTTACTTGCTTTGAGAAGCAGCTGGATGAGCTATGCGGACAACCTCAGCGCGGCCCCAGAGACAGAAGCGGCCTCGCGTTTCACCTGCCACCGAGGACACTGTACCGACTGACAGCTGACTGACATGCATGAATATCAATGTTGTCCTCTCCGGCTGTGCTGAGCTCAGCTCAACAGAGGGACCTCTGATGGAGCCAAAGGAAAAAAGCTCAGACTTTGCCATTTTTTAATTCAGCAGATTTCAAGACACACTCAGGGTCTCTACATGCAGCGATGTTTACCATGCCACCACTGTATGTGTGCGGAGCCGGGTGAGGCCAGGGTGCAGACTAGGTGCTTTTTGACTCCCAACTTATGTCTTATTTCAAGAAACCCTCCACCAAGCACTGAGAGCTATTTGATTTTAACACATCGTTGCACCAATAGTCTAATCAAGTCTAAACAAGTCTAATCTGAAGATGAGCATGTTGCCCTAACGACAATCAAGGAGCTTTAGGTAAAAAAAAATTCTTTTTTCAAAAACCCCCAAATAGGTCCTATCCCATAAATATTGTACAGTTTTCCTCTGTTTCAGTCACAAGCCTCAACTAACTGTATTTTAGAGTTTGTGAAAGTTGTTTATTGTAAAAAAGAAAGTGTCGGATAAATGAAAACTCAACTATGCCCCTACCAGCTTTGCAGGTCTTTTGCCATTTAAGATGCTTCTGAAGCCACAAAGCTTGGGTGAAGGTTCACCTTGAAGTAGGACAACTGAAAACAAATCCAGAACTACATGGATATGATTTCCATCAACGCTTGTCTTTTTGACAGTAAACAGCTTGTGGGAATAAAGGGTTGTGTTTCTAACCAAGTGGTCAAAAGAGGAAAATCGCATTTTTAATCTGTCCCAGAATCTGTAGGAAGGAGGTAACAGTACAAGAAATCAATGTATCAATGTGCAAGAAATCAGTTGTTATGCTTTTGGCCTTTTCATCGCCTGACGGTGTTGGTCCATTGTACCATCTGAAGTCAGCACAACCATCGCAACCACCACGACATTTAGAGCATTTCCTTCCATTGACACTATTAATATTCCAGCAGATCTTGTCACCTGCTCACCCTGCCAATGGTACCAAAAGTTGGTTTAAGCACCCAAGGGTTACTTTGCTTGATGGAGGCCAGTTTTCTATTATGCCTTAGCAGAACTACTGGCTGAAAGGAGTGATGAAAACCATTGAACTTTTTGGTAATAAAAACTGAATTTCTTTTAAACTGTACTTCTAGGTGTGGAGAAAAGTGGCAATAAAAATATTAGTATTATTTTTGGTAGTCACCACATTTAGTCCTACTAACACGCTTTGTTAATTACTGGTCACACAGCAATTCTTCAACAGTTACTGGGGATGAAAACTTATGCAAGTGTAATTTAGAGTAATTTCACAGCATCAAAATGATTAAACATAATAACTGAATGAAAACGTATTATGTGACACCACTTATCACTGTATGGTAATGTATTTCGGACCCCCAACTTAACTGCTCAGCTTTTCCTTGTTCGTCACACATTTTTCAAAACCTCTAACTAATATCTAATTTTTGATGACCATAAGCGGTGTACATTTAATTTTATTAAGGCAAATAAAGCAACGCAAAAAGTCCGGGCACTATGTGAAAGGTTTCTATAACGCAGTGTTAGTTTTAGGTTATACGCAAACCTTCAAAGCAGAATGTTTTCATTCATAAATGCTGACTAAAAGTTTAGATTTTCCCAGAATTTTTTTTTATTTATTTCATACTGATGCATTCTTTTTTAATTTATCTGAAAAACAAGAGCGACAGATTTCAAGGTAGAAAAAACAATCCAGGCCAAGAAATCTTTTGCAGGATTCAAAGAATATCTCCAGAAAAGCTAAGCTAATAAGGAAAAACATATGAAGATGTTTAAAAAGTTTGAAGATCAGAATAGGTCAAGTTTAAGTGAATGAACGTCTTGACATCACAGCACTCCCTGGTCTTGCGCAATCGCCACAATCCGTGCACACCATTAATATCATATTTGTAGTGCAGGGTATGTATGTATAGTTTCAGAATCATGGCCTGTTATATTTATGACAAGCTTTTTAACAAGGTGGTTCACGTATATGTTACCGATGCAGTAAAAGGTTAAAAAGGTTGTTTTCCTCTTTAGAAGATATGTTAAAATTTTAATGCCAGTCTGAGTTGAACTTTAGGGGTCAGACAGGCTCTGAATTGAGCCAAAACAATTAAAATAACTCACTCAGAAAGTAGTGCAACAAAGCCCATCTGTTCCAGAAGCTTCCAAAGATTGGTTTTCACATGCTGCTTTTGTCCTTGTGTCATAGTTTGGAAATCATCAGCTAAGATCCATTTTTTAGTATCCATACGGCGCCTCCTGTAGGTGAACAGTCCTGTATCTATAAGGCCGAGAAGAGGTGTGTGAAAAAGAATCAGAGAAGCATCACAAAAAGATACAAACATGAATGCATTTTGTTTTCATGTCCCTGTTTAGAAGTTCAGGAAGGTGTAACCTGGTTCTTCTGTGAACACATCTGGACCATCTTTAGTGTCAACCACTCTAAGCAAGCGAAGCACATCAAGACAAAAAAATGACTGAATGACCTCTTTTTTTTTTCCCTTTCCCATTTTCATAATATCTGCTTATGTTTCTTAAAACAAATCCATCTTTTATCTGCATCAGTTTTAGTACCAGCGCGTCCTCAGCTGCCCTCTAATCCAGGAATCAGGATCTACCTGTGCAGTAAATTATGTTCTTGTACTACTGGCTTTTAGATCTCTTAGAATATAGGAGAAAAAAATGTACATTTTGCCCATAAAAAAAACAAATAAATAAGAAAATGAATCGGAGCAAGCAGAAGCTTATCCACTCGCACTGACATCCAAATCAGTGCAGCATTGAAAGCTTAGAGCTGATTATGTAATATTATGGTGATTTGACTGCTTCTCATGCATGATGTCATGTTGGAATGGGGCATCAGCAAGATTAAATACACATACATATATATATATATATATACATATATATA
>JAVLVB010000132.1:253715-298500 GCA_032876305.1 Orestias chungarensis | reverse complement strand
TGAGAACATGGGCTGAGATGCTTCCAGTGACGTTCTACAACTGCTGCTATAAACTCTTTTATTTCAGTATCCTGTGCTTCTAATTTAGCTTTCTGTCTTTTCAAACCCCCAGTCGGTCGTGGCAGATGGTTGCTTGTACTGAGCCTGGTTCTGCTGGAGGTTTCTTCCTGTTAAAGGGGAGTTTTTCCTCTCCACTGTCGCTACATGCATGCTCAGTATGAGGGATTGCTGTAAAGTCAACGACAACACAAGCCATTGTTTCTGTCTGCTGATTCCAGAGGAGTGAATGCTGCAAGTCAATGACTCGATGCAATCTGCTGGCGTTCCTTAGATTGGAAACTTTTTCAAATTGATTTGTTAGAATGTATCTTTGATTTTAATAGATTTTTTGTGAAGTGGCTTGAGACGACACCTGTTGTAAATTGGCGCTATATAAATAAACTGATTCTTGATTCTTGATTCTTGAAGTTGTGCAAAGAGTTTCCATGTTGTAGTGCGATTTCTTACATGGTACTCCGGCTTTCAGCCACAGTCGATTCTAAATGTTTGTGCACAGGTTCAAACATCCATATCCACAGGTTAGGTTAACGTCCTCAGGTGTGTGTGGATGTTTGTCCTGCGTATCTTTGTGTTGCCGTATGCAATCTGCTGGGGTTCCTTAGATTGGAAACTTTTTCAAACTGATTTGTAATGTTGTATCTTTGATTTTAATTGATTTTCTTGTAAAGTGCCTTGAGACGACATCTGTTGTAAATTGGCGCTAAATAAATAAACTGATTCTTGATACATTGGGTGTGTGGATCCTGTCTCTGACCCAATGACCCCTGGGCAATGACACCAGCGACCATACACGGATAAACGGGTATATAAAATGGACGGTTAGGCTGAGTGTATTTTGATCCCATCCCCCTAACTCGGTGACAACAAATGTAAAACTGAGGATCTCACAGCTATTTAATGAATACCACTGTGGCCATGTATGTTTAAAAGAAAGTATCTCCCATGAGGTTCCAATGTGTGTTTTTTTCCACCTGTGTTGCCAGGTGCTGGGATTCCTCCAGGAGGTTGGGTGCAGTTGACTGCTGCCATCATTCTCTCGGCAGCACTGAATATATAAAACCACAGAGGCAGAGGAGAGTCCCCCAGTGGAGCCTGATTCTATAACCTGCTTATGCAACTGATCAGAGCCTCATCCAGTTTATGTAACGACATGAGGTTGGCCTGCTGCTCAGCGCTAGGCCAGGGGCTTCCAATGTCACTCCACTTTAGTGCAATGTGTATCAAAAGCAGAGGGAATAGTCAGATAAGGTGTATCCCAGTGTCTGATAGTGATTAAAAAAAATTCAGGAGATGTTTCTATAGTCCAATGTGAAAGGTCAAAGTCCTGGGATAAAGAGTACTGTTTTTAGTGCATCAAAATCTTTTATCACAGTGGATCAAAAACAAATCATTCAAAGCAGGGATGGAAGTCATATTGGCATTAACGTTGGAAATGTACATATTGGTATTAACCCAATAACATGACATTTCATTGGTCATGTGACAGTTAGAGGGATGCCACGATTGTGGAGTGTTTACCTGAAGCGGAGGGGCAATGTCAGTAGTGTGGTCATTTTATAAGATAAGAATAATAAAAATAAGATCAGTTTTATATTCCAGGTACATACAGGGCACACTAGGATTTTTTTTGGGTGTAATTACACTGAGGCAGCCATTTGCAGCGCTAGGTGGGCAGTAGCGCAAAGGGTCTTGCCTAAGGACCCACGCTGGATGCTGTGGTGTATTTTGCCATAGGCTGGATTTGAACCCCTGACCTTCCAATTGGAAGTCAGGCAACATATCACTTGAGCTATCCAGCTGCTGCTTGAGCTATCCAGCCGCTGCTTGAGCTATCCAGCCGCTTCTTGAGCTATCCAGCCGCTTTATTCAGGTGTAGAAAAGGATCAGAAATCCCCAATTTAAAGAGTTACCTCCTTTGTAGTATCAGAACAAGCAGTTGGATGCATATGGTCATATTCTTGCCTCCCTAAAGATTTTTAAAGGGGGTGCCTCAGGGTTCAGTCCTTGGGTCTGTTTTTAACATTCATACAAATATACTCTGCAACACTATCAAAAATGCAGACTACCGTTAACATGCTAATCACACGGTTCTCTACTGTTCTCAACTGGAACAAGTCATCATAAGCTTACAGTTTCCATTCAACATCTTGCTTTAAAATTTTAAGAGTTTAAAAATGATATATAAAGAGTGAGGACTCTGAAAAATACAAAACATAACACATTTTTTAGGTTCGTCCTAAAGTCCTTAATCTGTTAAAGAAGAAAAAAAAACTTTCTTGATGACCTTGAATAAATTTAGTCTGCCACTGCTTTTAACCTCATTTAGTACCCAGTTATACCATCTTACCCAATGATATTAATACAATTTAAATGTGATAAATGAAAGTGTTTCTACCTGGAAGTGACAGGTAGACTTTAAGTGATTTTTTTTTGTTTTTTACCCTTTAATAAATGTTTGATGATGAAGTTGTCGACAGATTTAGAATTTTCTTTCAGTGAACATCACCAGACAACAAGAATCCCTCGTAGACCCATTAGGAAGTGTTATTTGCACTCACAGCGCCTGTTTGGGATCAGGTCAGGCAGCCCCATCTTACAGTTGCTACTGTTTCGAGCAATCGGCCAGTTTGATGCAAGGACCGGCTGAACTCCCCACACGCTGGGCAACTGCATCCATTAACATCCGTCTGACCCAATCGGTGACTGTTTTGACAGTAAAATCTTTGGTGGGCTGCGTGGTGACAGAGCTGGTACAATTGTTACATTGCGGCATATTTCCTTGCGCACCTGTGGGCTCTCTCTGGGTACTCTTGCTCCCATCCACAATCTTAAACTATGACTGCAGGGTCAACGGGGCTTGGTAAATTGCCCAAAGGTCTGTGATGAACAGGTGACCTGCTTTGGTCAACCCTGCCTCATACTAAGTGACCAACAGGGAAAGGACCCATCATCCTCTCCGCTATCCTAAAGGACGAGTGGATGAACAGAACCTTTACCAGCTTGGCTTTAACACCATCACTGCATTTATAATGCCACCAATGTTTCTAGATAGTTTCAGTAGCTTGCGATTGAAGTCAGTCCCCTTTTAGACGGCTACTACAGTAACTTATCCATGTTGTTAATGTGTTGATTATGCAATAATTAAATTACAGATTTGTTGCCAAATTTGGTCACCAATATAGAACAAATATTTAGTAAAACTACTTTAGATGAAATATTTAGGTGATCAGATTTTTTTAACCCTTAAATAACATGTAATTAGCACTTATTGATTTATCAAGCATTTACAGATGAATTTATAATATATGTAAAAGCTATTTACTAGACATCTGTAAAGGAAGCGTTACCTATATTACTTTTTATTTTTACTTAATAGGTTTCTGAATGGAAAACTAAGTTCTCCACCTTGTTAAGCGGCTTAATGCTCCCTAAATGGCCTCTGGGCGTCTTTAGCATCGATTGTTAAACCTGGGCCAGCAGTTATAGCTGCACTAAGACAGTACCAAGGTGTGTACACCGTTCTCAGCATCAGCATAGAGGATACCTTTAAGAAAGTCTTGCATACAAAAGATTCTAAATTTTTCTCGAAAACTGTGTTTTAAAATATTTTTATAAGAGTATAAACAAAAACAATCATCCAGTCTCAGATTTGGCATTTTTTAAGTCACCGAAACATTGAATAGAATCTGACATTCACCTGTATTAAAACATTAACTGATAATGGTATAAAAATTACTGTAGGGAAAAATCTTTGGCTGATCTACAAAAAAACAAAAACAAAACAACAACTCAGAATTGTTGATCTTGTAATCAAGAGTAGCTGACAACAAAAAAAGCAATTAGAAATAAAAAAGGGAAAATAACAAACCCACCATGTTAAATCAAAAGGAGAACAGCATCACCCACAGGACAACATATTAACTTTGCTCAAAGTCTTTCCTAGTGAAAAGTGATCATTTAACAGTAACAACTGGTTTAATATTGAAACCAAGATGTCCCCGTCAGCTATCTGTGTGAGTAATGCAATAAGGGACTTATGTTGATAATGAGGACAACAAATCATTCTTACAAAATTCTCAAAAAAAACAACTGAAAAACAGGAATTTGGGTCTAATTTATGGTCTCACTAAGCAATCTGAAAGCGCAGAAACAGCAATGACCTGAAGTTAAACTGGAATGTGATTAAAGCTCAAACTCTGTCTCACCTTTAACACTTTAAAAATGTCAACATCCAATAACCACAAAACATGAAAGTATATTTGTGCTGGAATATATGAGTAGAAGAAAAATAAAAGCGTTAGGTGCAGCGTGCTGATATAACGGAGTGTTTCTAGTTGAAGTCTCGGTCGGGAAGCACCAGCGGAGCCACCAGGGTCCACAGGTAGAGGGCCAGACCGATCCAGCTGGAGCTGATCTTCACCCAGACGGCTGGCATGGCGGTCTGCATGGTCTCGTAGTCGGTGTTGGGTCTGGGGAATCAGAGGAGCCGCCATTACAGGAGAATCAAATCACCTGTAGGGAGTAAAAACAAGAAAACAGGCGGTGATACTTACTTGTACCAGTTGGTGAGCGTCATCATGATGTAGAGAGAGGCCAGAAACAGGCTGAAGTGGAAGAACGAGTAGCTGTAGCTGACGCCGTCCTCTTCGTTGTCCACGGCCCGGCGGACACCGTCCTCATCCACCGGAGCCTCCTGATCGGCAGTCAGACCCTGGCCCTCCTCCGTCTGCATCAGCTTGTTCACTTGGGAGTTGTTGGAGGAGCGGATGCTGCAGATGGAGAGAACTCGTCTTATCTCACAGCAGGAGGCTCCAACAATGGGTCGGTACCAACTTTAAATACTTCTGAAAAGCATTTATTTATTGTAACACCTGAAACCGACCACAAGGGGGAGGCCAAATTCCATGAACGAGAAACCTTTATCTTTTCCCCTTTCAAAACTTAATTACCTAAAATAAAAAGGTACGGAGAGCTAATTTCATCCCAGTTTTCAGATTGATGCTTATTTTTTGGTTAAAGTAGGGAAGCGCGGATTTACAATTAAAAAACAAATGACCACATCACCATCACATGATGAGACAAAGACGCATGACCAAACCCCTCCCCTCTAGAAACACAAACAGTAGCAAGATAGAAATATTCACTTATTCAACAATATCTGCCTTATTTAATCCACCAAGTCACTGTGCAGTAAAAATTAGATACCTGGCGTAAAGCGTGCAGAACAAGAAGATGACGAGTCCCACAATGCTTTGCGCGTCCCACCATTGCACATGTTGTGGAGCTGGAGTGGGACCCAGAGGTGGCGGAGTGGGACTGGCGGGTTGGACCAAACTCAACAGACTGGGGTTGCACTGCTTGTCTAGGAGGAGAAAGGACATCTGACTTCAAAACATCCTCCGTGGTTAATGACCGGATGTGTAAAATAAAGCAGGATAACGGACTTACGGGGGTTGTTGGTCATGGCTGACCAGGTGAGATACATGGTATAAAGGGAGATGAGGGAAGCCTGGAGCAGGCCTGAAGTGGGCTGGGCATCCTGTGAACACGTGGAGCCGCGGTTAGAAGCTTTAACACAACCATCCTCTATCAGGACAGCCTCGCAGAATCTGCTGCATCTCAGTTTAAACTTGTATTCTGTAGGTGAATCAAAACCTGATCATCAGTCTCTCCTCGTTTAACTGTGTGCGACACATAAATGTTACCTGGACTTTGGGCAGAACGGACACGACAGACACGGCGATGCAGAAGATGAGGTTGAGGCTGATGAAGACCTTGTGCTCCGTGCAGTCGGCCGGTTGGGTGAAGTAGACATAGAAGAGGACGACGGCGCTGAGGGCCATAGCGTAGAGGACGAAGGTGGACGACAGGAGAGCTGGGAGAGAAAACGCCACCGCATCAGACACGTGACTCTGAGATCCCGCCTGTGCCGTCCTTTCAGTCGCATACGGACGCGAGAGCCGTACCCGCAAACCAGCACTTCTCGTTCCCGTTCTCGGCTTTCTCCAGCCAGGCTTGGTTCCAGGAGTGCGCACAGTCCACCAACAGGATGAGCTGGATGATGATGAAGACGAAGGAGCCGACAACGCCGAAGTAATACCACACTGATGACACGGAGGAGGCGGGTCAGGACGAGTTACGGCCAAACAGAGAACTAACAGGCGTCCTACCGGTGGTGAAGGTCCCGTCAGGGATGAAGAACGCTCCCACAGTCAGGCCCACCAAAGCCAGAAACTTGAAGAACCAGAATCTGAGAGGAACAAAGGTAACCTTCAGTACAGCGTCTAGCAAAAACTATCCACACCCCTTCAACCTTGTCTATTTTATTTGGGATGGTGTGCACACTGTGGAGAAGAAGGAACATTTCCTTACTTTCTTAATCTGACTAAGCAACAACGGCATTAGTATAAGCGAATCTACGTTTAAATCCAGCTTTTCTGTCAGAGCTTTAGAGGTTTATCAGAAAAAATATTAGTAAAAAAAAAGCTTCAGGAAGAGAGCAAAAAGTTCAACAAAGAATCCTCTGCAGAAGAAGAGATGCACAATTGTATACACGGCAGGAAACTATAACTCTACAAAACACCGAAACACACCATCCCAGCCGCGATGGCATGGGAGGAGCAGAGAGGAGGGGGGGTCCCAACATGCAGTTTATACTTTGGGCCAGCAGAGATCACCGTGGCAACGCTGTACTGCACAAACCCGTTCTGGATGCGAGCTCGGGGGTCCTTGCTGCTGCGCACGCGGATCATGATGAGGGAGAAGAGGAAGAAGAAGCAGGCCATGGCGAAGCACATGCGGTACACGGACTTGTAGCCCACGATGACGTCGCAGTTCACGTGGTTCTGTAAGCCGGGTAAACTCGAGCCGCCCACGCAGAAACCAGGAATCTGACAACAACAACAAAAACTCCTCAGCTGTCACATTTTGAACACATCCGTCAGCTACGCCTGGTCGCCCCATCCGATCGCATAGCCTTTAAATTTCAAATAGAAAACAAACATACCCTTTTCAGATTTTGCTCCATGCCCGGAAGAATCATGATGATGGACACCAGCGTTCCCAGCAGCAGCAGGAAGGAGAAGGCCAGCCGGCTGATGGTGGAGTTGTTTGTGGAAGGGCAGCATGAAGACAACAGGCAGGAGGCCGAGCCGCACAGACAGGACGCCTGAGAGGGTGGGTGGGGGGTTATAAACACCGTCAGACGCCTGCAGACGTGTGCAGTCAGGGAAAGCAGTGATCATGTTCAGGCATTAGGAGATAACGTTTACAGGAGACCAAAAAAAAAACATTTACGGAGGCGCCATGTGAACAAGAAACGAGAACGACAAACGAGGGCCTGCATGATTCAAACACCCGCGGCATCATCTGGCCTGTATTAACCCTCAGAATGATGACGGTACGCCAGCTACGCTAACAATCCTGTTCCAGGGGACGATTGTTTGGTTACAATCAAATCTCAAGACATTTGAAAGAATGAGACTTCTTGTAGAGGTCAAGGTTCAGATCATGAATCAAACGTGCATCAAATGATAAATAACTGACCGCAGGACGCACGTTTTTATTTGATTAAATCATACTGACAGCCAAACAAACCGGATCATAACTCACATGATATCCAGCAGGAGAGATTTAACAGATAAACGAGAGAATTATATACGCTTCCCCCAGTTTATGTGACAGAAGCTGCTGAGTGGCTGCAGCAGGAGTCGATAGGTGAGATGGTGCGACATCGCAACTGTAACCTGTGAACCTAGATGATAAAAAGGCCATGAGGACCAGAGGGGAATGCTCTTATTATGATTCATAATATGGCTAAAAACTCACAGCTGGACATCGTGTAACTCTTGTGGCATTACTTGGTTGAGTTATTCCCCTGACAGGCGTCTGTTGTTAAAATAACACTCTGATTAATGCTGCTAGACTAGTCCTAGTAGAGATCCTCGCTACATCGGCATCAACAT
Organism: Orestias chungarensis; assembly: GCA_032876305.1. Lineage (NCBI taxonomy): Eukaryota > Metazoa > Chordata > Actinopteri > Cyprinodontiformes > Cyprinodontidae > Orestias > Orestias chungarensis. The sequence continues at coordinate 290,476 of JAVLVB010000132.1, read as the reverse complement.
TTTTTTTTTTTTACATATTGGCCAAAAACTACATTTTTTTTTTCATTTTATGGTTGTTTTTAAGTTTTACAAGATATTAAGACATGTCTCAACTTGCAAGTAGTTTTTTAAGTGTATAAAGACATCGCCTACCCAGTTAGTATAAGATGACAAGCCTGAGTGCCAGAAACGATCCATGCAAACAGCCTGACGCCGCTTTCTGTGTTACGATCAATTGGGGTGCGCGATATATCGTCATTAATCTGGATATCTTCTAATGTTACATATCGGATTGTCAGCTTGATAACTCAAAGTAGGCCCATAACAACAACAGATCTACATCTCAGATCCCTGCTTGTGTTTTTCGTTTCTGAATGAAATGGGGTCGGTCACACTGCTGTGGTCATGGGACACTGATTGTAGGCCGTTTAACAGAAGCCAAGAGGCCGTGTCAGTGGGGTAGAAGGTGACCAAACGGATGAGGAAACATTGATGATATCGGTAAAAGTCGTTTAACGGGCGTAGATGGAATAATCATATCAGATATCGGTGTTTGGCTCATATCCGTGCATCCCTGCTGGGTTAGATTAGACTTCAGAAATCAAAGGACAACACCGAGCATCCTCTTTAGGAGACTGTTAAACAACAACAGGGTCTTCAGTCAGAAGCTTGTAGAGTGGCTGTAACACAGACCGCTACAGCAGATCCGTCCTGCTTACCACTAACAACATCTACGACAACATTTACTTGAATGGAATCATCCCCTCCATCATATTCAGCGTGAAACAACCTTCTGCTGATGGATTGTGAATGTTCAGAGCTGCAGATCTCACACAAGCATCAGTGAAGTTAAACCTTAGGTTCACATTTACAGACCCTCCCAGATCAATCCAATCACTGCTGTATTTCATCGATTTAAGCATTTAATATGAAAGCAGCACCTTTCTTCCTGTTCTGGGTGTTAGGTAACAAAACGGAAACAATGACGTCATTGTTCAAACAGAACCCGGAAATGCTCCAAATTTGATCATTTTCCCACTTAACACACGACCAGCCTAATTAAAGCGATTCAGTTCAGGACAGCCATGATGGAAAGAGAACTGTGGAGTCGTTCCCCACCCAGACTGAAAGTTTCCTGATGGAAGAGATTAAACTTGTGTCTAATTGTTTCTATTCCAGAGAAGAGAAGAGAAGAGAAACTACTCACGCAGCTGGCGAGGGAGCTGAGAGCCAGGCAAGCTCCCATGCTGGGTTACTTCTGCTCAACAGCTGCAAAAGTCCAGGAACAAACTGACACGCAATGGCGACGTGAAGCTGATGCAGGGCCGCGCGCGGAAATCCGGCCCTTCCTTTGGAAGTAAAAGGCTTTTATTTTGGTAGTCACCCGTTTTCCGGTCGCGTCGAGGTTGAAATTCGTTCAACTTGGTTGCGGCCGTCAGCAGAAGCTCCTGACACCAAATGTCCTTCTCATTTGTGGCTCTCATGTGTTTGAATGTCAAAATCTGATGGGAGCAGATTTGATTCCATACAAGGACTTCAAAACGATTTTACTCTGACTTCAAGCATAGAAGAACAAGTAATCATATATGAATCAAATAACATCGAGTACATACACTCACTTTATTATCACTTTAATTGATTACTTTATTAGACGTTTTTAAGAGTAAATATAGAGTGAAATAATTGTACTGTCAGGAAATGTCCACCAGAGGGCGTCCTTGAGCTGGACTGTCCCTGGTGTCCCTAATTAACCTAATTAGGAGGAGCAGCTCTGCTTTCTCGAGCTTCTGAGTTCATGCTTCCTTGTTGTCGCTGATAACCTGTATGGTGAGAGTTCAGCCCAGGTATCTGCTCGGGACTGTGCTTCACTAGCACATGTAGATCATGGGCGTGCAGCAGCTGTTCTGCAGGAGCTGCTCAAATGGATCATATGTGGTGAACGTGTCCAACATCCTGTTCAGTCGCTACTGGACACAGCGAAGGCTGCTCGCACTTGGACGGCTACTGAGCGTGTCAGGTGGGGAGTCTGCTCTACTTCGCAGACGCCACCTCTGCTGTGTCATACAGATTTCTCAGACTGAGCTATAGCGCCTCCTAGCGTCGCCACTGATCAGTCAGTCTCTTTTTTATTCGGTGTTACTGACAAACATCATTTCCTGAGGCGAACCTGTGATTCCACCACAAGAACCACAGTTTAATCTCCTCTTTGCTTTTATTATTATTTTTATTATTATATTTTAAATGCTCCTACTTCCGCCGTGTCCGCGCACCGAGCGCGCGCATCCTCGAGAATCCTCTGTCTTCAAAGCTAGCCGAGCGCGCGCGGCTGACCAGGGTGCTGGGTCTTCCTCTCTCTCACCGCGCGCGCGCCGGCCCATCGCAGAAGGCTTTGAGCCGCCGCCGCCGCCGCGGCTATGTACACCGGACGGACCGGCTGAGGCAGCGCGCTTGTTCTTCGCCATCCCGAAAAGCCTCCCTCTGCCTGCCGCGCAGAAGATGGTGGCAGTCGGCTAATTCCAACTTCGGACCGCTTGGTTTTCTCCCTCGGCCATAAGCGCACTTCACTGGTGAGTGCTCGGCGTCTCGCGCGCTTCCACCTGCTCCACAGGTAGCACGAGCTGCTGCGTTTACTGGACTGCTTGTTTCAGCGATGCGAGTTCAAGCGCCTTTTAAAATTCCACTTTGTCTTGAACGCGTACTGTGAAACGACCACTTGCTATTCTGCAAACACGTCCACAGGTTTTAGTTGCAGGTTTGTTTGTTTAAATGTCAACTAATCCGTCACCTTCACTGTTGTGCGCGTCAGCTGTTCCCATTCAAAACCCGCCCGGCACCTAGCAGGGAGACCCTGCTGCAGCTGGAGGACCTGCTGCAGCTGGAGGATCTGCTCTAGTTTATTTCAACCTGACCTGATCCCGACCTTCATCATACTGAAAATAATTCACTTAATAAGTTCACTATGCATTGAGTGTAACGTTTGCGGCGTGTTGGCTCTCATCCCTGCCTGCGAACAAGCCTCTCTGAGGTGTTCCTGCTCTGGTGAAAGCTGAGCTAAAAATATTCCCCCTGTCCGCTTTTGTCTTGTCTCCTGGTCTGAGCTGCTTGGCGGATCCTGGCTTGTGCTTTGCCAGGTACAGAGACGTGATCCCAGATTTAAATGCTCAGTTTAGCTCTAGGGCTTAATCTGGATGCTGTCTTTGTGCTTTTATTTAGCAAAATGTCAAAAGAAGAGACATAATCAGACTTTACTCTTCTTATTGTTCTTATTTAGTCCTACTTCATTGGTAAACTAGGTTGCTTTTTTTTTGTCTCTTTTAATATTTTCTAAATTCAAACTTGGACAATAAAACATATCAACCAGAAATCTGATCTGTTGTGTTGGGGATCCAGGAGCAAAAGCCACGACAGAAGTTTAACTAAAACTGATCTTTGTTTTTATGTAAATTGCGTTGCATAATTTTTTCTGACTAATATATGTATCTAGTCTATTTGTATCGCCAATAACCGCATTATTAATATCTGACATTAATAACAGCCCAAATTGTCACATCCGTGCATCCCTACCAGCAGTAATTTTGACCTTATCCGCTTTCCATATATGTACCTGATTATAACCAGTACGCCTCTCATAATAGGAACAAGCAGTTTTCTTAAGAATATGATTATTTGTTGTGTTAAAAAACAAAATTCGTTGATCTTCGTCCGTCAGTAAGTTTCTTCTCGTTGTTTGATGGTAAGAGGATGGTCTGATAAGCTAATCATATGTAGGTGGCTGATGTCTGTAATTGGTTTGGTCAAAGAACATCAGGCTTTGTCCTTGAGCAAAACCCAGCGGGACGTTTTGTTGAAACATTATAAGCCGCGTTACTCAGTTTATCTGTCCTTGGTCGTATCGCTGATTAATACGTGAAAAATTAGGCAAAGTACGCGTGCAGAGTTAACGGCGCACGACGACAGAACAGACAGGGAGCAGCAAGAGGTTCAGAGAATCGAAACTTCCCTCCTAACTTCTACTTTGAAAATAAACCGGCCGATTCAGCAAATCTGTTTCTTTCTGCTTCTTAATTGCCGTAACTTGTAGCAACAGTACGATTCACAAAAGAAATATAGGACTGTAGACTGACAGCTCAGAAAGAACAGATTAAAATCAATCTTCTACCATTTCCAACAAACAGAGTGATTTGTGAAAATAAAAAACTAAAGATTGTGGAAGCTGTTTCACCAGAATTACTCTAAGAGCAGCAAAGGTTCACAGAATAACTCACAGCAACGGCTAAAGCCCTGCAGACCTCAGCTAAGGTCAGTGGTTATGATTAAACAATGAGAGACATGTTGGGTAAATATGGAATCTATTCTCGGCCCAAAACTACTCCTAAACGCCACAACCCCGTTTCCCTCAGAGTACAAATCTTTTAAAACTAAAGGAGCATTTACAAAAGTGTTGGGTTAGGTAAAGTCCAGATTACCATGACGATTACCTGTAGAAGAAATCTGTTGGTGAAGTGGACAGCTGCCTATTCTTGACTTTAAATTTGCAGATTTCTTTAAGGAATATAATTATTTGTTCAAAATTAACTTATTTGTGGACATTTTTCTAAAATATAATGAAATTAAAAAGTCAGAATGCTGTGGGTTAGGGGAGACGTCTGCTTCTGCTTTAGCGCTAAGAAAGTTTCCACATTTTAGGGCATGTTTAGTGTGTGATCAGTTAAACTGGGCTGTCAGCATTTTAAGACATTTTTCCTAAGAATTAATAAACGTAGCTATTCAATGGCCATACTGGGGCTCTATTGTATTTTTATCCATATAAAATCTTTCACAGGTAAAAATAATATAGCAAAACATTAAAACATGATTCAATTAAACATAATTAAAGAGAGTAAATTTTAACCTTTTTCAAAAGATAGAATGTCTTAGGATGTTTTTTTTTTAAGCAAGTGAAGACGAGGTTAAAAACCACAGAACTCCATAGTGGGGCGTGTAACCTCGTATCATTTATCATGATTAATTTTTTGTCATGGTGAGCTTTGTGATTATTGAGTTAAAAAAACGATGATCCGGTTTGAAATTCCAACAAAATGCTGCATTTGGTGTGTTTGTGGAGTTTATTGATAGGAATCACCTCTCCCTGGTTTAACTGTGTTCTTTGTTGCCTGTGTTTTTAAAGAGCAGTGTTTGTGTTTACCCTAACTTTGACTCTGCTAGTTGTCAAGTCTGACCACTAGGTGCTTCTTTTATTCCTCCCTGTATAAAAAAACGGGTCGAGAAAGTGGAAGCAGTGAACTAACAATAACAGAGCTGGCGACACAAACAGGAATACAGATACACATATTTCTGTGACCGTAGTCATGGTCCAATCCAGACCCAGGTGGATATTTGTTGTCGCGATCTGAAGCTCCTTGGGTCAGACAGGCGTCCTCCAGGCACCCCGCTCTGTTCTGTCACTGTGGAGTGAATCACGCTTCCTCTCGGTCTGCATCCTGCTCTTCCTGGGAAATCAGACCACATGTCACCACGTGCTACCACAGATGAGGACCGACCGATGAGGGCCTGGCCTCGCTTGAACCTGTCCGACAGCGAGAGAGTGACCGGTTGCTCGGCTCTAAATCAACTCAGCTGTACCACTCACACTTCCTCTTCATTCAAGGGGCAAAGGTTGTCTCCCTGTTTCTCGTTACAGGTGGAAGAAGAGCAGATAATTTTAAATTAAAGTATTAGTTCACATCTCAGCAGTGTATGCCGTAGATGTGGTTCAGGTGGACGTCAGAGACTGATATATACTGTTGATCATTGGTCTTGTGACTCAACAATATCTTGGCCTGATTTGTTTATAACCGACCAACAATTCATCAACAGACCTGGACAGTTTGCTGCGTGTGTTTCTCTTCTCTGCTATTTTTGTCCCTTTAGTGCTTAATGAAAGTAAAATAAAAGTCATATTTTATTTCATTGTCATAATCTCACACGTCATGTGTGATCTAGTAAATATGGCCACGGCTGATCAACATGAACCTCATCACGATCACTGATCTCTGTAGTCTCCCAGGCTGGTGATGCTTAAGTAAGGCTAATGTGATGATGTTCCTGAATCAGGAAACTAGCAGAAGGAGAAGAAGTTTAATCTAAATTTTACCACACATTTGCAGTCAGATCCATAATAAATCAAATAAAAAATTCAGAATGCCTGGAGCTGTTATAAACACGGCTGTAAAAGAAGCCATGTTGTTCTCTTCACCCTGCTTAGTGAGCAGGATGATGGGGAACATGACGGACATTCAGATGTCCTTATTGAAAAGATGCAGTGTGACATTATGCTATTAATGTAGGATTGTGCTATCTTAAAATAATACTGGTTTCTTTTGTGCTAAAAGGCTTTATGTGGACTAAAATCCTAATGGCGTGACGGATGGATCAACGATAAATGCATGACGGGTTTTTATTCAGTAACTTACTACATGCCTATCCACAGTTTGTTTGTTTGAGCATATCTAGAAAATTAGGCAGATGCTGACATACCTGAGTGTAGTTCTGTCTGAATCCAGGAGGACTATTCATTTCTCGCTACTGATTGGCTCTAACCCCAAGAGTGGAAACAATGAAGACTGTCTGCATCCATAGTTGCGCTAGGACTGTTTCCACCAAACATTGTAAATGAACATTAAGGTATATTTGGTGTTTGAAATAAAACAGGCAGTTAAAAGTGTTTTTGCTTCAAGGAGTAATAAATGTCTCATTTTATCAGCCTTTTCCAGACCAACGTCGGTTTTTCTTATGCTTCCAGGTCTGATTGGGCATTAATTTTTGTTGCGATAAAACATAGGACAAAAACAGTATTTTGAGGGTCTAAATGCCAACATTTGTGTTTTTTTTCCGTCTGTACGGATGGGTGACTTACGAGACTGTCGGCCAAAGCCTCTGCTGCTGGGAGGCCCGTTGGCGCCCTATCTGCTGGCCGCCATGTGGCTACAGCTGCTTTTATCTGTCTGCCATTAAAACGTGTCATCCCATCCTGTCTCTGAGAGACAGTAGGTGAGATGGGATGAAAAGAGGAGGCCTTTTTTTCTGCCTTATATATTGTTACTCTGTTGTGATCCTGACCTCCCGGCAGCTCGACTTGACAACTAGCAGTGTGGTTGTTTGGTCACCCGACAGGCTGACTGTGGTCCATCCTGATCTCTCGTCCACCGATCCTGCAGCCAGCTTTCACACACTGATTAGATGGAGATGAGTTCTAAATGTAGGTGACAAGCTGGTTTTTTTTTGTTTTTTTTTTGAAAAAGGCAAAGTGTTTGTTGTTCAGCCATGTAAAATAGTCATTCTTGTTTTCCTAACTTTGATTGAGTTTACATTGTAAAGCAATGCTGGTTTATTCAAGGTACATCACTTGTGAAAACATAATTTATCTTTATTCCTTGTTAAAGTAGATCTGATCCTTTAATATAAGCAGCAGGTGGAGTTGGTGTCTATATTGACACAAAGAGACGCAAGGCAACGTTCTACATAAAGGAGACAGTGCTGGGACAGACTGGTTGTGTTGGAGCTTAAGCCGATTTTATTTATTTATTTGCTAATATCTGTTTTTAATAGACTTCTATGGTTTTGTTTCTTGCCGATACTGAATTTATTGTCTTAAATGCAAAAAAAAAAACAGCAAGAAATAAGATAATTAGCCTGCCCATAGTGTTTTCTGTGACATATTTTACCTGCTGATAAAGCAGATGCAGCTTTAATGATTGACCTCAGTGGTACCTGTGTCTCCACACTTTCTATTCTTCAGTAATGCTTCCCAACATTGAATCAAATTGGTCCTAAATGAGTTTTAAATACCTGCTCTCCCACATTTAGCCAAAAGGTTGCTGTAAAACTAGCAGGTGCTCAACATTTCTGAAGCGTAAGCAGCGTACACACATCACTGCGCGACGTCTCTTCATGGCCCGTGAATGCTTAGGTTCTGTTCGGTACTCCAACTTCCTCCAATTTACGGTTAGGGTTTGAATTTTGTAACGGTGAACTGAAATTAATTTCTATTTCTATCCGTACACCTCACGATAAATGAATGGAAGTCAATGGAAGAAAAAAAAAAGTCTCAGCAAAGATAGAGAAACCTATAGTGTTATGTTCTGTGTGTCTCAGTGTTGTCCTTTGATGGACTAACAACCTGAGGTATACACTCCCACTCACCCAATGTACATGTCAGGATAAAAACATCTTTATATACCTTTTTATATTTATCAATTTTGGATCGAGCCCCAGTAGTTTCTTGGCTTTGTTAATTTTTTACATCCATTTCTTCATGTGTTTAATACTATTCTTTGTCCTGTCAATGTTTCAGACTTTATTTGTTGGATAATCTGCCTAATTCTTTTAACGTCATTATTACAGATGTTGTTGCCAAGCTCTGGTGTGAAGTAAAAAAAAACAACCTAATTTCATTGTTATTGTTTGATAATGTGACTAAAGCACAGAAGCTCTGTAGTTTTTCAGTGTTGAGAGTTAAAGGCAATAATAACATTTATTTATGTGTTTAAAATATAGGTGTATATCAAGTATGGTATTAATATTGAATCTGATATCAGTATTGAGGGAGAGTTTCATGTTGGTGCATGTATTATTAAGAAAAGAAAAGAAAACAAGCAAAAACCTTGTAAATTGTATTTGAGTATTATATCATTAAATGCTTTTTCGTTTTATTACTAAAAAATGGTGATAATATCCTAAGCATTATTTTTTTTTTTTTGTCAGTATATAATTTCAACCACAGTAAATGGTAATAACATGAAAAAGTTTACATGCATCCTAATTTTCAAAGTGTGGAGGTATTTTAGACCAAACTTCTCCTGTTTAACATCAGTTGGAATTAAAAAGATTATTTTTATTCGCTATGTTTCCCCAATTCTAAGAGAAACAATCTCAGAGATTTGTTTGTCAGTGTGAAATGAGCAAACTTTGGAAGCTGGCTTCCCTGATCCCTCCCGCAGCTCTAAGTAATGTAGTCATACATGAACACCTTGACTCTTGTGCTGGTGAACTGTGGCGGCGTGTGTGCGTCCCTGACAGAAACGAGCGTGTCAGCCGATGCCCCGTTTGCCCCAGTTGTCATCGGTGTGAGCCAGAGGCCCATGTGCGGTCGGCGGCGTGCGGGAGCGGCACGTGCAGCTGCAGTAGTCTAGTTGGGTGAGTGCCTAGGGTGCAGGATGGCCTTGGTGACGCTTGTCCAAACAAACAGCCCATGTGCTGAAATATGGATCCGACACAGACGCATATTATGCTGCCACCATCGTCCATGCAGCTGTATGCTGATTTATTGTCAGCGTCTCACTGCTATTGCAGATAGCACTAAGTCAGCTGATAAGAGTAGTTTGGGCTTATTATGAACCGAAACAAACTGTACGGCATTGTTTCAGTGCGTTCCTTTCTTTGTTTAATCACGTTGAATTTGAATAAAAGACGTGTTCAGGAAGAGAGCTGGAAATGTCACCTTGGATGGAACAGTGGGATAGTCAGCAGGTTCACCGCATTACCGATGCACTTCACAGGTGTTGCTGCTGAAAGCAAAGGCAAACTGAGGTCAGGAAGCCCAATCTGTGGACTCTGTTGTCGGCTGGGATGTGCAATTACTAAACAAAAAAAAAGGAAACAAAAACAATAATCAACCAAATCACAAAACTCATCTTGCCCTGTTTTTTCTTTATCTTCTGTATTTTGTACAAAACCAAACACTGCAAGGCTGATCATGCGCTACAGTACTACAGTCAACCTGTGGAGATTCCCTGCATGAAGAAAATTAGATTTCTGCCAGTACGTAGCTCAAAAAGACCAAAGGTATTCAACAAAAACGCATTACTGACATTTTATTTTTAATTTTGTTATCTGTGCCGTTTTAACCGTTGCAGAGTCTGGCTTAGTGTGTTTTAAGCCATTAAAACGGGTTTAATGGCTGATCACCCATCATGGTCCTAATATAAACTGGTTTTCTTTTATTTTCCTTCTGCTCTCTTTGTCCATATAATCTGCATTTTATTGTTGAAGAGCTCTCCGTGAAGCCGAACTTGTTCAAATATGTCCATGTTTCAACGGAAAGAAAAAAGGTAACGTTTTATTCCTCTGACCAAGGCTCTCTTAAAGAGACGGATTGAAGACATCTGTTCTTTTTTAAATTTCTGCTGTAGTTAATGCTGCCACAGTCACAGAGCCAAATTAGAAAGGATGTCCTCCTCTTCTGACTCCAGCAGTAGAGTAATGGCACAAGCCTTCAATTAATCTAGTTAGATCAGAGGTGAAGAAGTACATGTAGAGGTGAATAGAAAGATTTACAGTGAAGGGAAAGGTAAACATGAACAATAACTGTTCCCCACAGAGACACATTTACTGTATGTTTCCATGGTAGCATTCTGCCCAGAAACACAGCAGTTACCAACCACTTACCTTTGGGGTAATAAAAAAAACATAACGTTTTCTGTATAGGAAAGCTGAGATTTGTTCTAAAGGTTTTACAGTTAAGTTCTTTAATGGGTTTAATGGAAATGCTGCGCTCACATCTAAATGGTAAAAAATATTATTCAAAAACAGCATTAAGGTTAAATCGTTTCCCAAAAGTTGGGTCTTTCATAATTGTATTAATTCAAGAGTGCCTTCCAACCAAAATACTGTGGCAACGATTGAGTGAAACACTTTTGAAGGCAGTCGGTGATTCTACAGCCAATTTTCTGGAACACCTGCACCACCAAACATAGGAGCACAACATTAGTGACATGGCCGAAGGTGATGTTGCACAAACAGCATCTTATCTGCTTATGTTTGGATTCCTGTAACAAGTGTTTTCAGCCACGCCAACGCTCATAGAAACAAATCACTGACTGCTTTTAAATGTATTTTACATTACAATTTTAGACATTTACTAAATATTCTCTTGGAAATATACTTCCTTATTTTAGTGTAAACTATTGTGATCATGTGTCCAAGTGGATTATTGTCATGTTAGTTTATGTTTCGGCTTGTTTTTCGAGGAACTAGGACACTGAATGTTTGCTGACAAAGAAATACTCACTGTTGTGAAGCTGCAACGATCAGTATTCTCACTTCCTGAATTCTTGTGTAGGAAAAAAAACATTAGGGGAAAAAAATGACATAATATAAAGTTTTCCCATTTTCTTAGATGTTTCTCATTAGTTTAGCATCTCTACATACAATGGAAAGGAATTTTGAAAGTGCTTGGACTTTATTTACACTACAGAGTAAAAGTTTGGAGTAAAAGTCCAAACAAATGATCAGGTTGGAAATAAAAGTTTTAAATTCTTAGTCTGGTTGTTTTGTATTGTGTTGTTGGCAAAGAATAAATAGAGCATCCTTAGGGAAAGGAGTCTACACTGCAGACGTCCACAGACTGATCAAACTTAACAGGTAGCGATTGGTATTACAGGCCACCATCCGCATTTGCTTTTCCTTACTTAAATTAAACCAAGTAATCAATAACCACACCAGTGGGGACATCTGTAAGGTTAGGACGGGTTTCTAATTTTCTTGCTTGACCTTTCCCGTCCCAGAGCAGGATCTGTGAGGTAATTGATAACCTGAGCTCGTTTAAAAAACATTTTCTAAAAGGATGTATTCTTGTGTGTCCTGTCCTCTTCCTGCTGGGCTGCTTCCAGGTGTTCTTTACAGCTTTCTGTCAAGTTTGCTAATTGCTGCACACAGCTGAGTGTGCTCATTAGGCAGAGGCCAGCTTGCTTTTAGGCTCTAATAGAGGGATTATTGGGTAATAATATGTCAAACTGTTTTAGGATTAATAATGGGCAGCTTATCAAGTAATATTTGTCTTTCTTAATTTGTTTAACTGAAAAAAAAGACAGATTGTACAGAATATTTTGTTTAGCAGGTTATTACAAACTGAAATCAAACAGTTTTCAAGTCAAAACTTTATTCTAGGTGATGTTACAATTGCACATAGGACCCCTTGTTCAAAAGGAGCTTCTGAACTCTCTCGTCCATTGAATTTATCAGCTTTTGGATGGTATCTGCTTCAATTGTTTTGCATGAGGACAGAATACCCTGCCGGAGCTGTTGCTTAGATGTGAACTGCCTCCCGCCATCATAGACACTCCTTTTGATGATGCTCCAGAGGTTCTCAATGGGTTTGAGGTCAGGGGAGCATGGGGGCCACACCATAAGTTTGTCCCCTTTTACGCCCATAGCAGCCAGAGACGCAGATGTGTTCTTTGCAGCATGAGACGGTGCATTATAATGCATGAAAATGATCTTGCTGCGGAATGCATGGTTTTTCTTCTTGAACCATGGCAGGAAGTGCTGTTTGAGAAACTCCACATACGTTATGGAGGTCATATTTACCCCTTCGGGGATCCTATAGGGGCCGACAATCTCTCTCCCCATGATTCCAGCCCAAAACATTACTCCGCCTCCTCCTTGTTGGCGCCGTAGCCTTGTTTGCATGGGGTGTCCATCAACCAGCCATCCTCCACTCCATCCATCTGGACCATCGAGCGTTGCACGGCACTCATCGGTGAACAACACAGTTTTGAAGTCAGTCTTCATGTATTGTCCTTCTGAAGGACCCTGCATCTTGTTGTTCGGGGGATGTTGGAGGCACCAGCAGCTTCAAAAACTTGTCTGCTGCTATGACAAGGCATGTTTGCAGCTGCTCTTTCAACCTGACGTAATTGCCTGTTGGAAAGAGTCCTCAATTTCCCCTTATCAGCACGCACACGTGTGTGCTCTGAATCAGCTACATACTTCTTGATTGTGCGATGATCACGATGAAGTGTCTTGGCAATGTTGATTGTAGTCATGCCTTGACCTACACACTCCACAATTTGCTGCTTCTCAGCAGCAGACACATCCTTGTTCCTTCCCATTTTGGCTGGAAATGTAGGCTGCTTAATAATGTGGGACAGCCTTCTTAAGTAGTATTGCCTTTAATTGGACACACATGCCAAACTAATTAGCACAGGTGTCTGCAATTGCTTTCAATGATATAAAGAGCCCTGACACACATCACCATCGGCTATTATTTTGTCTGTGGCCAAACTTGACGCCACAGACCTTGAAAGGTCTCTCTGAAAAGATCTGAAAGGTTAGGATGTTTGTCTGGCTTCTCACACACTAAAGAAGGCAGTTGGAACAGTAAAAACAATTAATTAAATAAAAACAATCCATCTCAATTAGATCGTGCTCAGCTCTTCGCTTCTCTGTCACACTTTAACAGAATTGTCAGACGCAAAAAAAAAAAAAAAGGTTCCTACATCTTCACCATCCTCATAAGTGAAAGACCCTCTGTTCAAATTTGCATTGCAAACATGTCATTATCACACATGGGTCACTGCGTATAGTTATATTTTTCTGTATTGTTCCTGTTTTTTATTGATCTGTTCCCCCACAGACATAAAAATGAGACTCTGAGAGAGGACGTGTGTGTGAGCGAAGGAAACAACAATATAAACGCCTGAGAAAATAGTCTTCCTTCCAATGTTGACTCTCCTCCTCCACTATTTAACTGTCTTTGTACCAGCGCTGTGGTTTCCATGGCAGCTGGAGCATGTTGAGCTTTAGGATAACGGTGAAAGAAAAAAAGTGGGGAGAAGGATGGGGAATGATCACAGGCTAAGAGGGACTAAAAATAGTGAAGCACCTAATCCAAGCCATTATTTATTCATCCCAAACTTCTCACGTCTGTGCCAGCTGTGTAAACAGTTCCTGTCGAGTCGAGCTGCCAGTTTTCTAACCTCCGCTTCTGAATGTGTTCCTTAGCAGAAAGAACGAAAAACTTCCAGAGAAATGTTTTGGATTTGTAGAAGAATAAATCGTCTGTAGTTGGTTGAGTCTTTAAAAGATGCCACGGTAACATGGCAACGTTTATGAGAAGCAGAAGAGAGGTCAGCATCGGGCACTGCTTATGGTTAAAGTTAATTACAGGAACCACACAGCCACAAAGATGTTGCCTGGGCGTACAAAAAAAAAAGACGTAAAAATGACAGAGTGATGTTAAAAAGGTCCAACATCTCCCACGCTGCAGTTTAACATAAATTATTCTAACTGTTTCTGCCTGCTTGAATAAATAGTAATGAGAACATTTTAAAGAAACCCATTTAGAATCTTGTGGCTAAAGCTGTAAAGGCTGCAGACTGATCCCTAAATGAAACCTTCACTCCTGTCAGAAGGGAAAGCTAAAGGTGATGTGCTGCATATTTTGTTGTTCAAATTCCAATCCACTTATCATTGTGAACAACGGACTGATGGTAGGTTATATTATCTATTGTTTGGTCCAGATGCATAATATTGGCCCTGCAGAAATCCGAGCAGCTCCGTTAAGCAATATTAAGTCATTTTTGAAGAAATAAACCTGCTTCTCACTTTCTATGTGCTGCTAGCTGTGTCATTACAAGGAGACCTGGTCCCTATCGTGATAAAAGCACTTCCTTTTATGCTAATGCTCAATTGATGTTCTCTCTTCTTTGCCCGTCTCACCGGCCACTTTATTAGGTACACCTTGCCAGTACCGGGTTGGACCTACTTTTGCCTTCAGAATCGTCTTAATCCTTCGTGGCAAAGGTTCAACAAGGCACTGGAAACGTTCCTCAGAGTTTGGTCCATATTGACACGATAGCATCATGCAGTTACTGCAGATTTGTCGGCTGCACATCCATGATGCGAATCTCCCATTCCACCTCATCCCAAAGATGCTCCATGGGATTGAGATCTGGTGACTGTGGAGGCAGTTTGAGTGCAGTGAACTCATTGTCATGTTCTAGAAATCAGTCAGAGAAGATTTAAGCTTTATGACATGATGGTGCGTTATCCACCACGACCTGCCTGAACCGTTGATACATGGCAGAATGGATCCATGCTTTCATGTTGTTGACACCAAACTCTGACCCTACCATCCGAATGTGGCAGCAGAAATCGAGAGTCTTCAAACCAGGCAACGTTTTTCCATTCTTCTACTGTCCAGTTCCCAATGTAGCCTCTGTTTCCTGTTCTTAGCTGACATGATTAGCCCCCAGTGTGGTCTTCTGCTTCTGTAGCCCATCTGCCTCAATGTTGGACGTGTTTTGCGTTCAGAGCTGCTCTTCTGCATACCTTGGTTTATCAACTAATCAAGCACAAACATTGGTTTTAGTGAGTGGTTATTTGAGTTACTGTTGTCTTTCTACCAGCTTCTACCAGTCAGACAATTGCCCTTTGACCTCAGACCAGGCCGTCTAGCAACAAAAACCCTGCCACATTCAAAGTCACTTAAACCAACTTTTCTTCCCCATTCAGATGCTCGTTTTGAGCTGCAGCAGACCGTTTTGACCATGTCTGCATGCCTAAATGTATCGAGTTGCTGCCATGTGATTGGCTGATTAGGAATTTGTGTTAATGAGCAGTTGGACAGTTGTACCTAATAAAGTGGCCGGTGAGTGTACAACGTACTTATAAAATTATTTTTAGTATTTAGACTTAGTATACTTATTTAGTATTTAGACATTAAAACACTCCTGCAACAGGACGTGTTATAATGATTTCGAAGAATTTCGTTCATTTGCAGATGAATATGTACCACATATTTGAAGTAGTAATAGATACATATGAACTGGCTACACTTTTTTAAAATTGTGGTCATTTTGAAACGCTGGATTGTTGGAGTATGATAAAATAGGCTAATATTATCTTCATATTTCGGGGCTCTGAACTTTCAGCCAAGGATTTCAAAGCTGTTTTCAAGCAAGGTTAAAAGAAAACGTGGAAATAACGGAGCCATGGTTACACATTAATTCTGCAGCTTTTTGATCATTTTTTTCGATAACATGTAATACATTTAATAGGAGTGAATCGCAATCAATACACACATCTTATTTAACTGCATAGGGTTTGTTTCATTGCATTGGGAACAGATCAGTTAACGTACACCAACATACAGGACATGTCAGGAAAGAAGACTTTTAAGATCCTGAATAAACATCATTCTCACCGAGATTGTCATTGTAAACTAGTTGGTTTTTAGAACCCAGATTCAGTAGATAAACTATGATCCGCATACAGTTTATAATTACGTTTTCATGCCCTGCAAAAAAGAAACGTATATGTGACTTTAAAAAAATTCACTACACAATTACTGAAAGGTAGCCTGCTGAGAGCGGTCCAGACATTAAAAGACTTAGTAATAACTCATTAAATCCTGTGGTTAAAACATGTGGAACGCACAGAGTAGTTGACAAAAAAACATCTTGAATGCATTTCTTTTTTCTTTTTCTTTTTTTTAATAGTTTTTTTTCTGACTAATTTCCGTAAAAATAACCATAAACAGTGCAGTCTTATCAATTAGATATTACTCATTAGATATTGAAAGTGTTTTTATATTAATGTGAGACCCTAATGAGAGCTTCTTATATATCTCCTACTGTAATCACATACTCTGAGCTATTAATCTAGACAGCTAAAAAATGGTGTTCAGTTTAACTGCCAATAATCCAAATGGAATATTTTTAGGTAATATTTTGCTATGCCTGCATGTAAACTGACTATTAATTTCACCCTAAACTTTAAAACCACTACACTATTGGTAAAGATGGGAAACAAAACCGTTGCAGATGTCTTATTTATTCTAAGGCACCACCAGTGAAATGAGTTGTTTTTTGTGTTTTTTTCTTTAGATCTGACATTTTCTTGCCGGAGTTTACTTGGATAAAGTTCAAGTTTCCTCGGCTCTCTAGGCAGCAAAAGTGATGAGATGTCAGGAGTGGTTGTCTGACTGCAAACGACAAAAAGCTCCAAGCATCTTTCTGTTTGCTCTCACTGTTTTGTTTGCCCTGTGAGTGATGTTGAAATCTTTGATTCTCTGCCAGTGAAAGTATAAACTGGGAACCGTTTTCTTGATGTGGATGGTGAGAAACGCAACAAGGCGTCTGCTGCAAAAACTCACTTTGCTGAGAGCACATAGAGACTGGTTTAAATCCATATCATTTGTTGTTAATGCTGATCTTCTAACATCTAAGTTTTTGAGGCTGACTTGCTCCATGTTGTAGCTTCCAGCCTTTAACATAAATTTATAATCACGTGTTCCCTTATTTTCTTTTTTCATGGTAAGGAGTGATTACTAACTACTTTTTTGTAAACATAAGTTGAGGATTAAATTGGAATCCCAAACAGTTTAAGTGGGAAGGGGAAGTGCTGGACAAAATGTCTTAAAATTTTAAGTCTAAGCTTCTTTTCATTCTGACTCCAATTACCAATTTCAGTTATCAAGTAATTATTCTTTTTTTTTTTCTGTATCGAATATATGTTCCAGTTTGAACAGCTTTTCTTTGTAAGGCTTTTTGAAACTCCACCAGTAGCCTCACAGAACAACCTTTCAATTCTTCAGGTTGTTGCGTAACACACCTGCAGCTTGTTCCTGTCGCTGGGATTGCAAGGGTTTCATATTATGTAGGGTAATTTATTTGACAAGATAATCCGCGCTAACCTGTTGTTGGATTACAATCTAAAATAAACCTGTTCACATGATGGGTCAGTGCCTGTTTAATGTTTAATCCTCTGGCTTAATGAAAGTTACCAGATGTTCTCATTACTGTAGAACAAGACTAGCTCCAGGCCTGAGGACACAAAGACGGAGCTGTTGTTTAGTTGATCGCAGTTTGTATCGGGTTAAATTGTTCTCCTGGCAGACATCACTTCTCGTCTACAGTCTTAAAGTTTAGTTTACCGAGTCATATTGCAGCTTTTTAAAAGTAGAATGGACCCCATGTTTTGGTACTCTAAACTAGGGCCCCAAAGGATATTGCAACTTTTTTGTGATCGCAACATCAGTGCACGCAATAACATTAAGGCAAAGGACTGGTTTGATTGCAAGTTTCGAAGTTGTATTTTTCATATTGATGGAACATTTAGCCAGTAGGACGGAGTCTCACACCAGACAAAAATAACATGGCCATGAATGCTAACAGTCACATGGAGGAAGAAGCGCGAAAGAGAAGAAAGAAGAAAACTGATCAGTATTGCGCCTGATGTCGTTATTTCAATATATTCCAATCTCATTGCATCATTTCTTTTTAAATATTGTGCAGCCATACTTAAGACTGGCTATCAAGTACTTGTGCTTATTTTAATAGTTTGAACACAAAATGTTCCTTAATATGCATTAATATACAGAGTGGAAGATGTCGCTCAAACTAACATCTGCAGTCTTGCATATCTGTTGGTTTTAGGCGCACAGACATCCGGCAGCAAGAAAACTCAATGGCACTCCTGGATTGGTTGCCATGTAAACAACAGCCAAAAGCATGTTGAATAGAACTGCATCCATGTATCGCAACCACGCAGGTTGCATAATAAAACCATAAAATCATGTTTCACTGAAAAATGTATGAACACTAAACCACCAACAGTAGCTGGAGTTACTGTTTTTGTATGCACTTGAAGTCAACCTTAATTACACATTAAGTAACATAATTAGATTTTTCACTGTTGAGCAGTTTTAAAGTCAAAATGACCAAAACGAGAACAAAAATCGTTCCAACTCACTTTCTCACTCTTTTTGGTAGCTGAGTTGTATCCTTTAATCCAACACAAAGAGAAATTTCAACATGCGATTTGATTAAAAAAATCGACAATGTGAATTCCCTGGATGCCACTAATGGGGCTATAGCAGATTTATAGTCAGAGACTAAAGAAATCTTCATCTCAGAGCTGAATGGAGTGGTAATCAAAGAGAGGCCTCGTTCGCCACCGGTTTGTTCGCTCACGTTGTGGAGGAACACGCAGATTTGACCCTCCTGACACATATGAGCTGGGTTTCAACCGCACAGAGAAAAAGCTTGATCTAACATTTCAGTAGGAGGAGATAGAATCAAATAGCTTTGCATGTTAATCATAGTTAGAACCACCTTACTGTCCATAGTTTCAGCTTCTGGTAGGAACTGGCATCTAAATTAGCGTCAGGGAAGAAGTGATTTAAAAATTGTGAACACAGTTCACCACATTGTTATGTGAGCCTTGCATGAGGTGGGGAGAACGAGCCGGGACTGGGATGTTTTTAACCATGTTACAACAAATATTTATGAATATAAATCCTGTTAAATATCTCAAATGGAGATTTTGAATGAGTTGTTCCATTGTTTGAGAGATTGTAATCCATTTCCTTTACGAGTCCGCTGACTTGTATGACATGTAAAAGTTCCTGTAGTTTAAACCAAATTATCTGGTGATAGATATTTCATATTCTCCCCAAACACATCTTCATACAACGGACAATGAGTTAATAAAACGGCTGTCAGAGTTTTCAAGGAGCAGTTTACTCAGAGAGTATTTAAACTTTTCAAATCTGTCCACAATTCTGTTTCAAAGCAAAAGGCTTTGTAGGACGTCCATGACATTCAGCCAGTTTTCTTTAGTCTTTTAGTTTTTTCCTTGGTTTTTATTTATTTTTTTTACTTGATTTGTCCCTGGCTCAGATTCTGCCTACAGCAAAGTTGAATTGTTTCTCAGCACAGGATGCAATTTGTGTTTGGGCAATTTTGTACAACTTAGAATTAGCTCCAGGCCCTTTAAATTTCTGTTGTTTTTTTAAATTCGAAGTACAAAAAAGAACAGGAAAATCTACTCTTGCAAAGGATCCTCATAAACTCCATCAATTCCTGTTTTTCCATCTGGTTAGGATCTGAATAAAGATGCTTTTGTTTCAAGTATGTAAAGTTCTTGTGTTGATCATAAATCATGACTTCTGATACCTACTAGAACCAGGCTAACTACTAGTTGGAGATTCTGCTAGCTTAGAGTTTATCTGCTTCATAAAAACTAATGTTCATTATGAATCCCTGCAGTTCCTCCTCAGCTTCCACCAGCTTCCTGCTTCTCTGTGATCTAGCAAGACGACCATCGCTTTGAAGGTCGCAGCTATGCCGTGTTCCTTCCTATTTTCAGATCATGGATTGAAAGGTGCTCTGATTACAATATTTATGCCTTGAATATTGTTTTAAAGCTAACACGTCTCTAAACTTCTCCGCAAACGTACCCCTGATATATCTCTATGTTCCTCGTTCCACCTTCATTTAAACTAAGCATATTTATACGACACCAATTCACACCAAATATAAACAAGACTTAAAGTATTATTGTTTTTCTTCATTGATGTTCTTTACCAGATGTCTAGAACTTGAAGTTGGTTTGGGTTGGAATGTATTTAGGGGTAGCGAAGAGAAGATAAATGAAAGTGAATGCTACACTTTTAAGGGATCGTCTTGTGTTGTTTTTGCAACATGTTTGAAGCAAGGTACTCCTGTTAGTCCATTTCACAATTATGCACTCTCTCTGACATCAATTCAAAGTAAATTTGTGGTGCGAACATCACAAAATGTGAAAAACTTCAGAAATGCCTTTTAACCCCTATACGGTACTAGGGTCAAATTGACCCGTTTTAAATTTTTGCAAGAAGATAAATTATACTTATATTTTTTTTTACCTGAAATTCCATGGCCTTTGCTTATTTTCAGTGATGAACATATCCACAACCGCATACCAACCACATATACATCCTTCATGTGGTGTTCGGGTCTATTTGACCCACATACAGAGAGAGAAACAGAAACATGCCCTAGCAGACACAAAAACACACAGACACAGAGAAAATGTTACATTATATTCATCAAAGTATAGAATCAAGAATTAATTTATTTATATAGCGCCAATTAACAACAGATGTCGTGTCAAGGCACTTCACAGAAAATCAATTAAAATCAAAGATACATCATAAACAAATCAATTTGAAAAAGTTTCCAATCTAAGGAACCCCAGCAGATTGCATCGAGTCATTGACTTGCAGCATTCACTCCTCTGGAATCAGCAGACCAAAACAATGGCTTGTGTTGTCGTTGACTTTATCCCTCATACTGAGCATGCATTTAGCGACAGTGGAGAGGAAAAACTCCCCTTTAACAGGAAGAAACCTCCAGCTGAACCAGGCTCAGTACAAGCAGCCACCTGCCACGACCGACTGGGGGTTTGAAAAGACAGAAAGCTAAATTAGAAGCACAGGATACTGAAATAAAAGAGTTTATAGCAGCAGTTGTAGATCGTCACTGGAAGCATCTCAGCCCATGTTCTCATCCAAGAAGCTGTCTCAGCTAACAGAACACCAGGCCAGGTGTGGTTACTATGGAGAGAAGAACACTAAGAGAAAACAAAAGGTTAACAAGGTTGAAATAACGGTAACTAAGCAGATTGGACAAAAGAAGAAGGTAGCAGAGAGAGAAGTGATCAGATTGTCCTCCAGCAGTCCAAGGCTATAGCAGCATAACTATAGAAAAACTTAAATAACTTAACACTATAGAGGTGACATGAAGAAGGTAGAGCAAAGGAAAATTGTCTGTCAAGACTGAGTTCCTCCCCCAACCGGATTAGGCTGTCTTCTCTACCTTCTTCCTAACTATAAACGCCATTTATTTACACTGTATGCTTTGCACCTGCAGATTATTGGGTTGAGCCAAAAGATATAAATACCTCCAAATCAAATTCTGGCCATGTTAGTGGAGAATCTTGAACTAACATGGCCAAAACAGTTAGCTGTCAGAGGGCCTTGGAGCTAATATTTGAAGAAACTCAGACTGTGTGGAAGAGGAAGATGTCTCCGAATATGAAATCAGTCACTCCTTCAAGATAAAAGTGACTGATTGTTGAAGTTCCAGTTTTTAGAGTTTGTATTCAAAATAATGAATGTTGATGAAAACATTGTGTCATTTCATTTTTTCCCAAGATAAGCATGATTTATAACACCCAAGTGTTCAATATAGTGGATTTTTACATTATGACAAAGACAGTAGTCACACTTCCATTGTTAATTGTGTTCTAGTAAAGACAAATTGCAATAAATAAACATATATTTTATCTTAATAGTTTGAAATTGGGTTAAAGACAATATATCTGAATGGTTTATGAAGTATAATTTTATTTTAGAGTTGTTTTTAACACCCCGTATATGCCCCGGGTCAATTTGACCCTAAGATCGCCAGAGGGGCACAAATGTTAATACAACATAAGGGTTAAAAGGCCATTATTGGACTAACAGAAGAATGGACCGCTGGTTTTAACTAGACTTCAGTGCCTAAATTTAAAGTCGCACATAATCATCAGTTTAACTACGCGGTTTCACATGAATTGATCTGTAGTAGCAGTCAGTCAGCCTAAAGTAGTTTACCCCGAATTAACGGCAATCCTGGAGGAGGTATGTAATCACAATGAAATTATGACTTAATGTCTGTATGTGCTCTAGGCTACAGTCTGTTATAGTCTGTGAGCTCATGGTTATAAAAATGGACACACTCTCATATTGTTCCATTTTTTTTTATGCACCATTAGTTTTTCCAACACAACAGTATACTTATTTAAAGCAAAGAAACGAAAGACAGGGACTTAGAAGGGAAACGTGTGATAGCGGCAAATGGATTTGAGTCATGTGCTTACCTGCCAGTGGTCCTTCTTCTGTATCGTTACTATGGCAACAGCAGGTTTCTTGTCTGTGTGTTTGGTCCTCTGGGCTCCAGTGTGAGCGTGTTTGAGACAGGGGATGTAATTCTGGCTGTCACCAGAGCGGACTCCTCAACTGCTGGTTGCCAGGAGACCGGACGGACACATCCTCCTCCTCCATCCATGATAAACCCGTTCTTCTCTGGATTCAACATGTTAGTTACATTTTATTTTCTAGGAAATCCATACATGCGCTATAAAAGACAAGGGATCTTCTTGATAAATCATGTAAAATTTACTTCAATTGAGCTTTCTACAGTCACACTGAGTCAAAGTGTTTTTTCTTTTTACATTACATAACAGCCAGTACAAGGTAGACGGGTTAATTGAATCTGTTTCTCGCCCTGTCGGCCTGTTATAGCTCAGGCTGAAGTGAACATTGTAATTATTAAACACAGTTAGGTCTGATTCTATTAGGAGAGAGCTCACACTCATTATTTCAACAAAGGCTAACCCTGCTGTGTGTGTGGTAAAACGGTTCAGTCCCAAATTAGTCATACCTCTGGCAGATTTAGATTTAAAATAAGTTTTGTTTTAACAAGAAGTCTCTCTTTGATAGGAAACAAGACAGATGTATATTAAAATGTAATGTAAATAATAATAAGTATTTATTTAGGCCTTTGTGTTTGATTAGTCAATAAAGTTGACATTTCCTGTATCTGTACTTAAAGCCCAAGTCTGGCAGGGCTTTGATTACTTATTATAGATCAACATGTATGTTAATTTAGCTGATAAGCTACTTTAAAACCTGGTAAAGAAAAGGCAAACTGATTCCTGCAATCATTAGTCAGTCATCACCTTTAACACAGATTACTGGACTTGTGTGGGTATTGTTTTCATAATCATTTATGCCTCTTAATATTACTGGTCCCTAAACAGTCTCTTTCTCCACCACTTTTTTCTTTTCATTTAACATAAATTAAAAACAACAGATCAGACGTGTGTTACATTGTTCCCCGTGTAACTTTAGCTGTATGGCAGCTTAGACACAAGCTAGCAATACTACCTAATAATAATTTTAAACTTAATTTATCCCAAAAAAACTAGCATGTTATGGAACACCATTAATTCAATTCTAAATACAGAACAGTAAGAAGCTTTTCCATGATTGGACAACAGATTTGTGGTACAGTTCACAAACAGCAGCAGTATGTTAGCTTTAACGAAGACCTTTATTAGTTAATATATCACATGTTACATTCATTTATCGTCACATGAAGGAAATTTTCAATGTTTTTTTTTGTTTTTTTTTACAGCATAAGGTTTAGTCTCCCTTGGACTTTAATTTACTCTTGGACTTCGTATGAACCCTTGGTTTGTAAATGAGCATTTGTGTTATGGGGTGGCATTTCAATGAATTTTTCTGTCTGTCGTGAAGTGACCCTGTGATGACGGAAGTGGAGCCAGTTCTGGACTTTGCCTCCTCGGGCCGCTCTGGGAGGAGAAATGCTCTTCCGGACATCCTCGGCTCTCCGGCAGGAGTGAATCCCGGCGACCTGCCTCTCAAACTGGCCGAGCTCTCTCTCGAAGGTTATAAACACGTTTCCTACTTTCATTTTCTAAAAGTAAACACTTCAGTACACAAGAAGTTATCAGTAGCTTGTGTAATTCAAAGATTGGAATGCATATGAGGACATCTTCTGTCCAGCATGACCTTCAGAAAACTGACCAGTTAGACTCCGAGCACCCAAGGTCATTAATCCCAAACACAAAAGGTGGATAGAATTAAAACCACAAAATATCAATACCAATGCAAAATGTATCTTACCTCACACTGAAATAAACAAAAACATCCAATGTTTTATACGAGTATATATCTATAGTATTTGTTCCATGAAAAATTGATTTGACTTTCGTAGATTTTCCGGCATTAACGGCTTTTATTAAGATATTTAGAGAAGCAAGGAAGCGAGAGAGGAGGGGCAACGACATGCAGCCGGGAGCAGGAGCTTGTTTTGGTCCCTGTTGAACACGAATGAGCTCTAAAATAATAGTTTGGTTTTTTTAAATCTGCGGAGCAGCTGTTGATATTCATGCTGCCAATCCTTTTCCTAAAACATTTCAAAGGATTGAAGCAAACAAAGAAAGGCACCTTTAAACGTCCCTTTTTAGATCATCTTAAGTCCTGCAGGCTCTCCTCTCCTCTCAACCAACAGGCTTATTCTATGGTATTTATGTCTATGTCTTTTTTTGATTGGAGCACATGGTTAAACCCAAAGTTAACACCTGGCAGATGTGCAATTAATAATATTTAAGTTACTGGCATTTAGTTGTTAATAGATCAGTTCCTGATGAGAAATACATCCGTCAGTGTGTGATTTTGCCAACACATAAAAGATGGGGGTATTTTATGCCTAATTATCACATTTTATGTATAAATTAACCACAAAAAGTTTTTTTTTTTTGTTTGTTTTGGGGGGTTTTTTGTCTGTAAAACCAGTTTTTTTTAAATCTGCTCGCAGATGGCCCGGGAGGAACTCAGTCACCCACAACAGAGGAGCCTCCCGCGCCCCCGGAGAGCTCAGAGGAGAAGAGTGGATCATAGAACCTTGTTTATTTGCCTCCCTGAACACGATGCAGAGATCACCTGAGGGGGAGGGGGGGGCACGGCGGGGAGCGACCTGTGGAAGAATGAGCGAGGATGCGCGGAGTTTGTCTGCGTTGCGGGGCAGCAGAACCCCGGAGGAGACGGAGGGATCGCCTAGAGACCTGGAGCCTGGAGCTTCAGGCTCTGTAACACTTCAGGTGGAGATTGCACTCTGCTCTGAATCTGTTGGTGTTATCTGTGGTTCTTACAACCCAGAGAATCAAAGGGACACTAAAGAAGTTGCACACTGAACATGACTATTTTTGTATGATTTGATTAAAACTAAAGAACTGTAATTTCGTTTCCTTTTTTTGTAATTCTCTTTGCCAGCTGTCACTGGAGTTTTAAGCCCCATCGGTGCGGACGGACTGTAAGCTGAGTGAATTCAGGAGTTGTTTTTGTCGTCTTGCTCGGACATGCTTTAACATTAAACGTTCATCGCTGCTGTATGTGTCCTAGTCTGAAGCTGCAGTTGTACAGTTTCCACAAGTTAGACTGCTTAAATATTTTAGCTGTCCGTACATTACAGTGTAAATGCTTGAATCCAGTGTGGTTTTCAAATTTCAAGACATTCCTCCACTGCCCCCGATGCCCCATACTGTTTTCTAACATTGCTAATATGAGACATTCAGAGTTTTGATGCAGGCTGCGGATTTTTCAAATATGTCATAGTTTGTGCCTAGTGGCAACGCAGTGGTAAAGTACTGTTATCTTTGAACTTTGGGCTACTGATATTTCCACAGATTTGAACCGGATGTCCACCTGTACTGCTGTGGGTATACATGGACTTGCTATGTAAAAAAATAAAAAGTTTTTGTGTTAACTCTTCCTTGTCCTGATTGCAACATATGCGCTCTGAGAAGCACCCTCTCCGCCCGCCTCTCCGCCCGGAGGAAAGTCTGTTGTCGGTCATCAGCACATAAGCCAGGCTGTGAATTGGCTGCGGGACTGAGCGACACACACACACACAGTCCAGCCTCGTTGGCTGCTCAGTGCTACTGTATATAAACCATATTGTAGTGTAACAGATTTCATACGTCGCTGCGCATGCGGTTACCAGACTGTATCCAGGTCGTGTTGCCACTGAGAAATGCTGTTCTAAATAATCTCTATTGGACTGTTTGTTGCTGGTGGCCGTATGTCTGTGTGGACGTTACCCGACGAATGGAACAAGGGAGAACCTTGTTTGTCCCAGTGAGGCCGTCTCCATGAAGCTGCGAGAGCTACAGTGTGAATCGGAGGTGGATCTTGTTGTGTCCTGATGTTTTCAGTGGTGCATCTGTGTTACTTAGCTGGACTGAATCCATATTGTTGATTCTACCTGGTTGGTGAAAATTACCACATTAAAACCACAAGCTTTATGTACAACTTCGTGTGTGTGGTGTCATTTTTATTTTTTTTGTTTGCTGGATCAGATTCAGGTCCATCTAGGCTCTAGTTCCATGCTGGTGGGAACGATCTTATATGCACTAATAGAGCATCAGATTCTCTGTCCACCTTCGAGAAATCCTTGAGGACCCAGCTCTCTTGCCCCGACAGCTCTAAATGCTCTTATTACTTCCTGCTAGCATATAGGACTAAATGCATCATACTTGTGTGCCTTACGTTTTAATTAAATGATGTAGGTCATGTTCAATGCTCTTCCAGGTTACTGCAGGTAAATTATCATTATCATACTATGTTTAACCCTCTTTATTTTTTTTTTAAGTCGCTTTGGATGAAAGTGTCCGCTAAATGCATGAAGAAGCTGATGCTGTCATTTCAGCCAGCTGTGAATCAAGAATCAGTTTTTTAATATTGCCCCAATTTACAACAGATGTCATCTCAAGGCACTTTACAGGACAATCAAATACATGATTATGTGCTAAAACATGCAGAGGATTGAGAAACGGTTAGAAAGAGTTAATATCTGGGCAGCAGAGATGATAATCTGCAGTACCACATCCTGGATGACTCCATCAGCAGTGAAGCGAATCCCTCTTTCTTTCTTTAACTGCTCTTCTTTAAATCAACTTTATATATGATGCTCCTCCCAGTAGGACAACGTTTTCCACTGCTGTATTTCACACGTGGAACACTTTCTTGTTATGTATATTTTAGTTCTGTTTCTTTTTATTTTAACGTTCACTAATTTAGCATTGGCTCTAACATCAGGTATGGGGAACCTGTCTTCTGTTCCATCGCTTTTTTTTCTTTTATGTCAAAGCTTGTCATCAGAGTAGCCTACACCTCTCTTTGTTCACTCATCTCTGTTGAATGTAAATCTGTTCAATGATTGGATTGAATGGATATATATAAATTGTGTATAATTTGGATTTGGTTATCTTTTAAAGGGAATTTTAATCTCAAATTATAGATCTATTGGGGATTCACAATAAATACATTTAAATGAAAACAAAATTTGAATCAGTTAATAACATTGCAGGAAGTTGGCACATTTTGTCACAGAGACCAGAAGAAGGGGCGTGCTGTGGTGGTGTAGGGGTTAGCGCGACCCACTAATTTGCTACGATGATTCCAGAGGTTACAGGAGGAGTGCAGCAGCAGGAAACCAGGAACCAGAGTCTCTATAATAGTGAACAATGATCGTTTACTACTACTCTTCTTAATTGCAGCTGTGACAGATTTTCCCACAAACACATAGCACACATAGTTATAACCAAGTCGTCTAATCAGCATCTTCACATGGTGCACCTGTAAGGTGGGATGGATTAATTCGCTAAAGGAGAAGACATGGATTTAGATAGATTGATGGAAAAATGGTCTAACGTGTAGAGAAACATTTTCAAATGTTTAAGTTCAGCTCTAAGTAAAAAAACTTGAATACAAAGCAAGTGTCACGTTTACCTCCTTTAAAAGGGGAAATTGAGTTTGTGTGCTCTAAAGCCGTGACATTTTTAACAACATTATGCCCACTTTGACTTGTTTTGTTATACTTTGAGATGCCCGTTTCAAAAATAAGCTTTTTGGTTAAATAAAATACTTTTTCAGTATGAATATAAAACATTTTAGACTGCATTTTGTATAAAAATATAGAGGTTAAACAGATTAGAAATTCTTGAATTTAAATTTTTTTTCTGTACCATTCAAGATAAGATGTAGGTAAACTTAGGTTAACATCTCTATATAGGAAGAAAACCTGTCACCGATTTGTGATGCAATTACAATAGATGTTGGTGAAATCAACAAGAATAGGTAGGTTGTGCAATAAACCTTAACATATTATTATTTCCTTAACCAAAATATATCAGAGATATATATTTGATTAACATAGTTATAAAACCATCTAGTCTATATGGAAGTGTTCCTAACAAAGATGGAACTACAGTAAAAGTGCATGAAGAACCATAAAACAAGATTTGGTAGATACATTTAACGTAATACAAAGTTTAAAAGTGGTTTCCAGAACCAAAATCATACGTTCAGATTTTTTTATTTCAGTATTGCAGTTTATTCACCTTCCAGATCTAGTTTGTATTGGAAATAATACAGATTGTGCAGATCATTCATATCACAGAGATGCACAGAGCAGGGACCTTAATTGTAGAGTTTACACAGCATCAGTGAGGAGGGGGGGTAATACAGACTGGTGGGTCCATCTACTGCATGGCAGCAGCAGTTGCTGTTGCCATGCAGTAGATGGAGGCATTCCCCACATTATCATTGACCCTAATCCCTCCTCAAGGATGGGAGGATTTTTTTTTCTCTTTGTCTGAAGCAAAGAAAATGGCTGAAATTCTATTTTGGTTCTAATTATGACACACAAAGAATTTAGTACAGTTCCGTAAAACCTTAGTTTGAAACAGTGATTTAAACGCATCAGGTCGGCATTTCCTGCTGCTTGTTTTTGGATGCTTACAGCCAGAGAAAAGGGTGACGGTGACACACCCAGTAGTGTCTCCTCTCCACATAAAAAACAAAACAAAACAAACAAACAAACAAACAAATCTTGACTGTTGTTACTTTTCAGAGGTCAGTCTTAACCTGTGGAGGTGACCGCTAAAGAAGTGTGTATGTGTGTGGCAGCGTTGTTTTCCAGCACTCAGAACTCTCATGCCTCTGTGTAGACAAAAACCCAGAACAACAAATCAGAAGGCCCAGCTCTGCTGCTCATTAAATATGCAGGGATGATTCCTGCTGCCCATGGTGCAACGGTGGTAATGCATCTACTGAACATAACTGAGGCATCCATATTGTTCTTGGTTAAATATCTTCCTTTGTCTCCGTTCTCAGACATCCTCCTCCCCAGCTTTGAGCTGGCTCACTACGCCGCTGTTGCCACTACGTAACTTGTTACCAGGGCAACCTGGCCGTGGGAGAAGCTCGGACCTTACATTACATTAAGAGCCGTCGAGAGGCGGGATTACATTACATTCGACTGACATGAGGAATCTATATATTTTTTTTTATGGACTAAAGGGGTATTTGCACGATAGGCTAGTTGTGAGAGGACGTTGCCTCCTGCAGCTTTTCAAAATGGGAGAAGATAAAGAAATGACAACATGTCAGTCTTGATTTTACAAATCAGGACCTAAAAATAGCTGTGGTGGAGTAAACAGTCGGGCCTTTATTATTCATAAAAGGAAAGCTGTTTCTTTCTAAATAATGGAAGAAGGCAACACTTGTCAACTATTGGCTTCGCTGAAGGAAATCTCTGAGTAGCTTAAATGCTCTGTGATTCCTCTCACAGCCAGAGCAGAGTAAAACCCTGCGTTACAGAGATAAGTGAATGGGAGGCAGAAGCGGCCTCAAAGCCTCTCGACATCTGGTTCTCACTCTTTCAAGCCATTCAACTGAACCGTTCAACTGAGCAGGAGCGCAGTGATGCTGCCGTGGAGGAGACGAAGAGTACGAAAGACAAGGAAAACCAGAAAAAGATGAGACAGGCACTGAGGCCACGCAGAAGCAGGCAGAACACAGGCAGGCGGCGGAGCCAACACACAGGATTTCACGTGGAAGACCATGTGCCGAATCCAGCACATTAAAAATAAAAATATAAAAAATACAAATGTGAGACTTAGAGAAAGGAAAACAATGCATGAGAGGAGAAAGGAGCATTCTTAAGACTGAATGAATGATTGGAATAATAATGGATGAAAACTACATTTTCTAAATCCAAAGAAAAGAATATCCTAGAACTGAAGGGTTTGAACAGTTTTGAGGTTGAATGTTTGTCTGAGGGCAAAATGAAAAAAGATGAAGTTAACCAGCTTTTCGTCATACCACTGAGACGGAGATCTCTGCACAACAGCTGCTGATAGTTCTGAGTAAGGGCGGAAGCAGCTGGTTCATCTGGCCCAGGTTGCTGGATGAATTCCCCAGTTTGAATTGCTCTCAAGCAACAGTGGGAACGAAACAGAAGAGTAATCTTCAGCTTGTGCAGCAGAGGACAATTGACAGATTCATACAAAAATGTGTTAAAAACAAATCAAACTCTGTAAAAAAACAGTCAAACAGCCTAATAGTAGCGGCCGAATACATACGACAATTTCCAGGCTTAATGTTCTGTCCAGATTGGATTATTTAAGGGAAAACAGATATTGCTGTGAATCCTGTAACCACTAGTTTGTATCTTTTAGTGCAAACTAGTGGTGCGTTGTGCTTAAATGCACCGATAAATGACAGATTTAATGCTTCCTGCATGATCCTGTGTTCACGTTCCTGATTAAAACAGATTCTAACACTCATATTAAAAAAACACAAACATGGAGTTTTTAGACTGAGTATATGTGCTGCCTGTAAGTTAGGTTTAGCGTTCAGAGTTCAGCTGCTGGCGTTTTGAGAAGAAACATGTCTGGAATGATGGAATTTGGGAAGCGTCGGGCTATGTGGCATTTAACAGCCAATCAGAGGAGTGGGATGTGTTTGTAGTTTCATCTACTCTATACCTTAAATTTGTAAAGCAAGAAGTATGGAGCATAAAAAATTGGGAAATACCATTTCCATGCCTACAATTTAATTCCCCTTCAGCGATACCAATATAAAATCTAAGTAATTAAGTATTTGAAACAATATTTGGGCTGTGAAGAAAAAGGGGCAGTATCCAGTGAAGGGTGGGGAAAAGGGGATCACCCTAGACCAGACATGGGCAAACTATGGCCCCCGGGCCATATACGACCAGTTAGGCTTTTTAATCCGGCCCGCCGAACTTGTCCAAATTATAGTAGAAACCCATGGGTGTGTAAAAACCTCATTCATTTCCCTTTCCCCTGCAATACCCTTGTTTCCTCAAACAATTGGCGTGTAACTTTCTCTGGCGTGAGTTTTGTGCCACCAGGTTTGCGGGTACAGAGCTATCTGAAGGAGCAATAATTGTGCTCGCTCGCCCGCTCAGCTCACTCTGCTGGTGCTCGGCTCAGAGTCTGCTCTCCCAGCTAATCAAAGACTGGCCTTTTTCATCCAATTAAACAATTCCTTCCAAATGCACAAAGTTGATTCATACTCTCAGACTCACTAACATTTCAGCAGAGTTGCAGGCGCAGACACAGACCCGAGCGCGAGCAGAGTGAGCTGAGCAAGCGAGCAGTTTGTCAGAGTTGAGCGCATGTCCGAGCACCTTTGAGCGAGCGCACCGAAGATTCATACGCGCTTACAATTATTGTTCCTTCATATAGCTCTGTGCCCGCAAACCCGGTGGCACAAAACTTACGCCATAACTTTCCAACTCCTTTTGGGAAAGGAGAGGGGAAATCACTTATTAAGAGTAAAGAAATAGAAAAATGGCAAAATAAAAAAGGTGGAATGAAGATAAGAAAGGAAGAAGATTTTAAAAAGTACAAAAGTCAATCTTAATTAGAAATAATAATATGAGAAACCAAAGGGAAGAAATAATAATGATCAGATTAAGAGCAGGTCATACCTATTTAAATGTCCTTTTGTATTTAATAGGGAGGAAAAATAATGATAAATGTGAAGGATGTGGAGAGAAAGAAAATGTAGAATACGTATTGATGAACTGTAAAACATATAAACCTGAAAGGGAGTAACTGAGAACAATGGTTGGAATGACAGGTCAAGAACGGAGTCTTAAAGGAAGGAAGGAGTAATGTTGCTACAAACACACATGCTCCTGGCATGGCCCCTCTGTCAAATTTAAGAACCCATTCTGGCCCACAAGTTAAAACGTTTTGCTAGAAGGCTAGGGTTTTTTTTCCTTCGAAAAAACCCCCAGTTTTTTTATTTTTTATTTTTATTTTTAAAGAGGGCCTCTGGTTTATATTTATTCTATATTTCCAATGCAGAAATACCAGATTTTTAAAGTAAAAAAAAAAAGATCAGAAAAAAAATCTCAATATTTGAAATCTACATAGTTCCTTGAACTGTCAGGAGGCGAAGGTCTTTTGACCTTAAGTTTTACTCACGTTTATTTTTTCATAATTTCTTGTTTATTTACTTAAATGTAGTTCCTTAGACAAGTGTTCTACTGTCTGTGTTGTTTTCAGGTTCTTCCTTTCATGGATGGTTCCCATCGATCTGCGATTACCTTGTTAGGTTATAATGTATTTCTGTCCTTCCCACACACACAAATGCACCTAAGAAAAGGGAATATTGAAGGGAAAATCTTACTATATAGAATCATCAGACAGAGCTGACATATTCCAAATCTTTGTTTCCTGACATTTTTAAGGGATTGTCATTTCTTGCATATATGAAACCCCATAAAATACAGTGGAAAAGGTCATTATTTACGCAATCACACCATAACCAGGGAAAGGTCTCCATGAGCCTTCACACTGGGTCAGTAGATGGGGAAAACAGCTTGCCCCACATCTGACCGGTCATTCACACTCTTAACTAGGAGGAAAAGTTACAAAAAGTCGATGTTGCAAAAACAATTTTTTTACAGAGTTCTCTATCAAAGCATATCATCAAATGACGGGAAGGTGGAAGGAAGAAGTTTAGTAGGAAAAGGTGCAACAGAGAGAAATAACGCCTCAAGAGTATTATCAAGAAAAATCCATTGATGAATTTAAGGGAGCTTCAGAAAGAGTGGCCTGAGGCTGGAGTCGGCATCAAGATCAACCAAACACAGACGAAATACTGGAAATGAGCTACAAATGTCGCTACACAGGAACAATGTCAGAGGTGTCCACAGAAGTCCACAGTCAATGCAACAATTTATGAGGACAATCTAGGGTGCTTCCTGCTTCCTCCTGCTGATAAGCTGTATTAAAATGTTAGTAGTATTTTCCAGCAGTACTTGGTACCTCCATACTCTTTATGAGGTTACCAGAACGTGGTTCCTGTCATAGATTTGACCAACTATGTAAAAACTTACCTAGTGATATATCTAGTGTTTCAGCCACTTAAAATACACAATTACAAGCAGTCTTAGACGGGTTCTGAAGAAGCTGCACTCCAGCACTCCTACTGCCACTAAACATAACAGGAAGAAGTTTCTCTACAGTAAATGGATCATACTGTTCATTTTAAGTTAAGATTAAAACAGAGAGGAGTTAAAAGTTCAGTTCTTAGCAGGAGTACTTTGTCTTCACTCATGCCTGGTGAGTAGATCAACTTAAAATTTGCTTTTACAGTTAGGACATGCTGCAGCAATAAAGTGACAGTGAAGTAATTTTTTATAAGTTGAGTCTTTATTTTTGATTAAAAAATTAACCAAACATTTTTATGTATTTTATATGTAGAAACATTAAGAATTACTGATTGATCATAAAAGCCATCTAAAATGGTACAATACTGAAAAAAAACAAACTGCAAGTGCTCTTCATAAGGAAAGTTTTCTATTGGTTTTAACCATCTTATTTTAAATATGATACTTAACGTCCTTCCATGATAATATGCTAATTTAATATGTTTACAACATATTAAATTAGTTTAAATGTTTATTTTATTTGAGCAAAGCAAAACATTATAGCAGTTTTCTTTAAAGACCCACTGCAGAGATTATTAAGACATACTGAAAAGTTTCAATGTCCACACAAAGATGAAGAAGGTAGTGTAGCCTCGAACAAATTTGTCTGACCAACAAAAGAAAATAAAATCAAATAATATCTATATTCAAAATCTGTTGTCTTTGAACTCCATGACATTTTGGTGATTGTCAATCATGAATCAGTTTATTCATATAGCACCAATTTACAACAGATGTCGTCTCAAGGCACTTTAAAAGAAAATCAATTAAAATCATAAATACATCATAAACAGATCTGTTTAAAAAGTTTCCAAATTAAGGAACCCCAGCAGATTCATGGAGTCATTGACTTGCACCACTCACTCCTGTGGAATCAACAGATAGAAACAATAGCATGTGTTGTTGTTGACTTTACAGCAATCCCTCATACTGAGCTTGCATGTAGCAACAGGGGAGAGGAGAAACCTCCAGCAGAACCTGGCTCAGTACAAGCAGCCATCTGCCACGACCGACTCGGTGTTTGAAGAGACAGAAAACTAAAATAGATGCAGAGGAAACTGAAATAAAAGAGTTTGTAGCAGCAGTTGTAGAAGCATGTGGAATGGAAACATCTCAGCCCATGTTCTCATCCAAGAAGCTGTCTCAGCTAACAGAACGCCAGACCTGGTGTGACTACTATGGAGAGAAGAATACTAAGAGGAGGCAAAGGTTTAACAAGGTTGAAATAACAGTAACTAAAGCAGATTGGACAAAGGAAGAAAGTAGCAGAGAGAGAAGTGTTCAGATTGTCCTCCAGCAATCTGAGCCTATAGCAGCAGAACTATAGAAATAACTTAAAAAACCCTATAGAGTGAGAAATGAAGAAGGTAAAGCAAAGGAGAACCGTCTGTCTACAATGAGTTCTTCCCCCAACCGGATTAGGCTGTCTTCTCTACCTCTTTCTAACTATAAACTTTATCAAACAGGAAGGTTTTAAGCCTAGATTTAAAACTACACAGGGTGTCTGCCTCACGGACTAAAGCTGGAAGCTGGTTCCAAAGGAGAGGAGCCTGATAACTAAAAGATCTACCTCCCATTGTTCTTTTAGAGATTTTAGGAACCACCAGTAAACCTGCAGTCTGAGAGCAAAGTGCTCTGTTAGGGACATAAGGAGTAATCAGATCTCTGATATATGATGGAGCTTGATTAGGGATGATTAGTGATTATATCAAAAGAAGTATACTAAAATCTATTCTAAGTTTGACAGGGAACCAATGAATGGAAGCAAAAATAAAAGCACATATATATATAAACAAATTGCTTGATTTTGTCTTAAAATAGACAAATCCTCACTTGATAATGCAGGGTCTTTAAGGGCACTTTCACTTGGTGAGATGGAGTCTTTTTAAAATGTATGCATAGTATGCAGCAAAACTGGTCCAGCTGAATTTACCTGCATGTAAGAAAATAAATAAAATGTAAAAATACAATAAATCAGATCAGGCTGGCAGAAAGAAAGATACAACCACAAAATTCATTTTATCATATAAATCATGTCATGCTGCCTGTCCTCAGTGATGTTTGGGCTGCAGACTCAGGTCAAATGTGTCACAAAACGGTTGCAGCAAGCAGTTAACAAGGTTAAACTGGCTCGTACATTGCGCGATATTCATAATCTCCTTAAATTTAATACTCGAAAAAAGTAGAAAAGTTCATAGTGTTTGTAAAAACACACTCTGCAGAGTTTTTTGTGAGCAGTAAAAATCATCCAAGCTAAACTTTATGCAATCATGACGGCTTTAAGAAAGAGGAAATGTGCATCTTTGCTGGACTTGTTGCATCAAGGATTCTTATATAATCCATATTTGAAAAAGGATCTTCCACAACTGCCATATAAAGAATATCAAAGTCAAAACTTGATGTCTAAAAAAAGCTGCTTAACTTGCATCTTAGTAAGTCTTAGATGAGACGAAAGATTCCTACAAGTCTTGCAGTGGGACTAATTAAATTAAATTAAAATGAAATGAAATTAACTATTCTCCTTAAACTGACATAACTGAATTGAAAAATCAATTCAGCTGCACAGAATGAATGATAAAACTTAGAAGTAAACAATTAAGTACTTCAATTATTTCAAACTGTGCGGTTATCCACCAAAATATTGAAACCCACAGTGCACTGCTGCATTCTAAGCAGCCTTTGTGAAGTGTCTTTACAGAATATTTAGGGAAGTTTATCTTACAGATATCTATGAATACTGGGTATTTTATAAGTAGAATCATCTGTTCACATCCAGAACGTTTGTGCAAATATGTGTACAAAAGTAATTTTGTTGATCAGGGTCAAGGCTGACCTTTTCAATAGCAGACTATTGAAAGCTCAGTATGAGGGATTGCTGTAAAGTCAATGACAACACCAGCCATTGTTTCTGTCTGCTGATTCCAGAGGAGTGAATGCTGCAAGTCAATGACTCGATGCAATCTGCTGGGGTTCCTTAGATTGGAAACTTTTTCAAATTGATTTGTTAGAATGTATCTTTGATTTTAATTAATTTTCTTGTAAAGTGCCTTGAGGCCAAGAGTCAAGAGTCAGTTTATTTATATAGCGCCAATTTACAACAGGTGTCGTCTCAAGGCACCGAGCATGCATGTAGCGACAGTGGAGAGGAAAAACTCCCCTTTAACAGGAAGAAACCTCCAGCAGAACCAGGCTCAGTACAAGCAGCCATCTGCCACGACCGACTGGGGGTTTGAAAAGACAGAAAGCTAAATTAGAAGCACAGGATACTGAAATAAAAGAGTTTATAGCAGCAGTTGTAGAACGTCACTGGAAGCA
>JAVLVB010000132.1:225971-241971 GCA_032876305.1 Orestias chungarensis | reverse complement strand
TGAAAGTCAATGCCGTTACAATTTGCAACATAAACAATGGCGCTTGCGCGACACGCAGCTACTGAATGCTCTGTTGTTTGGGTGGATGGGCGGTGGTTTCATGCAGGTATAGGCGGTGCCACCAGATGTCGCTGTTTTGGCCTTTTTATTGGCAGCTTTGGACAAGATGTTTCCTATTTGAATGATGCAGCTCTTGTTGCAGGCAGATGGCTCCATAATTATTGTTTTAATAAAATCAGCATAGTCCTAATTGCATGCTGTATTTTAATCTTTTCAATATGAAATTATACACAATGTAATTCATGATCTTGGATAGAAATTGTTGCTAAAATCTTTTTCTTCCCATTAGTTTCGAGCAATCATTATGCGATCGTTGTTGTCTTTCAGGTTCCCTGTCCTGCACTTGTTAAAAATGGCATCTGCTGATGGTAAATTTTTAGATAAACTTCCCTTCAATCTGGCAGACTCCTCTGGTGTCTTACCTATTGGTATTATTATTTTTTAAGATATTCAGGTTAAGGAGCTTGACAAGCGGGCGTCTGGCCAGGCCTTTGAAGTCATCCTGGCAGCGCCGGCCCCCAAAGTAGAGTTCCCCCTGTCTCCTCCCAAAAAGAAGGAAGTCTCTCTCGAGGAGATCCAGAGAAAGCTGGATGCCGCAGAGGAGAGGCGCAAGGTAAAAGGATGATGGTAAAGTTATTAAAAAATACACCCCTTTGACCTGTAGGCTAAAATGGTCTGAAGACAACTTCTCTCTCTGTCAGAAACATGAAGCAGAGGTTCTGAAGCACTTAGCTGAGAAGCGAGAGCATGAAAAGGAAGTGTTACAGAAAGCTATGGAGGAGAATAACAACTTCAGCAAGATGGCTGAGGAGAAGCTCAATCAGAAGATGGAGGCCAACAAAGAGAACCGCACAGCAATCATGGCAGCCATGAGTGAGAAGTTCAAGGAGAAGGTTGGTAATGTCCACGTGTGTGTGTGTGTGAATAAGACTGAGGGGTTCAACTGTTGCCTTTTTAACATTTCTGTCTTTTTTTTAAAGGACAAGAAGTTGGAAGAAGTGAAGAAGAATAAGGATAAGGAGCCTGGCTCAGAGGGAGCCTCAGAAGACTGAGAGGAACCAATGGGGGATTGTTTTTTTTTACGTATCCAAAGATTAATTTATTTTTGTTTCAGCCACTATTGATCTTTTTTTTGTTGCTTTTCACTACCCACCTTTTTGAAAACCAAGTTCCACTTTGTGAATTTTTTTTTCCAACCCTCCTGCTTTACGTGTAGTTGCACTCGTTCTACATGTGGATAATTCCTCTCGGTCTGCTGTAGTCATGTAGCTTGTCCGTGCCGCTTGAGCTCCGTTCCTTTGGTTATTGGCATTGTTTTTTTATTCTCCAAGGAGGCATGTTTCTATGCATTGGTCTTTAACTACCACCTATTTCATAGTGGGTTTTGAAAATGTCTGTGAACCACACCTTTTCTTGGCACTTACTGTGTATTTGAAGAGTAGCACAAGTTACCATCGAGGTGTTGGCTGTTAAGCGTGCAGCTTTGCTCCTGGATTCTGCCGACTTTTACCTGCAGGTCATGGGTTTTGCGCCGCTGCTGATTCTTTGTCTTTGTAAAACAAAGAATAAAATTTTGGGATTGAATTAAAGAACATGACTACCTGCTATTTAGCTGTGAATTAACATGTCTGTCACACAACTGGAGGTCATTGTTCAGCATAACTGAGCAGATGTCTACACATAGAATGGTGAGAGCAATACCCTTCTGACCTTTCAATAGGGACAAAGTGGCTAGTTGATTTAAACTGTTGTACTAAAATGAATAAAGTGTAAAATTGGCTACTGCTTAAATGTCCTATCATTCTTGTTTTATATTTCTATGGAATGAAAAATTAGCAACAAATGGCTTAAAGTATGGCTCCCTCTGCTGGTTCTAGTTTGTAGTACAGCTTTAATAAGGCCCTAAACCAGAATTCTGTTATAAATGGTCGCTTTCCATTTAGCTTGTGGCTGAAGATGTCACACCTGGGTTGCACCTATCCAGGTGAAATTGGTAGTCCAGATTCAAACATTAAGCACTAGCCACGCAATCACATCAGATATCTAGTGAGAAACTGAAACAATTCTCTTTAAAGGGCCAAAGTAGATTATTCAGATAAGCATAAAACGATATCAATTATAAAATTGGGGAAGCAATGGTCAGAAAAATTGCACAAAGGAGTCTTGTAGACTTGCATCTTTTCCTAATCTGGATTTTATCTCTGCTTCTTTAATTTTTCACCACACCCTGCCATGCTGGATCTCCAACTCAGGACTCTTGATGCTGTTCCAGTTCTTTTGAACCGTGACAGCAGGATGTCAGAGTTTCAACTCAGGACCTCAAACTACAAAGGAAACCCGGCAAGTGCTTTTGGGAGCAGATATTTTGTGAGACGGTGTTTTAGTGGGCAGGGTTGTTCATGCTGGCTGCAAGAAAATGTACGAAGTTCCATGACAATGTCGGTACAAGGCTCAAACGGTAAGTGGTTACGTTGGTTTTGAGCAAAAAGGGCCTTTTAGTAGTTTTACTTTAAGTGATGCTTCTCTACCCACCAGAAGTTGTCACTGCATCTCTGACGACTTTTAAAGAAGACCTTGTCGACATGAAGCTACGAACTCCTCAGCATCCTTTAAGACTGATCCGTGTGACAACAAAACTCTCAAACTTGGAGGTTTTTCATATCCATTTTGAGTTTTTGAAACATTTCCTAGTTTTGTAGAGATTAGAGCCGATACCCACAGTCCCAAAAATGCTTACAGCAGATTGTTATGGAGGCTTGGCTGAAATAAAGCATCGTATTATTTTTGCCATTTCACCCTGAGGCTTCTCCTCCCAAGGCGTTCCCAGCCCAGCTGAGAACATAATTATCCAACATGTCCTGGGTCTTCCTCTGGTTCTCTCGCTTGGATCACACCAGGGAGGCATCCCAACCGGATGCCAACGCCATCGGAACTGGATTCTCTCGACTTGGAAGAGCAGTGACCCCTGAGCCCCCTTGTGACCCAGCGTCAGTCTATAATGGAATATCCCAGACATTCCGCTAAGGAAATCCTTCAGCCACTTGTATCCATGATAGGTTTGTTTGGGTTGCTGTTCAGAATGTTAAGTCAGGAATTTAGATTGACCAGAAAATGAGGAGCTGAACCTAAAGGCTTGCATCACTGCAGATGCTGCACCAATCAGCATATTATTCTTCAATTTATTACCTTATTCAAAAATAAATGTGTTCCTTTAAATCTAATATTAGATGAGTTCAACCTGATCACTTCCTGAATGCTTTTCCACCAAAAGAATATCAAATCTTTGTCATTGCAGTTGATTCCATTTATGAAAATCAATCCACTTCAGGAATTTATGATGGAAAGCGTTCCCCTTTTTCAAGAGAGTTAAGGGAATTACTAATTGCAATCACATTCTGGCTAGTGTGGCTGTGAGAACAAGTTGAAAAGACGCTGATTCTTTAAAGCGAAGTGGAACACTGATCTATTCTTGTATAAGTCAGTAATAACAGCAGCAAATGGTTTTACCACCGACAACACTGACTGACAACGAGTTTCACATGCTGTTGTGCAAATAAAACAGACAACAGGTGGATCTTTGGCGATAACCATGACACACACAATAAAGGAGTGGTTCTGCAGGTGGGGACCACAGACCACTTCTCGGTACCGATGATTTCTGGCTGATGTTTTGGTCTCTTTTGACGGATGCTTTAATCTAGGTCTGGGAGGAGATCCCTCAGGAGACCATCCGCCACCTCATCAGGAGCATGCCCAGGCGTTGTAGGGAGGTCACACACAATCCTGAGCTTCATTTTGATTTGTTTTAAGGACACTACGTCGACGTTGGATCAACCAGTCCTCCATTGGTCAATAAGTTTGATTTCCATTGAAGATTTTTGTGTGATTTTCCTGTCAGCACATTCAACTTTGTACAGACCAAAGTATTCAGTGAGAATATTACATTCGTTCAGATCTAGGATGTTAGCTAAAGTGTTCCCTTTATTTTTTTGAGCAGTGTATCATCAATTTAATGATTTGTATTGTCTGTTGAGTTTAAGCTTTGTAAAAAAAATGTCTCTACACCTACTAAAAAGCTAAATTAAAACAGATGAATTCAGAGCCGGCCCAAGGCAAAAGCGAACTACGCGCCGGCTTAGGACCCCAAAGCCACTACAGGGCCCCCAGGAGCATATTTTTGAGGCTATATTGAGGAACGACCAGGGTAATAGAAGTCAAATGTGAGCAATAACAGTGTTTATTTCCTATACTTTAACTAAATCTTTTGCACATAGTTTTAGTTACATACATTTACAAAGCCTTTAGAGTGACTTCATCTAATTATTCATTGTTTGTGTTACCTCATTTCAGGTAACTTCATCTATATCATGAAGTATTTGTGTGATATTTATTGTTTGTTTTTGTACTAGTCTGACAGCTGTTTATAAAATGATACAATAACTTTTACTGTTTAAAAAAACCCGACTGTTACAAATGTAACAGCAAAATAAACAAATGATAAAATAAGGATGAAATAAAAGTACAACAGGTATCTATTATCCGGGTACCGCTGCTTACCAGGCACCAATGCAATTGTTCAGCTTTTTATAGAATTAAACAAGCAAACCTTATTAGCTGGTTATAAACTGAAGTGACAGGTGATGCAGAAAGGTAAATTAGGGTTTACTGTAAACAAGAAAAAGGGGTTGCGCACCTTTTTAGACAGCTGAGCAGCAGTGCTTAGCAGTTAGTTGGATGGGGGAAGGCTTAGTCATTTTATCATCATTCAAGTATCACTTACTCGTAATTGTTTCTGAATGCTGCTTGGCAGCAACAGGTGTGGGAGGGAGATTGACGTATTAAACTCTGTTCTGTCTATTTTCATTTTTATCCCTCATCGAGAGGATTTTTCTAGAGTTTTTAGCCATCTTTAAAACTGCCTTCTTTGGAGGGAAAAAGTATGTATTTTTTTTTTTTGGAAAGTGTTGCAAAGGCTAGAAGGTAAAAAAAAAAAAAGCTAATCTGAAGACATTCAAAAGAGTTAACACATCATAGAGTAGGATTTTAGATCCTTGACTGAGTGAAGAACTAACATCTAAGTTTCCCGTACGTTAAACTTTTCTCTCTGCCAACCTTCACGCACCCTCACCATTGTGAGTTTGATCAGGAATGCATTGGTTGCAGCTTTATTTCCTCTGCGCTCTGGCAATTTCTGTAGCACACTGCAGCGTTAGGCCGAGTTTTTTGTTACTTTTATATATCTGAGTGTTACGTGTTGCATGTTTTTGTTGTTGCTCTATTGTTAAACTTTTCTAAACCAAAATCTTCAAATGTTCTGTAAATTGAACCCAGGCCACTCCTGTAATTAGATGTTACCCGTTAAGATAAAAAAACCATGTGTGGCAACCTGCAGATGATTTATCATTCTAATTTGATACTATTCATATTATTATTGCAATGGTATTACTTATGTTTCTGACTATTTTGCCTTTGGAGATAAAGCAATGACATAATTTCAACATGTAACACATACGTGTGTAGAGCCATGTCAGGCTGTCAATAGAAATTAAACAACACTGCTACAGCTGCATTAAATTTATTGTAGGTAAGTAATTGATTGACGAGTGATATAGACTGAAATTGAGGGCCCCAAAATCCAATACTGCTTAGGGCCCCATGGAGGCTTGGGACGGCCCTGGGTGACTTGACTGATTGTTAAAGGAATATTTTTGCCGTCGGTTTTGGTACAACATGGCATTTTTGACTGTAGCAGTTAACTTTAACCATCAACAAATGCAGAGAAATAACAGATTTCCGGATACTTTATTCTTCGTACGTGATTTTATATAAATTCGTTTGTCCAGCTAAATTTAATTCCAAACGATCAGTTTTAAGCCAGTAAACTGAAAATGTAAACAGTTGCATATTTAATTTTTCACCTCCATCCTTTGCAAGCACTGTACCCTTTTATTCATGTTAATAATTCAAAAAAAGGTCAGCGGCTGTAAGTAATAATCACCAAATTGAACAGAAACTGCATAATGTCTATCCGTTGCTGTTTAATCAACAAAAGAATTTCAATTATTTAATTGATTTTTTGTAGCATATTTTATTTCATTAAGATGAAGCATAACTAAAAGTTAATTTAAGCCAGCATTCTTATATGCATCCCACACATTAACAATAT
Source organism: Orestias chungarensis (assembly GCA_032876305.1). Taxonomy (NCBI): domain Eukaryota; kingdom Metazoa; phylum Chordata; class Actinopteri; order Cyprinodontiformes; family Cyprinodontidae; genus Orestias; species Orestias chungarensis. The sequence goes on along the minus strand of JAVLVB010000132.1, from coordinate 235,745 downwards.
ATTGCTAGAACTGAAAGTTCACTTTTTCTGCAAGATTTTAAATAATTGAAAAAAACCTTTTAATAGCTGTCTGAGACAAAGTAGGAGGTTGGTCACTGTTAATCCCTGAATATTAGTTTTTAGGGAGTTTTGGTTTGAATGAATATGGCAAAAAAAAAAAAAAATCTATCCTACTTGAAAACGTTTTGGATGTTAAAAGAGACATGAGAAAAAATGTGGCTAGTAGGGATTACCATAAAACGCCACCAGAGGGCAATGTTGGTCCTTTTATTTACCCTTTTTTTGCAGCTTTTTCTCACAACACATCTTAGAAAATACATTTCAGATCTTTTTTTATCTTCCAGAATGTTACATTTGATGAATCTCTTTCTCAACCAGAAGCGTTCTCTTCTAGTTCATTCCTGCCGCACTGCTGAATATTCTGAGCTCCTCACTGAGCTAAATCAACACTAGTTCAGAGGCATATTCAACCAACTCTGTGGGACAGACTGCATTTCAACTACAGGAAGCCTTTCCATTAAACCAGTGTTTCCACAGCTATTACCCTGTTTGAAACTGTTAACTGCTGAGGGAGGTACAGGTTTTTCATTTAACACGATGAGTTCTTTTATTTTTTACTTTACTAATTACATTTATGAAAGTATTTTTAACAGCTTTAACTGTAATTGAGAAGCACTAACCTGTCTGTGAAATTTTATGGTATGTGGTTATATTAGGGTAATCTGAGGCAGAGATTATGAAGAACCTTGATTCTAATTCTGCTGCGTGGTTGCTGTTGCTGTGGATGGTTAACAAGAATTGAACCATCCACAACGCCCCTGCAGCCTCTTACCATGCGTTACTGAATATTATTTACTTAGTGTCAAAAGTATCTCAAAATTAGAGGCTGGTGTCTCTGTATCAGGAGATAAATAGCTGCATGTTGGAGTAGCTCAGTTACGTTAGTTCTGCTTTATTGCTTTTGTAGACATTTGTTCATGAATTTTTTGCATCTCAAACGCTCTAATAACCAATTAAACTTAAACCCCAAATCAATAGGAGGCTACCCTGATGAAGAGGAGGACCTAAGAGAAGACTCAAGTTCAAACCATCTGTTCCATGATCACAATAGGCAAGGGTCATATTCCAGATGTCGTCTCACTATCTGGCATTCTGACCATCCATCCAGACAAAGATTTAAAGAGGCGCAGCAAAATCAAATGAGGTGCATAAACATTGTTTCCCGACAGCTGATGTGTCATCCAGGTCATGCTACTGAAGAATATTTTCTGTTCTTCTCAGGTTGTTAGTTTACAGCACAACGTCGTTAGACGGTCATACAGCAACAGTACACAGTCAGAGGCTTCTTCATGTTTTCTTCAAGACTGATGGCTACCAGTCTATCGTCTCTAACCATCCACAATGACTCTTTGAAGATACTTTGACATAAAGTACAACAGGATAAAACAAACAAACATTCCCTTAAAAATACCAAGTATATATATATATTTTCCAAACTAAGTGTATTCTATCCTCTTTAGACTAGAATCCCTGTAATCTATGCTGTTGGGTGTCGGCAAATTATAAGTACATTTTCTGTTGCACTTTAAGAACAGTTTGTTTAATTCCTGGTACGATGAGCATTCATTTATTCAGTGGTCCTGCTGAAAATCAATTTAGTTACTGACGGTGGTACAGAGATCAGGGTGAGAGGGGTAAGCACTTTAATTGCTGAGAGGCAAGCATGCCCTCCTGATGGATGTTGCAGTCTAAAACATTAGGCACATTCCTTTGGTGGATGGATCCACGAGTGAACCTAAAAAAGCAATGGCACTCTTACCAAGGTTGAAGAAATTTGAATGAAATAATTATAAAAATTGTCGAGTATATTTACAGACAAACAAGCACAAATGTATTTGAACGTAGCAACTGTAGATATGGGTTATGTTACTTTGGATTGTATGTTTTAGGCTTTATTAAATATCTTTGAACTAAAAGACGCCCTCCAATTTCAGCAGATGTTTACTCCATATTTTTGGTGTTATGTCCTGGTTTGAATCCCAACCTGGGGCTTTTCTCCATAAGGTGTCCAGGTTCTTTCTGTGAATGTGTACGTTCCCTCCTGGTGCTAACGTCAGTTTTACCTAATACTGTGTGCATCTATATGCAACTGTAAACAATTTAAACAAGATCCCACCAACTGACACTATTTGGACAGTGAACTTCCACTGATTGTATGTTTTTCTTGTGGGGAGAACAGCGAAATGCACCAGATTAACAGCTAACCTGGTTATGGTTGCTAGAGAAAATTTACAGATGACTGGCCTATTAGCATTGCCAAATCTAACTGTGGTAGGGCACGGAAACTTTAGCAACTGTTAGCAACTGCAACATACAATGTATGTAGGTGTAGATTTGTAAAGCTACATGAAGAGACTCTACCCTATAGTATACCCTAAGTGCGATGACTCATTTATTCACTACCTTGAGTGTTTTTCGAGTCAACTGAAATTACACCCTCTTTGTGAATTCATCCCTTTTTTTTCTATAAAACTGGAAACTGTGAAATTAAGTTAGTATTGTGGAACTGTAGTCATTTTGCCACTGTTCATTTGAACGCTTAGATTAGATTTTAGATACCACTGCTATCAACATTCAGCTTTTTTTTCCTCTCAATTACCAAATGTGTCTTATCCAAATCAAACTAACAATGAATATTTCAGAAAGGTTTACAAATTTAATAATATTTTTTAGCTACAGCAATATGTAGCCTTTTTGTATTGTCTAGAATCAGTTAGAACATTCACACTATTTTTTCTTCATATTTTTGATACATGAAGAGAATAGATGCTGTCTTTTGTGTAGAAAAATCATAGCAAAAATATTTTCTAGATATTTTTTAAATAGTTGAATTCAAAGAAACACAAAGATAAAAAAATACAATTATAAAGAAATTATTGAAATAAGTCATACATTATACACAAACATTTGTAAACAGGACCCCAAGATTCTTCCTCAACCTTGACCCGTAGAAAACACTTGATCCTTTTCCGGCTCAAGACCATGGCCTCCATTATGAGGAACCAATTCTCCTCCCGGCCGCTTCACACACGGCTGCAAACTGCTCCAGTGAGAGTTGTAAATCATGAGGCCAATAGGACCACCTCATCTGCAAAAAGCAGAGACACAGTCCTAAGGCCACCAAAATGGATCTGGAACACATGGTCCACCTTTTTGAATAAGGGGACCAGCACCCTGGTCTGCCAATTCAGCAAAACTGTTCCAATGTCTCAGTTTCAAAATACTCAGAACTCCTCCCACCCCTTAGTTTTTGCCTCAGCAACCACTTGAGCCACATGCCGCTTTGACTGCCGGTACCCATCAGCTGCTTCTGACAGCATCTTTTACCAATGATAGGCAGACTTCATTTCAGAGATTTACTACTCCAAAATTAATGTAGTTTGACGGTGTACAACAAGCAACATTTTGTGAAAATGAATGCATTATATAATGCACCAAAATGTAAAACTATTTATTTTTACTAACTTATTTCACTGTGGATGTATGGTGTCAGGTTCCTCCCTAAATCTATGATAAGCTTGACTTAGCATAGTAGGCTCCAAACAGCATCTCTGAAACCCAGGATGGCCTGGTATAAACTAAGAAAGTAAGATAACAACTCTGAGCAAGACGTTAATTAAAAGTTGGGAGTATCTTGACAGTAATGCTGTGCATTGCTCAAAATTAGCCATACTGTTACATGAATAAAACTTTAATAAAAAGATAGAAACCTAAAATATTTCTCCATTTTAATATACTTGTTCCAAATCATATTCAAATAACAGAAAAATTTATACACATTTAGAAATGCAAATGTTTACCAGTCAGATTTGTAAGGTGAATTTCTACCAACAGGTTTTTGCAGGCGATTTCAATGATTATCTCATATGGGTCCCTTAAGGGACACTGGAGGAAAATGTATTAAAAGAAAATCTCATTCTCACCAGCTTAGTTTCTTGTGGGAACCTAATGGCTATTTTGAATTGATGGGAAAAATCTGGTGCGCATGACATAGTATTCAGGGCTCACAGAAAAGTATCTGTTGCTCCCCAAAAAATATTTGTATGTTTTCTTCAGTGCTCCCATGTGGGCTCCAAAATCTCACCAATCATTAGGCAAAAATAATGAAAAACATATACATCTGTATGACCAGCTCCCCCAAAAATATTCACCGTGCCTTCTACAAAGAAGAATTTTTTCAATTTTGCAAGACTTTTTCACTGAATTGGTGTATATTTGCAGATAATGTAGTTACCTTTGCCTATTATTCGACTGTATAGATTTAAGATTGTATTCTCTCCTGCAGGCCTTTTAAGGTGATTCTGTTTAACAAAAATCATTGCCTTATGAGTAATATTTTAGCTATGCTGTAAGCAGATATATATAGCAAAATTAAATGTAAAGCCATATTTTATATTTTTTGTAGCAAAAATTGCTTTGATCTTATTTACAAACATAAATTTGAACAAAATAACATTTATTTACTAGCTGAAAAATACCTGGTTTTAAAAGTTCTGCTTGAAGTATAATATAAAGCCAAAGCTCTTCACCAGTCCAACTTATCTCATGTGAGTTGTTTCATACACAACTTTACAAATGGTTTTCCTATGAGTATTGGAGAGGAAGACTACCTGTGATGTGATTAATCCAGAAAGTTTGAACCTTGTGTTCACCCGGAGGCGTTTTATGGGACCCTAAATTGGTTCCTTTTTTAGACCACTGAATATTCCACTCTCCTGTATTAATGCCAACATCGAGAACATCCTCCTGTGTGGAAATGCTAACATATTAGCTTCTAACTTGACCTGTGTCCCCAAACCCAGCTGCTGCGGAACATCAATCACCGTATTAATAAACTTCAAGAAATCCACTATTAGCAGTACTATTGAAATTAAAAGACAGGGTTTAGGAACAACACCTTCCAGATGCTTCAAGCATCCAGGATGACAAGACTACAGACACTCACCTACAAAGCTGTCTTGAATTCTTCACAGTAAACATTAAGGTAACTTTATGATACAGGAAAGTAGTGGCCAGATATTTGCCAAAAGAGATTGCCTTTCCTCTGAATTCTCTGTAAAGCAGCAGTTCTGATGTTTTCTTATTCCAGGAGGACAGTGTAGCTCAGAGGTTAATGCGCACGAGCTGCCATATATCTCACAGTTTGCTTTTTTTTTACTGCCTGTAAGAAAAGCAGCATGCACGGCTGCCTGCTGCACAAAATAAATTAATCTGAGTTAAAAAAAAATCATCTAAATATTTTAGTTTAAGTTTGCTAAACAACCAGAAACCAAGTATCTGAGTACCGACCAAAGGTAGATGTTCCAGGCTTAAGTTAGTGAAATGCTTGTTTGGACTTTTTTTGTTTTTTTTTGACAATAGATACTTTTTCTAAAGATAGTTTGCTTTTACTGACTGTAAAAAGTATGGCTGGATGCGCCAAGGACTCCATAAAGCTCAGAAACCTGTGTCTTGAACCTCTGTTTACACATGGAACACAACCCACATACACCCAAAACAGTCCCTGGAGTCCCTTCTACACCCGAGGTACAAAACTGTAGGAAATATGTTACTTTATCTGTCACCCACTTTTGAATTTTAATGTCTCGACTAAAAAAACACTTTAATAGCTTGCAAAAGAAACAGAGCAGAAGCTGCAATCACAATGTTCTTTTAAACCCAGAGCACTGCTTTGTTCCTCAAAATAACACTTGGGTGGAACACAGGCTGTTCTTAACAATTATCATGTCACCTCCAAACATTGAGTCTGTCAGCCATTTTCAACAATTACTTTAAACATAAAAGAAGTGCACATGAAATCTAAGATGTTAAACGTTCTATATCAGAACTCACTTAATTTCATTCCACTTTGACACAGACGAACAGAAAAACCTACAATGACTGGACACTACCTCAGGCAAAGGTTTGTTAAAAATCGAAATGCACGAACAGTTTATCGGACTATTGAGTCATAACCTGTAAACCCCCATCTGAAGCTAAATGCTCCATTACAACAATATTCACTTTTGTAACAATACATTGGACAAGCTAAAATTACCTGCTATGCCTCAGTTTAATTATGTCCTGTGACTGCAGGATTTCCTCTAATTACTGAGACACACTGCAAGAAAGATAATCTTGTGTCTGCCAGTTCTATTTTACTCAGTTGAACATTAACTTCATACTAGGAAGAGAAGTTCATTATGACGCAATTCTTATTCAGTACATTTTAAATGGAACCGACCAGACATTTTAGTATAAAATAATTATGATTTTCGATATTAAGGGTTCTCTTGGAATTTGAAATGTTGCTATTAATATAGCAGATGCTGTATTTCAAATGAAGTAAAACTAAGGTACACCTTTTATGCCATTTTATTAATGTGTTATTATAGACAAGAGCCAGATACATAGCTCGGGCACCAAGAAGAGCCAACTACATATCTCGGGCATCTGGAAGAGCATGCTACAGAGCTCCAGCCCTCTGAGGTAGTAGTGGAACTTCAGCTCCCAAGAACGGCTGGGCTCCAGCCACCCGAAGTCGAGAAGCTCCTGTCTTCAGGGACAGCGGCGCTCCAGTCTCCTGAGAAGCCCCAGCCTTCAGAAACATCTCCACACCTCCATCTTTATCTGGTGGTAATGATCCTGTTCCAGAGGGATTCTGGTGCGACCTGCCCCCGGTTGTAGTTCCTGAGATCCCTGAAGGTTTATTTACAATCCGAACCCAAAATAACAACCAACATCACAAGGAGAGGTTTGAAAATGTATTCACACAAAATACAAAACAGTTTGTTGTGCAAGTCTCTCAGTGCATGACATCTGTAATTCAAGCAGCAAATAATTCATACTCTTCCACATCCTCTCTGACAGAAGTCTTTGTCTTTTCAGGATCTGACACCAAAAAACCTAAAGGCCAGAAAAGGATGATTACTGTATGAGTGAATTTCACCGGTTGGTTTCAGTGAAACAGCAATTTTCCCTTCACGTGAGATGGGGGCTGCTGGATCCAATAATACATTCTTCACAGATTCTTGTCAGAGAGAAGGAGGTATTATTATTTCGTCAAATAGCTGTCCAGAGCCGTACACAGAAGATATTCAAAGAGAGCAGAATTATCCAGAATGTTTAAAATGTCTGCAGGGTCTAAATTTAGGCAGGGTGTGAAACCAGTGGTTCAGAAATAACTTATACACAGTCCAAGGAAGGGTCAAAGGCAATGGCCAAAGGATAGACAGTGATGATGAACCAAATCATAAACATGAACGGAAAGGCATGAGACATGTAAATAATGACATGACAGGTGAAGTTAATCACCAAAATCAGTTCCACATGAGAATAAGCTGGAGAGAAAGAGAATGACAAGCCAGCATAAGCAGCTAAATACTAAATAAATCATCTTAAATGGCTGTGGTTGTGTCACATTTTGCCCTGTTGGCTGTTGTGTGTGAGGTCTCCCACTTCTCTGCCACACCTCCTCATCAGCTTCAACCTTCCACACCTGCTCAGCCTCGGCTTCAGCTCGTCAGCCAGTCAGCATCTAAGCAACACTGTTTCCTTCAGCCAGATTGTCTTTGGAGCATGCACTACGTTCCATTATTCTCTCTTGGATTATTACCTCGGTTTTGACTCCAGCTTGCCTCTTACCGCGTCTTCTCGTCTCTGCCTCGACCTTCTGTCCGTCCACGACAAGCCTTTCATCTGTTCCCCTTTGGATTTAGTTTGTTCAGTGGTTCATCTACCAGAAGGTTTCACCAGCCTGACAGTTTTCTGTTGGTGCCTGGAGGTTACCAAAGACTGTTTCCTGCCGCCAGCTGAAATATCAACTTATTGCTAACACACTAAGTACTTTCAAATCACTACCTGGCCTTGTACTGCTCTTTGGTCCTTAAACCAGTTCTTGACACATTTGTATTGACTTTTCTTTTTTTAAATACCCTTTAGAAAAGTCCAGGTAAACCAACCAAGTTACTTATTAATGGAAATATTCCAAATCATTTGTCAGGTCATTGAGGAGGTTAAGGAAGAGTTGTTAAAAAAAAATAAATAAATCCTACATCTTAGACAACTCCTCAACCAACCAATTTACAATAGGAAGTAAACAACTGCACTGCAAGCATTAAAACACATTGTAAATCCATCTCAACTGACATGCCAGGAGAGAGCAGCATTAATCCAAAAAGCAGACAACAGCCCCATGGTAACCACTATAAAAATGCTATTTGTGGAAGAAACTAATACTACACAACACCTTTGACTGGCAAATCCCTTTAAAGGACCGGTTGGTGGTGCCACAGCAGGAAAGTTCTAGATTGTTTATTTTTTTACTTTGGAAATTATTCAAACAAAAAGGAAATTATATGTGGAACTCCATTTACTAAATATACAGTGATTTGAGTCAAATGAAAAAGATTTGGAACGTGACAAACAAACAAAAATACCTAATTCCCACCTTTTACATATTTCCATGTGAAGGTGTAAATATCAGATTACCTTAATTAAAACCATGACTGGTTGGAGAATCAGAGCTGCTGACTACCAGGTAGTGTGGGATAGTGAGCCCTTCTGTGTGACACTATATAGGGTCTCCCAACAGCAACCACCAATTATCTGCTTTAGATTGCTGGGTCAAAACCAGTTGCCTCCCATCACTCTAGTAGTAAAAGTGCTTATGAGTTAAGTCCACTTACCAATCATCTGCCAGTCACAGTTTAATCCACGTTTGTAATTTTTCATGTGTCCAGACTCGTGAAATACAAGCAAAAACCATGTCAAGCATTTTTCAAAAGGCACAATAACCTGGTTAAATGGCTCCCCAACAACGTAATCACTTAAAAACCACTTACTCAAGAATACTTTGTTCACAACCTAAATATATGAACACAATTCTACAGCTTCACAGCCGCTAAAGCTGCCTCAAACAGTTACTGCAATGTAGATTTTTGCTCCTGTACAAGATCTCTCTATAAAATAGACAAACAAAAAGATTTACTCGCTAAATCTTCTCCGAAGTCTTTAAAATCCAAGTTTATATCACCAGATATTTTAATTGCCGGTATCACAGCACAAGCTTGAAAAAGTTGATTTATTAATCTGAGGTAGTGCTGAGCAATGGTATAGAGATGACCTCTGGAAATGTTTATGGATCAGGCCAGACTCTTCCACTAGCTATTTTGTTTTTCAAGATTACTGAGACACCATCCACCAGTAAAGAAAGACAACCACCCATTTTAACCTCTGTCAAACGACTCTTAATGGAGCACCAGCTCTGGTACAAGAAACACGGGTATGCCTATACACAACACAGACGTAAGTAATTCAGTCATTTGAAAAAGACAAGACTGATGCCAGAATGCATTAATTGTATGCGTGTCTCACATGATTATACCTGGCATACTGATGTTACTTTCAACTATTGAAACATGTCCTCCCAAAAGGAATGGCTAATAGGCACTTAAAGTACATTTTTCTTCGGGTGGCACTTCAACATTAATTATGTCCGTAAAACTTAAAGAAAAAAAAAAAAACGGTTGGTCGTAGCAGACGGCTGCTTGTACTGAGCCTGGTTCTGCTGGAGGTTTCTTCCTGTTAAAGGGGAGTTTTTCCTCTCCACTGTCGCTACATGCATGCTCAGTATGAGGGATTGCTGTAAAGTCAACGACAACACAAGCCATTGTTTCTGCCTGCTGATTCCAGAGGAGTGAATGCTGCAAGTCAATGACTCCATGAATCTGCTGG
>JAVLVB010000132.1:190207-210689 GCA_032876305.1 Orestias chungarensis | reverse complement strand
TGTTCTCATCCAAGAAGCTGTCTCAGCTAACAGAACGCCAGGCCAGGTGTGGTTACTGTGGAGAGAAGAACACTAAGAGAAAACAAAAGGTTAACAAGGTTGAAATAACGGTAACTAAGTAGATTGGGCAAAGGAAGAAAGTAGCAGAGAGAGAAGTGGTCAGATTGTCCTCCAGCAGTCTAAGCCTATAGCAGCATAAAGCACCACGTCTGGCCCATGTATAAGAAACATAAACTGGGATTCTTCACTGGGATCTTCTTCTAATGTCAGTTATGGAATCCAGATTGAACGCATTTTCTTTACGATGTTTATGCCTTAAATTTTGGGTGCCAATTCTAAAAATGTTTTTTAAAAGATTGTCTTGCCTAATTCAATTTTTTCTAATGAATGCATTCAAAAAACTGCTTTGTTTGTGCAGTTAAACTACCCTGTCTTTTCTATCAGGGAGCTTGATAGTATGATAGAAGATAGCATTTACAGTGGACCCAGTATTAGTAGCAGTAAAGGAACATATGGAAGAAACTGTTGCTCTGTGGTAGACTAGTCACCTTGCAATCAAGAATCAAGAATCAGTTTATTTATATAGCGCCAATTTACAACAGGTGTCGTCTCAAGGCACTTCACCGAAAATCAATTAAAATCAAAGATACATCATAACAATCGATTACTCTGTGTTCCGATGTATGAATGTGTGTTTTTGTGTGTGTGTCAGAGGATGTAAAGTGCTTTGAATAGTCAATATAACAGACAGGTGCTATATAAATTGCATTTTGGAAATCATCCTGGATAATATTTAGTTTGCTTTATTTTCCATCTTGGGAGTAACTCTGTTTTATTTAAATATTTGATTTACCTTATACGGACAAAATCAAAATTAGGTGTATTTGTTTGGAAATACTAATCTGCAGATAGGTGGGGGTAACTTTATATTAATACAATGCTATTTATGTAATTTACATTTTTTTAATAGCATACTTGTTAGAAACGTCTCTTTGTTTGCTAAGGGACAGACTAGTGAGCCACCTTATCTTAATTATTAATCCAGTTTCAGATATTCACAAATAATTCCTTAAACTGGAGTAGAATTTCCTTCTAAATTCTATAATGTACACATATATTTTGGTTTCCATTCACAAGCTTTTTACATTGGTTTGCTGGAACTTTGGACAACTCGGTTGGACAGAACTGTTGGGATATTTTGTAGGCCACACGTTTTGATTTCTGGTTCTGCCCTCCAATAATTTCATTTTGTTGTGCTAAAGACTAATTTGACAATCTTTTTAATTGCCAGTGGAATGCCCCATTTGTACCAAGAGGTTTAGCTTCCCGATTGCTGATATCTTGTGGAGTTGTGTTCTAGAAGTGGATCTTTTCTTCGGAAACACAGCAGTCCCTCTCACAGTTAAACATCCCCCACGCATTGTTAACTCTGTGCTTTGCCCCAGTCCCCCCACCCCCCCAAACCCCGCTGTTGCTTTAAATGCAACTATGCTTGCTATAGGTAATATATCCTTCAATCTATGCTCCCTATTTCCATGAAAAGATACAGCAGTTTAGTTTTCAGCCTCAAATGTGCCATAACCAACAGATCTCTGTCACATAAACAATCGTATATAAGACATACATACCCGAATGTTATAAGAGGTTTACCTGTGCTTTAGCCTTTCAAAGCATTCAAAGTAATAGAAAAAGGTGCTTTAAAGAAGGTAAGTTTTCAGTGATAGCATATAATGGGTATTCAACACTATGTGTGTAGTGTTAGATTTGGGATGCTTATCTTTGGCGCAGTAGTACAGAATGATGGAAAGACCTACCAAATACTATCACTAGTATTCTGCAATGATTTGCTCACCAGGAAGATTTATGTGTAATATTTTGTCACTGTTGTCCTCTAAGAAATTGTTTCAAGGCACAGGTTTTTGAATCAAATCACATATACATGATGTGTGTGGCTGGAGCACAAGGTAGGTTTTTTCCATTACTAAGCCTTTATCAGTGAAAGCCTCTAAAGCCATGTACAACGACCTACGTGGCTTTAGAGGCTTTTTATTGGTCTAGCATTGGGAGGTAATGCATATTTACTTATTTGTTTTCTTTTGTAACAACTTAGGATAGTTTGGCGAGTCTGTATTAGAAATATTTTGCAATCCTTTATACTTGAAGTTTAATAAGCAATAGATTCCTCATGATGAATAATTACAGATAAGAGCTCTATCACTGAACAAATGAAACCATAAATATGAGGTAACACCTTGGCATTTGTATGATCTTGAAGCTATGGTGGATTTAGTCCGGGCCCACAACAGTTGAATTTTCGTAGGACAGCGTCTGTGTTTATTAATTTAGAATTCTAATAAAATACTGTAAGACATGTACTACTTCTCTATATTGGCTTGGTTCGGACAGAATGTTAACTGCTGTGAACAAGAGGAAAAAAATGTCCGATAGTTTACCTGACTTTAGGTATTTCGTTAGTTGTTTAAGTGAAGGATCTTGGCTACTTTACAACTGATAGAAAAATCAGATGCGTTTTTTTTTATGTTCAGTATTAGTCCACAAAAAGGTGCTTTTTTCACCTCATCCACAAAAAGCCCCATTTAAAAAACCAAATCAAAAAAGGCTCACTCTTGCGGATCCATGGTGGTAATTCCTTAGATTTCAAAAATGGGATACGGGCTAATTTTCTTATTTCTTAGTTAATTATTTTTTAGATTGATTTAAATGGATTATCTAAATGTAAATCTAGTTTCATGGACCAGTTCTCTTTTATTGCCATCTTGCAGCTCTTCATTTCACTTACTAAGAGAGCTTTTCATCTAGATTCCCAAATGAAATAGGTTAGGCCAGCAGGCATTGACAGGTCTAATATCTAGAGGTAGCGATTTCCAGAGTTCAGGAGCAAAGTGAGAGAAGGCTCTACACCCTGTGGTGATAAGACAGAGAGTGGGAACAGTAAGATGGATCGAAAGGAAGAATGAAGAGATCTGGAATCAAAGTTCATGTGCAGATGATTAGTCCGATAGTAAATAGTGATGTTATGGATGACTTTGAAGGTATACAGCAGTTTTTAAATTGGATTCTGTAGTTTACCGGAAGCCATTGAGGTTGCTGTAAGACTAAGGTTATGTACAAAAATGATGGGATTCTTGTAACAATAGGGGGCAGCTGAATTCTGGATCATTTTACGTTTCCAGAGGAATTTCAGAGGGAGAACAATAATAAGAGAGTTACAGTATTCAATTTGAGAAATGACAAAACTCTGGAACAACATGGAAGTAGAAGATGGGGAGAGAGAAGGCTGTATTTAGTTTACAAAGAAAGTAGTAAGTGGATCTTGTAATCATATTTATATAAGAGTGAAATGAAAGAGAGCTGTCGAGAAAGACACCTTAAGCTTAACTAGAAACTCCTTGTTACTGTTAAGTTTAAGGAGGTTTGATGCAAGTCAAGATTTTATTTCAGCTAAACTGGACGTGAGGGAAGAATGTAGGAGTGAGGAGTTAGGCAAAGAAGATAAAGAGTTGGTTGAGAAATGAAAACTGGTATTGAATTAGAAAAAAAGAAGAAAGGTAAAGATAAAAGGTAAAGGTAAAGATAAAGGTAAAGTTAATAAAAAGGAGAGGACCCAGGATAGAGCCTTGGGATACACCTGGGGCTGAAGGATTTAAGTTTAATGAACTGAGTATAGCCTGAAAGATGGGAAAACCAGTCAAGGGTTGTGTTTGTTATTGTATTGTGCAATTGTATTATACCAATAGGTAAGAGCCTTTGGAGGAGAACTCTGTGGGAGATTGTATCAAACGCCATACTCAGTTCTAGGAGACTGAGAAGAAAGACCAGACCAGAATCTCCAGCTATGAGAAGGACATTCATGATTTTCAGAAGAGCAGTTTCTGTGCTGTGACCAGGGAAAAAAAAAAAACACACCATTTTTGGTCAAGCATAGTTGGAGCTGTGAGATAACCATTTTTTTAAAGAATTTTGGAGACAAATTAATGACTGGAAATATTACAAATAGTTTTGAAATTGTCATGATTACATACAAGGTTTTTGAGAATGGGTGTGACAACTGCAGTTTTGAAAAGAGTTGGGACAATTCCGGCTCAGTGAGATTGATGGATACTGTCAGTAATCATTGGAAAAAAAAGACAAAAAGATTATTGCACAACTTTAAAATATATGAAGGAATAGGATCTACTGGACATTTGGAAGGTTTGCATTTCTGAATGAGGTCTGTTATTTCAGAAATAAACGGAACCTAAAGTGATAAAATTACCTATTTGAGGAAGGAAGTTCAGAGAAAGAAGGAGGGGAATTGGCAAACTTGTAACATTTTATATAGGAAGCTTAAATGTCTTTATGGCTGGTCAGACCTGACTTTTTAATGGAGTAGCTCCAGTTGATGACTTTGGCTTTGATAGAACAGTGTTTCCAAAGTAAACCAGGAAGCAGAAGGTAACACATCGAGTTTATGATAAATGGGAGAATGTTCTTATATGGACAGTCAGTGAATCAGTTGTTACAGGATGTTCAGGGGTCAGAGAACAGTTGGAGGTAGAAAATAAACTCAGAATAATGTGAATGTTTTTCCTTATTTTTATTATCCTTTTTTTTTTCTTTACAAGGTTTTGTTAGCAACAGTGAAGTATTGTTTTCAATCCACTTTGTGATGCTCTTTTTCCCCAGCAGCTAACCCAACAGTAAAAAAAGAACCCTTGTTAGAGAAAGTGGCTTGGGTGACACCAAGATGAGGTGGTAAAAATACCAAAAGATTAAACATGCAAAATTTATGTTTTTTTATCTGATTCTATTTATTCTATTTGGAACCATCTTTGTAAAACTAACTAACCTAATGAAGACTGACGGGCCTTATTGGGGCCAAAGCCGGTTCCTAATATGGTGGACCCCCTCCTTTAGCCTTTCTTCAGACAGTTTTTATTTTTTTCTATCAGAAAGCAGTTTGCAGTTTTTGTCCTCTACTTCTGTCTGAACCCAAACTTCTGGGGATACCGCGGCTTCTCTCAAGGTGGTCTAGTAGTTGTCGTGCAGTGATCCTCTTGAGAACTTTGGACAACAGTGAAGATAACTATGGGCCTGTAGTTGTTGGGGTTGTCCTTTTTTCACCTGATTTCTAATCTGGGGTAGGGATCTTCCAGCATTAAGGCAATGTGTGTGAACAAATGACCATATGTATAATGAGTTCAATAAGAGTGTCTTGGTGCTTTTTTACTAAAGGTCCTTGACATTGAGTTGCTCACATTTGCAAATATATTCTTTACTTTGTTAAAAAACACCTCTATTTTAAGCATGTTAGGGTTACCAAGGTATTCTTCAGAATGTGACAAAGTGGTGTTGAATTTAGTTTTAGTATGTGCACTGTTTTTTTTTTTTTTACTATACTGCTTAATTCATTTGCAAACATACCTCCACATTGATTTAAGTTAGATTGGAAAATCATTAAAGTTAGGTTTTGGGATTCCTCTCTGAATCTTAGATTTTTAGATTTCTTAGATATAACACTTTAGTCTGTTTCCTTTCCAGCAGAGTCATGTTTTGATCAGAGAGCTTTAAGGTTATGAATTCAAATAAATGAAGTTAATTTGATTTCCATTTTTTTAACATGCCTCAAAATCATCACAAAATTGTCCCGAGACCCTTTACAAAAAAACCTGTAAATGTAATGCAATCATACAGCTCAACTATAAGTCCAACTGAGTCCAACGTCAGAGTTAATGAAATTAACTGTTTCATCTATAAAAGAAAGCTGTCCAGGTCCTGAATCACTGTTTGTTGGTAGTAAGTGTTATGTTCTACAAAAGACTATTAACTTATGTCTTTTCACGCAACACAATATTTTCCTAAAAGACTTTTTTTGGCATACGTCAGAAATGACCTGTCTTTCTTATTGCTGAAACATAAACACGTACATTTCCATGATTGGAATTATTTTGTCTCTGTACTTTACTAACCTGTTCGATGAGTTGTGAATGCAATCTTAGAGGAATGTTATTAGGATGTCCACTTCAGCTCACGTCTCTGTGCCACAGTATTGTTCTATTCATGTCACATTCTGATCCTTGTTTTCTTCATTCACGATAAATCTTTCGAGGCTAATAAAAGTCAGTGTCGTCACAAAAAATGCTTAGCTTCCTTGGACAGAATGGTATTCCTTAATTAAATAATAAACTAAATTGAATTGCATTGTTTGACATCTACAATCAGCTAGAATGGATGTACTTGATTTATAATCTCTATAACTGATTTCCTAAACAATTATCTTTTTTGGCAAATATTTTAGGACATGTGTTGTGTACTGCCAGTACATAAATTCATTTAATTGAATTCCAATGAATGGAAGTGACTAAGATATAACATGCTTCTTGAAATTTTTTGGTGAACTTAATGTTATCATGTGTTCTTTTTCAAAGATTATTGAGTTTACATGTCAGGAAGTAAAAAGTCCTAGATGCGGCTCCAAAGAAAGGGAGTAAATTAGTTATTTAATAATTTATCAAAGGGCGATAGTGGAATACTTATCCATCTATCCCTTTGTTGATTTAGTTGATATTCTAAACAAATAAAAAAAGGTAATGCTAAAGCTATGGTTACATTTATCCAATTTAGCTTTGTGTGATACTAAAATTTTACTAATCTAAAACTAAAAACTAAGACGATAAAAGCAACCGGTGTAATTCAGCATGTTCTTCTAAACTCCCACACTCGTAAATGCTGCCACATAGGTTTTCAGTTTGTGTGCAAAGTTGCCACATTTGGGGGATAATGAGATAACGAGAGCTGCAGAATAAGTGAGGAGAATGTATCTGCAGTCATAAATGTTGCAGGGAGAACCGTTCACATCCAGAAAGGTGTGATCTCCAGGGAGAGTCCCGGCTTTATCGTGGGGGGGGGCACTGACACTAAAAATGAAGAGGAGTCAACTCGAAAGGTTCCACTCCACCTCCCACACAGTTTCTCACCCTCTGACTGGGAGGTTAATGAACAAGCTGCAGTTTAAACGCTCTATGATATACTGCACAGGTGGATTGTTTTCCTGCCTCCCTGACAAAGTAAATGTGTACGGTGTGTTTACCGAATGTAAAGTCAGCTGAGTTATCGCACACAGCCATCAGCACAGATGTTTTATCAGCGAGGCTCTTGGCTCATAATAAACAGAATGTCCATTTTCCTGGAGCGAGCTGTATGTTATGCTAATACATGACATGAAACATATGGTGGAGCAGGCTCTGCAGTGCCTCCTACTTCACTCTGTGAGCTCTCTTGCGACACGTTTTACTTTAAATCACCAACCAAGCTGTCTCCCTGTTCCCATTTTTATTTTATCACTATAAACTTTGGAGCTGTGAAAAATTGATAGGGCTGCAGCAAAAATACTTTTACGATGCTATAAGTTACTACAGGCGAAAGCCTTAAAAACAATGAGCCATTAGAATACGCCGGTCCATCCATCATCAGACAGAGTCGGCCCCTGGCAGCCATTCATCACATCTATGCCATCGAGCAAGAAGGCCTCAGGGCCTTTTGCTCTGCTTCTGAAGACAACACATTGAGCTAATATAAAGACTAATAGAAACCAATTCAACTGTGACAATAAATATGAATCTCAGAAGAGAAAGTGACATGCTTGTTTGAATAAAAGCAGTGATTAAAACTCTCGCAAAATTCATCAACCATGCTACAACCATATTTCACTTGAGTTTTATACCCACAGTTATGTGGAATGACAAGAATAAATAGGTACAATTCCTTTTAATATGCTAGCATTGCCTTTAAACTGAATGACTTGGGTCAAATTGTTTACTTCTGCAAGCTTACAATAGGTTGCTTGGATTTAGGTCCATTCCTACAGAAAGAAGAGGTGAAACTGAGTCAGGTTTATTGGCAGGCTAAATTGCAGACGCCGTTTCAGATCTGCCCAATGACAGCCACATAGTTGTTTCCTACGGCGCTCATCCAGAGCCCCATACCCTTTTCTCTCTCTCTAGGTGCCTTGTGTCTCTCAGACCTGGATAAACTCCCTTGAGCTATTAAGTCAAAATCGTTCTCCTCAGAAAGAAAACTACAGCAAAGAACTCACCGCAACTGCTACTCGTCTCTCATCCTCGATCTCTGTCGTAATGTCTGTCTGCCCCTGCGCCTTCATACTTCAAGCCTAACGCTGTATGCGGACATCTGTCTACAAGAAAATAACTTCACTGGACATTTTCGCTCACTGGCGAACATCTTCCCCCTTCACTTAATCACCACTCCCTGCTGGATGTAGCTCATTCCCTGGTTACCCCCATGCAGTTCTTTCCGGACCTCCAAAATTGCAAATTTATTACAATTCTGTAAAATAAATCATTTATTGCTTCATATCGGTCTCTGGGTTATTCTCTCACATGTGGATCGGAAGCTCAGGGAAATGCATGACAATGTGGAAGAACCATATGCACTCATGCTTGAACTTCCTGGCTAGTGTCTTCAAACATTGTTTTAAACATTTCCACACAATGTTTTCTTTTTTTGCATGATATCATCTGTTTAATAAAGTGCACCCATTCCTCCTGCAACAAAACAGCCACACAACTTGATGGACAACACCTCTAGACTTAGAATACAGGGTGGGAATCCCAAGCGTACTATTTGGGAGCATCACGGCATTACAGCCCCACTGAGCTGTGAGTACTCTGTGACAAGGACAAAGAGCAAATAATAATGGCAGCAGTTATTGGAAATCATTTTAAGAACTGTGGCACTATAACAGTGCTAAAAGGCTTCAAAAGATTATACAGGGTCTTTTGAGGCTCATTTTAGTTGCATTATTATATTGTATCTTGTGCAGATTCAATTTCTATCGCACACAAGCTGGGGTTCAGACTATGAGCCAACCACTGCTTGATTTTCAATGGTGAAATCAGCTCTGGGAGAGACCACAAATTAGCCTAAATAAACTTGTTTTTCTTCTCAAACAGAGGCTTATTTCCTAATTAGCATTTCCCACATTGTATACTTAGCTACTCTTATTCTTTTATTTTACATGCCGCTACGGCAGAGACGCTTCTACTACAAACCTTAAATCTCCACTCGTCAATTTTCTCCGTTGAGCAGGTCTCTATAAATGCCAATTAGTGCACATTTAAAACCAATTAGATACACTTTGTGCTTAGTAAATCTGATTATTAAACGCCAGGTACACTTACAGTGCATTCAGCAGCCGTTGCTGCACAGCAGACTCCTGTACTGGTGGTATCAGTCGGCTGTGTGAGCCATGCACTGCTCCGCTGCCTATAATGACATTTATGGAAGGCAATGAACAGTTTGGTACCTTGCTTTTTCAAGACCCCACCGCCCCCCGCACACATCAGAGATGTGTTCACGACTCCTTGGTGTAATATTCCCTTCATTTGCGTAATGATGTCCCCTGTTTACTATAAACCTGTGCATCCATCTCACTAAGGCCCATTGAACAAGCAGTGGATTTGTACATAAATTGGAATGCAAATGGAATGTAATACTGTTGCAACATCAGTGATGAGCCAAATAAACCACCTGACCTCCTTTCCCCTGTTTCTCAGGACATAGTGGTAAGATGCATGGCAGCAATGCGCTTACGCTTTCTCACAGGTAACACAAATACCTTCAGTCACACTGCTGAAATAGTTTTTTTTAATAAGAAACTTTACCTGACATTCAAAATGTTCCAATCACCAGTTTAAAATGTATAATTTTTAGAATAATGAGTAGCTGAAGGGTTTCTGCAGCCTTACTTCAGGCCTAAATTCCATGAATCCTCATCCATGGACATCTTTCATTGTTTGATCAATAGATACATTTATTATGTGAATGAATTATTATCTGCTTGTTAGATCTCTACCCCGAAGGACCTCTGAAGTCCAAGGGCATACTTTTTATGTGAGGGAACATAATCTATTCCCGGAGTAGCAGCAGCATGTTATATTCACACACTAATTGAGATGCAAACAATCTTTTTAAGCATGGCTGCTAGAGTTTTTCACGAGACTGCATCGAATGCCTGCGCCAAATAAAGAGTCTTTGATTACACAAAGAAAACTGCCTGACCTCATGAAATATTAATGGGTTCGTCCTCTCTGTGTCCCCTTTTGCTGGGTTTAAATATCAACTTTTTGGCACTGGGGCCATTATGGTACACACCACAGGGCTCAAGCTCTCTTCCTGTAGCATTTAAATTAGATTACTGCCGAGATAAATTCAACCGGGTCCATGACTAAATGCACTGTGACAAATGCTGACTCAGGTGGCCCAAAGCAAATCAGGACAAATATCTCCATTCCAGCTGAAACCCCACACTCCATTTATTTTTATTTTTATTTTCCTTTCTAGGCAAGCATCTTATGAATCCAGCTTCTCATGGGAATGGGAATGTACCATCTTGATCAGATTGAGAAACTGCATTGGTCATTTAACATCCTGACTATCTTGGCATGCCTGGGGCAATACTTTCCAGTGTACCTTTCCGTTTCCTAGTAGGAATATGTTACAGTTGGTATATTGAACTTGGATAAGCATTTCTCATAAAGCAATTGTATAAGATTAAAATCAGGGAGGCTCTCTGCAGGGAGGTTCTGCTACTTATAGTGAAATGTATTGACTATGGTTATAACCTAAAGATTTACAGCGGGGGAAGGAATTCAATTTCAAGCACGGGCCATCTATTTAGATAGACAAGGTGAAGAGTTCTATAAACCAGGAATGAAGAGCAAAGATTCATACTCAATTAAATGAATTGAAGCAACATGGCTCAAAGCTAAAATATACAAACATATTCAATTAAATAGGTCATGAATTTTAAAGAGGCTCAGATTAAATGTAACATTTAATGTAACAAACAATGTAACACAATCCGTCAAGTAGGTATTATGCAGATTTTCTGTAAATCCTGAACACACAGAACAGTTTTACAGATCTTTATTTGGATCGCAGGAGATCTTAATTGTCTTAATTGACGGGTTATTTCCAAACCAGAATGTGACGGGGGGAGCCGACCAAACCGAATGCAAAGGACGTGGGTTTGTGAGAGGAGTTGGATACCGATTGGAGCAGTATGGAGCCACTTACAGTTTGCTATGAGATGGATGAGTAAGGAGGGGTTGCGGTGGTAATGAGTCTAGTAGAGAGCAGCACAGAGTGGTGAAATGAAAAGGCTGTTCCCCTTCATGTGAGGGTGGACAGACGGCAGACAAAATTAACCCCAACCAGCAGCAGTGAAGAGACTTTAAGGAGGCTTCATCTGTAATCCAGGGGGATCTGACCAACAGTGTCTTAGTTAGGAACTAGGTATCTGTAGAGGACTCGGAACATGAATTCACATTACAGCAAAATCATAAGCAGCAGCGCTAGAGGTTCAAAAATACCACAGAGGATGTGGAACCACCTGGTGGAAGCCTTAAGGAAATATCTCCTCTTAAAGCTTCACTGATTGGTAGATAAAAAGCACCAGCTGGACCTCATAAACCTGTCACCCTGTGAATGGTAAGAACAGAGAAACCAACCCACTCTCTTGCACACAGATTTACAAAACCCTACCAAACAAAGAAAATGTCATTCTCATTAGGTGCGGGCAGAAATCCTCAAATTTAACACGTGTAAAGCTCTAGAAGGAGAATGAACACCAGGAGAGTGAACACCAGGAAAGCAGCAGGACTGGACGGGATCGCCGGGCGAGTCATCAAAGCCTGCTCAGAACAATTAGCACCGGTGTTCACAGACATTCTAAACCTATCCCTGACCAAGGGCATCGTACCAGCATGCTTCAACCAGTCCGTCATTGTTCCAGTCCCCAAGAAGAACCAACCAGCCAGCCTGCTTAAATGACTTTCGCCCCGTCGGCTTGACATCAGTCGTGATGAAGTGTTTCGAGAAGATCATCAGAGACTTCATCACCTCATCACTTCCGGACTCTATGGACCCTTTACAGTTTGCATACTGCCACAACCGTTCTACAGATGATGCCACCACCTACCTCCTTCACACCACATTAACAAACCTGGAAGCTGGCCGGGATAATTATGTTAAAATGGTGTTTGTTGACTACAGCTCAACATTTAACACAATTATCTCCTCTAAACTAACCATCAAGCTGGAGAACCTGGGACTTCACCCATCCTTGTGTCACTAGATCTCCAACTTCTTGACGGATAGAACAAAAGCTGTGCCTATAGGAAATCACATCTCACCTGCACTCACTCTCAGCACTGGTGCCCCCCAGGGTTGTGTCCTGAGCCCCCTGCTGTACTCACTGTACACATATGACTATGCGGCCACTTCCAGCTCCACCACCATTGTCAAGTTTGCTGATGACACTGTCACATTGGGTCTGATCTCCAACAATGATGAAAGGGCCTACCTAGAGGAGATTAAACACCCGGAGGACTGGTGCCAGGACAACAATCTCCTCCTTAACATAAGCAAGATGAAGGAGCTGAGAGTGGACTGCAGCATAAGGCAGGAGAGGAACTGTCCCCCAGTTATGATCAGTGGCACCGTAGTGGAAAGAGTAGACAATTTCAGGTACCTTGGTGTTCACATCTCTGAGATCCTGTCATGGTCTTATCACACCACTGCACTGGCAAAGAAGGCCCGGCACCGTCTTTACCACCTTAGACGCTTAAAGGACTTCAAACTACCATCCAAGGTGCTTCATAACTTTTACACCTGCACCATTGAATAGATCATAACGGGAAACATCACAACCTGGTTCGGAAATGGCACCAAGCAGGATAGGCAAACTCTACAAAGGGTTGTGCGTTCAGCTGAGCGCATAATCCGGACTGAACTTCCTGACCTGCAGTTTATATACAGGAAACGGTGCTGGACAAGGGCCAGGATGATAGTAAAGGACTCCACTCATCCCAGTAATGGACTGTTCTCCTTGTTACCATCTGAGAAGCGGTTTCGTACTCTCAAAGCCAAAACGGAGAGGGTGAGAAAAAGCTTTTTCCCACAAGCTATTCGAGCCCTCAACGGAAATAACATTCAGGACTGATCTACAGCAACGTCCAATTTATATGTATGTGTATATATGTGGACATTGGTATGTGTATGCGTGCATACTGGCATTTGTATATGTATGTATATGTATGTATATGTATGGATGGGGTTTTACACTATGACATCTACCGCCTATGTAGCATCATTTTGCACTATTTTGTCACTTTACACACTGGTTCACTTTATATGCCATTTTAAATTATAGTGGTAATTCTACAATGTTTACTTTACTTTAACTAGTTCTTTTAGACACATTGTTAATTTTTTCTTAATCTGTATTTTCTGTTGTAAATGCATTCTTTTAGCTTTTACATATTTTTACCTATTTTATATTTAGTTAATAAGTGTGACTGAACAGTCACAACAAAGCATTTCACTGCAAGTTTTACTGTGAATGACCATGTATGTGACAAATAAACCTTTACTTGAACTTGAACTTGAGAAGTTATTGTATACAATGTGGATTATTTTACTGAATTAAATGAAATTGTCTATAGTATTGAAATTTATAGAACACGTTAACTAGGTGTTGGTAATCATTTTGGGGCATTAAGGTGAAAAGTTTCAATTCAAATGCATTGCACAATTGTTATATTTGTATTTGTTAAGGTAAAATGTTATGTGCCGGTGTGTGTTGGTCTATGAGATAAAAACACACAAAATATACACAGTTTGGTATTTGACAACATGTGATGAATTTTTTAAGCAAATGTTTAAGATTACACTTTTTGAAAATCAAACAATGAAACAAAATGAAAAAAAGAAAGACAATACGTCTGGAAAATGTTGTCACTGCAAGCAGTTCCACATAAATGCTCTAGAGGGCAGTAGGTAAGCATGAACAGACCATCGAGACTCATCGAGACTCTTCATATCCACACAAACACTCCACTTCTCATCAGTTGCAACATATCATCCTTCACATGTAAGCTGTGGAGCTGCCATTGCTCCTCCTTGTTTCCATGTCACATGCCCACAAAGGGATCATTGGTATTATTCATGCATGACTGAGACCACTTAAGTGCCAAACTTTCATCCAAATAAGATGATTTGTGTATTTGGTTAAACTAAATAGCTTTTTATAAGATTGAAAGCCAAAAATAAGATAACAGAAAGGGTTTTGAATAATGTAATTAGGAAGCTGTTGACATCACACCAACAGGGTGAATTCTTGCTAAGTAAATTACCCATAAACAACAAGCTCTAGATCTACTTAGTGACCTTTCAGTGTGCAAAAGTAAACTGATCCAGGGATTGTTTGACTGAAGAATGAAAGCTTTTAAGATGCTCCCATGTCAGGCGCAGCAGTTGTGGTCAGTGGCATGGCCAGATTCAGGAACAAAGCATGATTCATGTTTGCTTCACATTGTGCAGTGAGAAACGGTCACTGGCTGAAATAATCTCATTTTTCACACACCAGTATCCACTGGTGGCAACTCGTTGAGATAATCACCCAAATTGTTCTATTTCTTTTTTCCGGTTCAGTGGCTTTTGTCCGTGTGCTTGTGTCCCACGATCAGCTCATTCAACTCGAAGCCTCTGCTGGGTTTGGCTTACTAAACTTATTAGAGGATTTTCTGCAACTTTGTGACCAATCAAACAGCCTTAGAATCCTTCTATTCTCTCTGCTGTGTTTATCTTTTCCTGGTTTGCCTTCTGGATGTTTGCCTCCCATCTTTCCCTTCAGTTATTATTTCATTATCTTTGTGCTTTTATGTGTGAGGAGTATAACAAAGCAAGTTACAACACCCCAAAACTCTGTCTTTGTTTTAAAATGTGTCTTAACTCTAGGGTGTAGAACGATGCTGCCTCTGCCAACCCCACCCACTGAGCTGTAACTTGAGCACTCGCGGGAGATCATTCTATCAGTCATCTCGTAACCACAGCCCTGCCATCCCATCATGAGACTCCTAGCTCTGCTCCATGCTTGACTCCCCCAGCAATATAAAGCTGCCCATGTAGAAACGTCTACTGATAGAGAGGACTTGCTGGATGACTTCTGAATTCTGATTTATTACCTTTTTGTGTATAAGCAATATGAGCTGCTGTATGAGCTCACTAGAAACACAGGGTCCTGTTTCCCCCAAACTCCATGCATGTACTCCACCCAACTCTTTCTTTGTACTTTTTAAAACCTTTTACCACCTCAAAATCAGATGTTTCTTTTGGTTTTCTCTGATGCGCACAGCATCAAATCTACACACAGGAGGCTACAAAATATTCAGAAAATTGATGTGAAGAACTATTTGATTCCTTACAAATTTTGTTTTGCTAATCTGTCTGATCAACGTTCGAATCAACTACATGATTAAAAAAGACTAAACCAATCTGAGGAATTACTGCACAGGACAGTTTTCGTTCATTAAGCGCAAAGCCAAACCAAATAAACCACACATGAAAAAAAAAATTTGCCTCCAAGGATCTAATAACTGGATTTGCCACCCTTAGTGAAAATAAATAGCATCAAGGATTTATTATATTTTACATTGCTCAAAAGGAGTTTTGGGCTACTACCCTTTACAGAAATGTTGTTAAATGAGTGAATATTCTTCTGGTCATGTCAAAGCATATAAATCAACTAAACTCCAAAACATGGGTTGTTGGTATTTTCTGAGCCAATAAGACCTAGACCTGCAAAAGGGCATCAGATCATTGTCTAAATCGCTACTCCCAGTTCTCATGACCATGAGATCATAATCAAAGAGTTGGAAACTCTCCCTATGTGAGCATAATTCATCATCCCCGCAGGTACAGCTACTTGTTCTTAAGTAGCAAAACAGTCTCTGACTATCACACCAACATCCCCATACTCGACCATCAGTATGATACTCTTTTTCTAAAAAGCTTTTCCATCATGTAAAATAGGTCTTTGAACTCATGAGGAAGTCGTTTTAATATCAGATGACCCAATTTAACTATCCAATTAAAGATACATTATGACTTACTCAACTAGAATTTGAAATCAAACTTCAATGTCTTGGACTCTGGATTTATTTAACAAAATGGTTTTATAGGTTGAAGGTGGTGGACAAGGTAAATGTCTTTGTCTTCTCATGGACATATGACTAAACTGGAGACACAAAAGAGCTGTTAGCTACTTCTTTAGGTTCTTCAGTACTTGCAGCACAAGGATGCAATTCTTCTATTAGTCTGTTGTGGAGACTTATCTGCTGGGGAAACAGCATAAGAGGTAGGGGCTTAAATAGGCTGAAAAACCTGATAAAAAAGGCTGGTTTCTGCTCTGTCGGCTTTCTAAGAACCACTGGAGATGATGCATAGAAAAACTTTTCATAAAATCATCAAAATTATGGACAACCTTGAGAATCATCCTTATATGACTTATATAATAAAAGTGTGTTCAGTCAGAGGCCTAATTAGAATTGCTGTATTAATGACGGCCACAGTAAGACTTTCCCGTGGCCAGCCATATGTGTAATGATTTTTATTTTATTTATTTATTTATTTGTGAAAACTTGACAAAATAAGTTGTGTAATTTCCCATAAATTTAAATACATTTCTGCCAGGGTATACCCAGCCTCTCGCTGGGGATAGGTACCAGCAGACCGTTGCGACCCCACACGGATAAGTAGGTTGGAGAACGGATGGATGGATGGCATAGTTTAAGTTGTATGTATGAGTGTCAAGGATATTGTTTTCATAAACTTCATCGGAATGGTGTGTTTCATTAACATTCCTACTTAGAGAAACACCAATTTAAATAACTTATGCACATGCCTTATTAACATGGCATTGAAATCTATGATGAGAGTATTCAAACATGTGACAAGAACCATACTCTTACCTAACTCTGCACCGTGATGTAATTACTGACTGGAATGCGTCTTAAACTGCACTTGGCCTTGTATTTATACTTTCGTAAAAGGGGTATAAAGGCCCCTGATCTGGGTTCTGTCAATGTCCAACGATTAATGTACTACAGCTTGGATTTGCACAGATAAGGGATTAGATCTCTATTATCACTACTTCTTAATGCCTGTACTCAAGCACTGGAGATAGATGCCCATGTTGTTTTTATAAATGTAACAGGTGGCACCAGTAGGTGTCGCACTCTCCATAGCCTGAGCCTCCATAAAGGGGAAGCTGGAAGGGTGGTGGCCAAGTGTCAATTTCCTGTGTGTGAGCCCAGGTGTGTGTTGGGCCCGTGCTGTTTGCTGGCTGTGGTAGGTTGGAGGAAAACTGTTATTGTATGATTCTCTTACGTTGTGCTGATGTGGTGTTTTTATACAGGGCTGCATTAATGGTGTTCCGATAGTAGCGTTACCTAGGCGTGGATGTTCAACGCCGCAGGTAGTCTTACACATTTGTCTCTTTTAATCAGGATGAATTGAGAGTTTTTATATTGTTTTTATTTGGTAGGGTTGCACCAGATTGGCTACACAAAGTTTCGATCTCGGTGTTGATTTATGCAATGCAGGTAGGCAGTGTTTTTAATGTGTTTTAGATTGATTTGATTAAAATGATTTAATAAGCAATTAGTAATTTTGTGTTTATGTTTTAACAGTTCTTGCACTGTGTCTTGCTGTCCTTTTTAGAGTTTGTTTTTCTTTTTGTTAGTCCACCCAGTAAGGATTGTTTGTCTCTTCGTAGCAATAATTGTGAGGGCGGGCTAACAACCTTTCATTCTTTTTTGTTTGTTTTGGGTCACTTCCCTGAATCTTTATCCTATTTAGTTGGATATCCATTATCGGGTGACAACGAACGGATAGAGCTAGAGGGGAATAAATATTATTAATAATTAACTTTGTTTTGCTTGTTGTTCATTTCCCTTAGGACCTATAACATAAAAATACTTTTTTCCATTTGAGGTTCTAGTGGTAATGTTAAAAAGAACAAGTGATGATAAACTTAAAGGTAAAACACAGTCTCCATAAAAACAGATAGAAAATCTTTTATTGCTCATAGATTATGTATTTTTTAAGATCTTTGATTCAGAAGACTGAATCAAAGATCTTATTGTGAATTAAATGATAACTGTTATTGTTGTATTTTGGGTGGCCACCAATGGATTGTCTGAAATTGTAAGGTCTTTACAATGTTTTCCGTTTTCAAACTGTTTTTCAATCTTGTGTTGCCATATGTCTTTGTAGATAAAAAAAATAATATATTAATATAATAAATGTGATGTAAAAAACTTTCATGGGTCTAGGGTTAGCCTTTAGAAAGCTTGATTAAAGATTCGTTAAAAAAAAGCCTTATGTTACACAGACAAAATCTTGTGGTGGATCCAAGAATAGACCAACGAACATCAAGTTTACCAGTAAACATAAGACATTCTTTTTCATTTGCATCTTTTGCAAAGTTCCTGACAGAGGACCAACTAATCAACCAGACACAAATGGAAAGATTTAACAATTTCACTTTGATAGCAACAGTTACAGGAACCGGAAACTCCTTAAAAACAAGCTCAGGAACTACTAAGGGGAAAAGAGTCGGTTTGTAGTTGTATAAAAATCTCTCAGAAGAATGAAAAACAAAATGACCACTTACGTCAGAATCTGGGGAGAACATTGACAACTGAATGTTGGTTCCTCTGCTGAGCGTTGGTTTGAGCTCAGCTTGGCGATAACGTCACTGTGGGCAGAACTTGCTTTGAGAGTGATATGCTGCTTTTGAGCTGTCAG
This sequence comes from Orestias chungarensis, assembly GCA_032876305.1. NCBI lineage: Eukaryota > Metazoa > Chordata > Actinopteri > Cyprinodontiformes > Cyprinodontidae > Orestias > Orestias chungarensis. Next base: position 192,017 of record JAVLVB010000132.1, on the reverse strand, counting down.
TTGAGAATCCCTTGGAATATCCCCAGGGATTCCAAGGAATGGCAAAAACAGGCAAACAGATTAGTGGGCGAGGCCGGTGTTAAGAATTTCAAAAGCTCAGCGAAGTCTGAAACGGATGCTTTCAGTGACGTTCTTCAAAAACTCTCTTTTTTCAGTTGCTTCTGGATCCATTTATGTCTTCTGTCTCCTCAAACTCCCAGTTGTTTGTGGTAGATGGTTGATTGCACTGAGCTAGGTTCCGCTGAAGGTGTCTTCCTGTTAAAGGGGAGTTTTTCCTCTCCGCTGTTGCAACATACGTGCTCAGTATGAGGGATTGCTGTAAAGTCAACATCAACACAAGCCATTGTTTCGGTCTTCTGATTCCAGACGAGTGAATGCGGGAAGTCAACGACTTAATGCAATCTGCTGGGGTTCGTAAAATTGGAAACTTTTTCAAACGGATTTTTCTTCTGATGTATCTATGATTTGAATGGATTTTCTTGTACTGTTCCTGGAGAAGACATCTGTTGCAGATTGACGCTATATAAATAAACTGATTCTTGAAGGTGAATTGCTTTAGCTCTGCTGGTAAGTGTGCTCATAAAACAAGCCTACAGAAGTCTGTAGAATAAAACAGTCTCATGGAATAGTCAATGGATGGATGATGGATGGTTTAAAAAGTGTCCAATCTAGGAAATCTAAACTGATAAGATATATCTATGATTAGATTTTTTGTAAAGTTCCTTGAGACTATTGTAAATTGGCGCTACATAAAAAAAAAGCAAAACAACAACAAATCAGCCTTGAAGAAAGAATTGTTACATCTATGTTAATTTTTTTATTACAGCTAAATTGAAGCCAGCCTTGAGGCTAGGGTTTTCAGCTTCCAAAGCTGCATTTTATTTGAAATATATTAGGTATACCGACAGAAAAAGAAAATATTATTGTTTCACATTGCTTGATTTTCAGTCTAATAACTCCTTTCGCTCCCAGAAGCAACCCTCAAATGGCTCATACAGCAACTATTAAGCAAGCCTAAATGTTCACTGAGTGAGCTAACAACTTGGTCGCCAGATGCTTCTCAATAGCTGTACTTGGACTACGGTTGTTCTGAGATTTACAACCACTGGTCTGTCATCAAACAGCATCAGCTGCATATGTTCATTAAACTGGTTTTGCGTCAATTTAAAACAAACATGCATAGTCGTGAATCTATTCACCATGGAAAGAGCTTAGTCTGACTTCAACTTCCATGTGTGGCAAGCTTGTTTCCGGGTCAAGTACACATCCTGTCTGAACTTCCTGTTAGGGGCTGCAACATGCCCAGGAGAGATTATTCATTAGCGAGCTACAAATACTGTCCATGTCCACGGTTTTAGATAAGGAAGATAGATAAAGGTAAATGACAAATCCTCTCCGCATTGTAAGGTTACTTGTGGAGTACCACAGGGTTCTGTACTTGGCCCAATTCTATTTACTATATACATGCTCCCTATTGGTAAAATCATCAGACAGCATGGTGTTAATTTCCACTGTTATGCTGATGATACACAACTGTATTTATCTATAAATAAATCCCGATGAATCCAGTCAGTTTGGTAGATTACATGTCTAGACAACATAAAAATGTGAATGACATTAAACTTTCTGCTCTTGAACTCTGAAAAGACAGAAGTTGTTATCTTTGGACCAGAACCCCTAAAAAAGAAATTGCTTAGTCAGCCACTTGACCTGGATAGAATCAGGTTGGCATCTGGTGACAATGTAAAAAACCTTGGTGTTATTTTTGATCAGGAAATGTCTTTCAAGTCTCATATAAAACAGGTCTGTA
>JAVLVB010000132.1:174857-190107 GCA_032876305.1 Orestias chungarensis | reverse complement strand
ATCCTGTGCTTCTAATTTAGCTTTCTGTCTTTTCAAACCCCCAGTCGGTCGTGGCAGATGGCTGCTTGTACTGAGCCTGGTTCTGCTGGAGGTTTCTTCCTGTTAAAGGGGAGTTTTTCCTCTCCACTGTCGCTACATGCATGCTCAGTATGAGGGATTGCTGTAAAGTCAACGACAACACAAGCCATTGTTTCTGCTTCTGATTCCAGAGGAGTGAATGCTGCAAGTCAATGACTCGATGCAATCTGCTGGGGTTCCTTAGATTGGAAACTTTTTCAAATTGATTTGTTAGAATGTATCCTTGATTTTTATTGATTTTTTGTAAAGTGCCTTGAGACGACACCTGTTGTAAATTGGCGCTATATAAATAAACAGAAAACAGAAAAACAGAAACTGAAGGGTTTGTGTGTAAATCATTTCTGGGTCCTAGGAGCTCCCCCTTCCTCCGGATCTGAGCTGGTCATCACACATAGACACTGTTTTGACAATGGCACAGAAAGAAATTGTACTTACTGTGGCAACTCAAGGAGTTCAACCAATGGAAAGAGCCACTGGTCATCTTCTACACGTCGCTTAATAAGCCCGTCATGTGTTTATCCACTACCTAGTCGTTTGGTTATCCACTTAACGGGATAAAACAAACATTTAGTTCTGCAAAGATGATCATTGAGGCTAAACGAGACTCCATGTATTCTGGAAAGAAACTCGTTAGATTTTTACCTTCAGGTCAGAGACGATAAAAAAAAAAACCTTTCACAAAGAGTTTCTTCCCCCCAGGCTCTTTCTAATAGACAAACTGAACATTTTATAATCTGTGTGATTATCCACTGTTCTGAAAAAAATTCATACTTGCACATTTAGTCACAATTCTATTTTTTTTACTTAACAAGAAAATGGCTGTGAAAACAATTATGCGTAGTTTCTTCATCCCTATTTTATTTCCTGTAGTTTAGAATTCATAGCTATGCCTTTATAATGTGAGCATTAAAAATCCAAAGTCAAATTTCTTGTTTGTGAACAAGCTGATCCTGGTTCTGATTCTAAAAATTATGCACACACATTCAACATTTCTGCCTGTCCCAACTAAAATTCATTGCATCTGTAGTAAACATGAGATAAGGTTAGATGTAAGTTCTTTCAACAGAATTTTCTATTTCTAAAAGCAAAGCTGCTTCCAATTCTCTTAAAATGAATAGGGTGTCTGAGGAAGCTAAAATCTTTTAAGGTTTGCAGCAACAACCTGATAAAGAAGGCTGGGTCTGTTCTGGGGACAAATGTGGATTCTCTGGATATGATGAGGCAAAGAAGGATTTTACATAAAATCAAGGAAATCACAGACCTGAACATCCCCTTCATGAGACTGTTATTGGAGAAACAGAGTCTCTTCAGTCAGAGTTGCAAAACAGACCGCTTCAGAAGATCTTTCCTGCCCACAGCCATCACCATCTACAACAACTCCTTAGTTAAAGGAGTTACTCTAACACCATTTAATTACCTTTGGGATAAATAAAGAACTTTTGATTGATTTGATTAAATCCTTTTCCTGGTGTATTTAGAGTCATCTGATCTTTAAAGGCTCACAAACTCTTATAAAGGTCAAACCTACCAGTTCATCAATGTACTGGTTAGTGTTGATTTCTGATGTAATGTCTCTGTTTTAACCTTATACATGCCAAACAATCTGAAATGAATGCACCTCTACTTACCCTCTAGCTGTGTATTCACCTCTGTGATGAACAAACAGAAATCTGTCTATATTCTTTGAGGTTTCTTCTTCACATTATCAGCCCAGGATTCCTAAAACATTTACTGTCTTCGAACGCTGTCTTTGAAGAGCAGCTACTCAGTTTATGTAATCCTCTTAATGAATTAAAGCAGATTTTTTTCCCACATTTTAAAGTGGCAGCAGCCACACCCTATGCCAGTGATCAGGAAGTGTTGTGAGCACCACAGTAACTGGTAGACTGAGAGAAGCAGATTCATTTTATGGTGAAGAGAAGTACAGGATGGCAGAGGGATATCTCTATTTGCTTTGCTAATCGAGATGATTAACTTGCAGAATAACTCAGAGCCATGTTTGAGACAAGGCATGGCACAAAACGCACTGGAGGTCAAACTAGAATAACTCATTCAGCTCACACAGCCTCCAAGGACGAAGCTGATTATGTTTTATAGATTGACGGGTTTGATTGACACGCTTAATTAATCGACATTTTCAGTTGGAGACTGCGTTTGTGTTAAGGATTCAGGGAGTATTAAATGCAAAAAGAGAAGAAACAAATTCAGTGATATGAGATAGTTGTTAGACAAAGTCTAAACCTCAAGTCAATATCTTTGCTTCCGATTCTATTAAAGCAAAAGGCTGGTTATTATTAGTTATCTAGTATTCAACACCTATAACTGTGCATTTACAATCTAACTAAATACAATTGGATGAATCACTATTGTAGTCTAATATTGTGTATTGGGTCCAGCAGAGATCTTTAAATCGGATCTGTTGATGTTTTATAGTAATTAAAATTAAAGAACATTCATATCCTGGTTTAGAATTTTGCAAAAAACATGTGTGAGAAGTCACCTTTAAAACAACAGTAGTATCTTTGGTCGATTTTGGCAACTCACTATTGGACAAAAGTGGTAGTGTTTTTGCGCATATTGTCTCCTGGTTGCCTACAGTTAGATTGAAGTACATTTCTGTTTCCAGTGACTGTGTGAAGGATGAAAAGCGATAAAGTAATGAATGTAATTGTGGCGAAACAAGAAAACAAGAAACGGGGGAAGGGACGTATGCCGTGAAGGAGTCAGCACATTCTTAGCTGTTTTTTGTGTGGGAGAGTTCCTGCCATCCTCCTCCAAGTGGTTTAGTGCTGGTTAAAGGGATGCAGACCCCCTTGGCCCACGACAGCCGCTTGATTCAATGAGCTGAAAGTCGACTTATAATCACAAAAGCTATGAAAATATTTTATGAAGGCTGAAAAATTACTTGCAGTTTCTTTAACATTTCAAATGTTAAAATCGAACTACTCAAACTACTAATGGGATGTCAAATCTTATAACTAGGTCAGTTAAAGAATCCATTCCACCTTTTATTTCTTCAGTATTTCAGAGAAAAGCAGTGGAGGGCAGCAAATTAATTTCATGCCCTACACAAATTGATGCTATTGTTCATGGTATTACATCCTCATTGCGTACCACATTAGACAACGTAGCCCCATAAAAAGGAAAGTGATTACTCATAGGAGGTATGCCCCCTGGTTTAATTCAGAACTTCGTAACTTGAAGGAAAATACCAGGAAATTGGAGAAGAAATGGCGGTTTTCACTTTTAGAGGAGTCCCATTTATCCTGGAAAAACAGCGTGCTTCTGAGGGCCAAGCTTCGCCAAGCTAGATCTGCATATTTTACATTATTAATTGAGGAGAATAAGAACAATCCTAGGTTTCTTTTTAATACAGTTACTAAACTTACGAGAAATTAAAAGTCTGTTATATCGCCCATTCCTCCAACTCTTAGCAGTAATGACTTTATGGAATTCTTTATTGATTAAATTGAATCTATTAAAACAAAAATTTATGGCATCCCACCAAACATAACTACTACCTCAGTAAGCAATGAGGCACTGAATGTGGCTCTGGAGCCTGATCTCTGTTTGAAGTGTTTTGTTCCAGTTGAGCCTTCTGAGCTTTCAAAATTTTTTTTATCTAAGCCTTCAACTTGTATGTTGGATCCAATCCCGACAAAAATAAGTATTTCCTATTATTGTTACCCCCATTTTGGATATAATTAAATTGTCATTAATGAATGGTAGTGATGGGTAGATAAGGCGTCATGAAGCATTTCGACACATAGGAAAACTGTATTGATACTGTGTCGATACTGTGTCACTGAATACTGACACCTGCTGGACATTAAAAATCCCTACAGGCAACGTAGATAGACTGATTTGATGAACCAGTATATTCGATAACATTTAAGTCATTGTATGTTATTGTATATTATATATTGTATTATTTCATATCTTAATTTAAATTGAAAATTAATGATATTCTTAGATACAGTCAAATAATGTCAACATGAACCGTAAAGTGAAAATTTAAGTGAATGTGTTTTTAATAAGGACGCTTGTGGACTGGGGTTTTTCTTCACAAAATTTTATTCAAAAAGAAAAGTTTTTCCAACGTTTTGAAATTTAGTCTGTTAGGCTTTTTCGGCTAAGAGCCAATTTCAGGTAAAATTGGATTCAGATAGATAAAGTAGAAACTGAAAAGAACCGGATGAAAGAACGAAATGAAAACAATTCCCTTATTTTCCTTATTCAAAACGGTCCCACACTGCGGAAATCATTTGTTTGCCTTGAGGCTGCTCCATAGTTGACGCTGTACCGACAAAGATCAAGAATGCATCCTGTTGACAGATTTCTTTCCTTATAAACACAGTTTGGCGCCTCAGTGTCAGTTCGAAACTGTTGCTGTATCGGTCACTTGACTTGCTGAAATCAATACGAGCACTGACACGGGTTTAGGTCTGTGGGCTTAATGCATGCGCCGACGCATCGGTGTTGCCGGACCCATCACTATTGGATGGCTATGTACCAGAGGCTCTTAACGTAGCTGAAATAAAACCCCTACTTAAGAAACCTTCTCTTGATCAAGAAAACTTAATAAATTACAGACCCATATCTAATCTTCCTTTATTATGTAAAATCCTTGAAAACCTGTTGCTAATCAACTGAGAGAGCATTTGAGGAATAATGACCTATTTGAAGAATTTCAGTCAGGTTTCAGAGCTGAGAGAATGACTGTTGGCCAGTAGCCCTCACACCGATAGTCACAAAGTGCCTCGAGAGACTGGTTCAGACTCACATCAAAGCCATCATCAGCGTCACTTTTGATCCACACCAGTACGCATACAGGAAAAATCAATCCACAGAGGATTCCATTTCCTCCGTGGTCCACACTGCCCTCACCCACCTGGAGCAGAAGGATTCATATGTTCGTATGCTGTTTGTGGACTTCACATCTGCCTTCAACACCATGATTCCTCAGACTCTGATTAATAAACTCTCCTCACTTGGACTGAGCTCTTCCATCTGAAACTGGGTCCTGGACTTCCTGACCAACAGGCCGCAGTCTGTGAGGATTAACAAAATCTCCTCCCCCACCATCACCCTCAGCACTGGCTCCCCTCAGGGCTGTGTGCGGAGCCCCCTCCTGTTCAGACTGCTCACATATGACTGCTCGCCTATCCATCCAGGCTGTCATCTTGTAAAGTTTGCGGACGACACAGCAGTGGTTGGATGCATCACAAACAGGGATGAGTCCAGCTACAGGCAGGAGGTGGAACACCTGGAGGGTTGGTGCAGAGAGAACAACCTCTGCATTAATGTAAAGAAAACCAAGGAGATGATTGTGGACTTCAGAAGGGGCAGGCATGCCCACCTCCCCCTGCACATGTGAGGATCTGCGGTGGAAGTGGTCAACAGCTACATGTACTTGGGTGTACACCTGAGTAGCAACCTCACCTGGAGCAACAACACTTCCATTCTTGTCAGGAAGGAGCACCAGCGGCTCTACTTTCTCAGGAGGTTGAGAAGAGCTGGACTCGGGAGCTTAGTTCTCACTTCCTTCTACAGATGTGTGGTGGAGAGCGTCTTGTGCTCCAGCATCAACGTGTGACATGGAAGCTGCTCTGCTGCAGACAGGAAAGCTCTGCAGAGGGTGGTGAAGGCTGCGCAGAGAACTGTTTGAGTCAATCTCCCCAGCACCACAGACATTTACACCTCCAGATGCAGGAAGAGGGCCTCCGGCATCATGAAGGACCCCACACACCCAGCACACTCACTTTTTGTCCCGCTCCTCTGAGGCAGGAGGCTGCGGAGCATCAAGTGTAAAACCACTAGACTGAGAAACAGCTTCATTCCTGAAGCTGCGAGACTCTAGAACACACGCAAGGACAATTAGAAATGAAAAACACTTTCTCATTTAACCGGCACTGTTCACTTTAATAAAAATGTCACTTAATATGTCACTTGCACTCCGAATTTTCATTGCTGCTATGTCCGAAGTCCCATATTGTAGATTCTGTGTCCATATTGTAGATTCTGTGTAGTCAAATCCTATTCTCGCATAGTTCTTATATTTTATTATATTATTTAAAATTTTTATCAGGGTGTAAACTGGACCGGGGGATTAGAATTTCGTCCCACCTCATGTACCACATGTGATGTGATGACAAATAAAAATTCCTTGATTCCTTGATTCCTTGATCTTAGCACTGAGACAGCTCTCCTTAAAGTCACAAATGATATTCTCATGGCCTCAGACAATAGACTCATGTCTATTCTAGTTCTCTTAGATCTCAGTGCTACTTTTGACACAGTCAATCACAATATCCTCACTGTGGGGATCAAGGGAACAGCACTAGGCTGGTTTAAATTGTATTTGGATTGAAAAGACAGAGGTTATCTTTGGACCACAACATGAAATTGCTTAGTCAGCCACTTGACCTGGATAGCACCAGGTTGGCGTCTGGTGACAATGTAAAGAACCTTAGTGTTATTTTTGATCAGGAATAGAATCATATAAAACAGGTCTGTAAGATTTCCTTCTTTCACCTTAGGAATATAGCAAAAATTGGAAATATTCTCTGAAAAACATAATAATATTCTCAGATGCCCCAAGCTCTCAAAAACAGCCACAATTTTGGGTCGACTCACTAGATTTTGGAAACATTTCTCTGGGCGGTGTTCATATTAACATTAATTGGTATCATGGGACCAGCATGGCAAAGTAAAAATAAAAAAAGCAGTTACGTGGAAAGTTAATAGGCTGCAGATTGCTCCCACAATATTCAAATTGTTATAAGGATCTAATCCCTGGATTAGAAGCCTTAAAGGTTTTCCTTTTAAAATAATTATTGTATTCAATTATACTAATTTGATGTTATATGGCTGAGCTCACACCTCTGAATTCATTTAGGAGAACAAATACTCTTAACAAAGACTCACATAACACTTCACTTTAGTACTTGAATACTGAATAAAAAAATTAAAAAAAACTTTTACATTTAGTTTACATCTCTGCTGTACTTAGTCTTTGTCAGTTATGAACTTCCATAGTTGCCATTCTCGTGAAATAATCTACCAGTATCCTAACCTTTAACTACTGAAGGCAGAAATGTGGCTTGTTGACATAGGACAAACATGTGCAGTCTGGTCAGTTCACCAATACCAAAATGACATCAACTGAAAATGTCAGGGTTTAAGTTTCTGCACCATCTTAGGTTGTCCACAGGAGGTTGCCAGAGCTCCAGTCTTGCTGAAGCGTCAGTCTCGACAAAGCTGAGCAGTACTCAAGGAGTGGTGGATCTACTACTCGTCGTCTGAGCGTTGTGTTGCTAACAGTAACCTCTCACGTTCCTCAGTGCCAGTTTTCTATTTTTTTTCTAGTCGTGTTTTCAGTAAGTTGCAATTTAACTACTCTTAGCTTTTTGTGTTTTTGTTCCTTGTCTCTAGTGTCCTCAAGTAATCCTAGTCTTTTTGTGCTCATCAGAATTCCGACCACGTTCTCAAGACTCACCTCTGTCAGTTGCTGTCTTGTAGTCATCTGCATACACTTATGGTCAACGCTCCCGTCTGCTCAGCTATATTTGCCCGCTCTAGGCGCAACCAACCAAACTGTTGCGAACCTCCTGGACAACCTAGCCGCTCGACTATCATCGGATCTCAACCCTCTCGGTTCCCCTGGCGTCACCATCACCACTCAAGTAAGACAACCTCCAGTCATACCAAACTCACCTTTGCCGCAACTCACCTTCTCTGTCCTCTCCTTCAGAAGTTCCCAGTCTCCCGCATCGATCCTTCCATCTCCTGTCGTTTTCTGGCCGTTTTCTGGCGAACCCATCTTCGGGACAATCACAGCACAGATATTCAACAAACCCTGTTGTTGTTTCACTCCTGAGAGTCCTCTGTTTCATGTGGGTAAGAAGCCTTAAAAACATGACAGAAAAAGTGTTTTAGATGGACCGCATAAAGCCATAAAGGACCTCTCTCATTTGATTACCATTTCATTGTGATCAAGCTGGATCTAATCAGAATATTCGGAATGGGGTATTTACATTACTCTTTTTTTATTCTGATGACTTATGTCAACGTAAACATGCTCAAAGACTGCCAGTGGGTAGGTTTTAAGCAGGACCCAGCATGCTTAGAACTCCACCAAAGTATGTGAACTATTGGATCATTAAATATTTTATATTTAATATACCGTAGTTCACTATTTTTTTTTTTTTACCACAAAAGCAACTCTTTCATTGAAAAACTATACAATCCAACTCACATAGCATTCATATAGCACTCTGTGCTTATATTACACTTATATCCTACCTATCTATCGATTCATGCTAAAGGTATTGTTGACCACCGAGCAAATTTATGAGGCCTTGACTTAAATTGTGATGCAGTATAGAAAAGTAAAGGTTTAAAACCTTCTACACACAGAAGTAAACAACACATCAGCCTTTCATTGCATCAATACAAACAAAACCTGAGAGCTGCCTTTATTTTCATTGTACCATATATTTTCTCCTTTCAAAAAGTTATCCCTCAGCAGTCATTTATTATTATTTTTTTCCAAGTTGCAAATTACATTTGCAGTATTTTAAGTCACGCTGGGACTTTCTTAAGCTACCCCTACATTTCCCAGTAAATATGGTTTCAAGTAAAACAAACTCAGTTTACTCTTTAAAATCTCATTGCTTCAGCTGTCTGCCATATTTTGCAGAATAACTATTTCTATTTAAAAAAAATGTATTAAGTGTATTTTCCTGTAAAAGAACCAACCCTGAGCTGCTGAACATAGTGAAACAAAGGTTTATTATGTATATTTTTTTAATAGCTTTAGATGATGTATTAGCATATGTAGATTTGCTTTCACAGTGTAAATTGCTTACAACTAAAAATTTACGTTTGAATTTTGACTAGAAATTTTTTTAAATTTAAAGATTGAATTTGATTTTATTTAATTTTAAATGTTTTTCTTTACCTGCTCTTGCTTTACTAAAACTAGAAATTGTTTAAAGTCAGAAGATAAGGCAAATTTAGTGATTCTTCCCAACAAATGTCTGTGTTAAAGAAATGTCTGTGTTTGCCTCTCATTTTCTCTCTACTTAAAGTTGTTTGATATTTTATATATTTATTGTAGTTTTGTGATTGTTCTTCACTGTTTTCAAGGCATGGACGCATAGCACCTATTCACATTTGTGCCTATGGGGATCACTACTGGTAATATCAGTAGGGCCAAGCAGAAATACTAAATATGTCGCACACATTCAAAAATATTACACAAACTGTAAAATTGGTAATGGGTCAACTGACTGTATTATTTACTAAATGGCTCAGTGCCACCATAGGTAAGACACAGTACAGCAATGCCTTACCGCAGGCTTCTTCAATGTATATAAACAGGCAATGCATTTGAATATAAAAATGTTAAAGTTCTACAAAAAACAAACTTATGGAACTATGAAATTGATTTATTTTATCTATCTTATCACTCGTACGTTTTTTACTTCATATGTGCCGACTTCACTTTGATTATTAATAAGGCACTGTCTCACCTGCCTCGTTTAACTTCACATCTCTAAAAGAGGTTTGCCTTACTAAGGTGCCAAGACGGTTTCTAATGTGTGTATTTACGATCACATTTATCATATATTTGATGTGTAAACTTAAAATAATTAGCAACATGCGTTTTTGGAAAGCGTTTTAAAGTATTTACATATCTTCACCATGGGTGGCAGGGATTCCTAATTTATGTAAATACTTGTGGGTCCACTGTATAGGAGGCTTTGGATAACATTGCACTACCTGTCATCTACAACTTCGATTGGGTGGTGGATCACAGTGATGTCAAGGCTGTTATCAGATGAGACAGGATGTCTTTCTTGTCTGTGTCACTTACATAAAGTACACAAGGAATATTTTGCAGTATGCAAGTAGTACTGAAAGAACTGCCTCAACATGTATAAGCTTACTGGGTTGGTTAAGGTAAATGTCTAAATTGTCCAGAATGTTAAGGTTGCATGTTAAGGCTAAGAAGTGTGCGTTCCATCAATAATCTGTATCCTTTCTGGGTTTTGTCATTGCTCCTGACAGGATTAACATGGATCCATCTAAGGTGGCAGCAGTCTTGGAGTGGCCCGACCCATCCAGTGTGAGGAGCTTCAACGGTTTCTTGGATTTGCCAATTTTTATTGCTGTTTTATCACGAATTATAGTTCTGTAGCTGCCCCTCTTCATCAATTAACTTCAACAAAGACTCAGTTCAAGTGGTCTTAAGAGGCCAAAATAAGCCTTTGATAAGCTAAAACGTCTCTTCACCTCAGCTCCCATTCTATGTTTTCCAGATCCGTCTAACCCTTTTGTGGTGGAGGTTGATTCCTCAGACACTGGTGTCGGCGCAGTCCTGTCTCAACGGTTTGCTGATGATGCCAGATTACATCCTTGTGCCTTTTTTTCTCGACGGCTCTCTGCTTCTGAAAGAAACTATGACGTTGGAGACAGAGAATTCTTTTACTGTGTTGAAAAACCATAAGAACTTGGAATACCTCAAGTCTGCTAAGAGACTGAATCCACGGCAAGCTAGATGGGCACTTTTCTTTAGCAGATTTGACTTTACCCTGGCCTATCGACCTGGCAGCAAGAACGTCAAACCAGATGCACTTTCTAGACTTCATCAGCCTCCAGTTTGTCTTTCTGAGTCTGTTGACCATGACTACATTCTTCCCTCCAAGACTGCTCAAGAAGAGTAATCAGAAACAACCACCTCCTGTTCAGTCCTAAGGACCTTCTGTTCGTCCCTGAAGAAATGGTGTCTAAAGTCCTTCAGTTTTGTCATGGCTCTAAACTTTTCTGTCACCCAGGTATAAAAAACACTCCAGCAGTAGTCCAGTCAGGGTTCTGGTGGCCCACACTCAGAAAGGACACGCGTGAGTTTGTGTCAGCATGTGCTACCTGTTCCAGAGTGAAGTCCTCCAGACGCTCCCCAGCCGGTCAACTGAGGCCTCTGCAAATTCCACATCGACCATCGTCCCACATTTCTATGGATTTTGTCACTTGCCTACCTTCCTCTCAAGGTAACACTGTACTCCTCACTGTGGTTGACAGATTCTCCAAGATGACCCACCTCATTCCTCTAAGCAAGTTACCTTCGGCACCTGTTCTCGCTGAGGTAATGGCCAGAGAGGTGTTCAGACTTCATGGCATCCCCCACTAAATAGTCTCTGATAGAGGCCCGCCATTCGTTTCCCGCTTTTCGGGTGAGTTTTGCACCGTTCTCTAAATTGATGTCTCTCTTTAGGCTTTCACCCTCAGACAGATGGCCAGACAGAGAGGAGGAATCAGGAGGTTGAGTCCAAGTTGCGAATCCTTTGCATTGATGCTCCCAGTCGCTGGTCTCAGAGCTTACCTTGGGTAGAGTTCACCATCAATGGATTACCATCAAGTGCCACAGGTCTGTCACCATTTCATGTTGTTTATGGCTATCAGCCGCCCCACCTCTCTGTTCAGGAAGGGGCTACCCAGGTTCCTGCTGCCTATTTATCTGCACGTCGTTGTCTCAGAGTCTTAAGAAAGGCCAGAGCGGCCCTTTGCAAGACCTCTGCTGTTTATGCCCGTAATGCCAAACGCCACAGATCCCGAGCCACAAGTTACCTGGTGGGTCAGAAAGTGTGGTTATCCACTAAGGATTTACCCATCAAGGTAGAAAATCGCAAGTTGGCACCCCGTTTTGTGGGCCCTTTTCCTATTGCCAAGGTTATTAACCCGGTTGCTGTGCGTCTCAGTCTGCCTTCTTCATTACTTGTACACCCCACCTTTCATGTCTCCAAGGTCAAACCGGTGATGTCATCCAGGCTTTGCTGATTACTCATTACCCTCACCTGCACTGTGCTGCTCCTTATTTAAACAGCTGCTCATCATCAGCTCAGTGCGAGATTGTGTGTTGCTCCAAGTCACACCTTTCAAGCCTTGCTTCATGTTACTAGAGTTTTCTGACTTTTGATCCTACCTGTTTTTGGGCAAAGATTTTTGCCAAGTCCCTCTGCTGTTTGATGAGTGTGACCTCCTGCTGCTGAACCCTGCCTGTCTCTGTCCCTGCCTCTAGTTTTGTGACTATCGGATTTTCTTTACCTGAGACCCTCCCTTGCAAGTCCCCGGATTATTCCACGACTCAGCCTCTGGTGGGTGTTTTTTTGTTCCTTATATCAGTCTGTCCCTTGAGCCGCCTGGGCCCCCCATAGTCCATTCTCCTACCTTCCCCACGACTGGATTCCTGACCCCTGTCGGACCAAATCTACACCATTATTTAAATAAAATCTTTTGTTAACCATCTACTTGTTTTTGGCTGTGTTTTGGGTTCTGGCTGATTTTACTTAAAACATTACAGTGTTAGTGGGTGGGTCTTAGTGATGTCAACAATATGTTTAACGATGGACATAAAGCAGTTTAGATTTTATTATCACAATGTCAAATTTTTTAAGTGTAAGTCCCCACTCCTAGCCACCCCCCATTTTAAACCATTTACTTAGGGCAAACAAAGCAAAAAGGCCATAACTCACTAACAAGGGTAATGTCTTCAGCACTGTTTATTGGTGGAAAAACGTACCAACACGATTTATGCAACTTCTGTTCTACTGCCATCTAAAGCAGTATTTGATTAGCTACAGAAAACAAGAAAAAAGGGGGTATTAAAAATTATTTGATTCATCTTTTTTTAGATTTGTTATAATGGACAGAAAAGAAATCGTTCTTTGGCTGAAACCTCAGGCATGCATAGTCCCACTAAGGACCTAAAGAAACAAATATGTAGTAGCTTACTGTTGTCAGTGAGAGTGTGTGTGGGAACCATTAATGTGATTCACAGAGCTATCAGGAAGCTCCAAGCCTTCCTCTTTTAAGTCCACTTGGTAGCTTCTTGAAACTTTACTTTGTCAAGAGGGCAGCATTTGGCCACCCACACATCAAAGCCGTAAAGCCTATCCTCATAATGTCACAGAGGTTAACATCACCAATCAGACTTGCGATTGAGCACCTGGAGTGAAAAACGCTGAGAGTCCCTCAATATCCAATCAAGAGTTCAAAGCGGGCATTGTAGTTAACTGAGCACAAAGGGATTCACCCATTTGCTGTTGGCTGAAATTATGAGTACTCTTTTGAAAAAGTTAGAAAAAAATAATAGATAAAAGATGTAATAGTTGAACCCTTTAAGGGTGTTAGCACCATTAAAACATGGTACAGACAAATCTTCCTTATGAGCTGTACACAAAGTTGCCAAGCATTTTTGTCCTCAGTCGTCCTGACTAGAGAAAGAATAATTTGAAAACTGTCATGTCCTATGCTTCTGTCTTTTCTGACCTAATTTTCTTCCAAGTTGGACAGATTGGCACTCCTTTCATTTCCATTTTTACATAACAGCCAAGATGAAACTACTGAGGATTTTAAACACTGCACCAGACAACATAAAGCAGTGCAACTGTGGCTGCTTCTGTTATTGATTTCAAAGTTCTTTTGGATTTGTTTGTTATGAAGCGAGGTAAGGAGCAACGAGGGCAAGGAAAGTATGTTAAGAGTTTCCATGACAACTTGTGCAAAACTAATAATTTCTTGCAATTGGTTTGGTGGGAAGGACACTTTGATATGGGTAAGTAAATCTGAGTCTAGGCGTAGACCTTTGGGAGTGCTTTAGCTCTTATGTAAACAGAAAACGGTGTCATGTAAAAATAATTTAGGAAAGATTTTACTGGAAACCAAGATATTATTATTGCATAGTACTTCTTTTGCAAGACAACAAAACATTTTCAGTTTGCTTCTTAATACGGATTTAAATTCTAAGTAGTGTGCTAGAGTGACATTTGAATGTGATGTTACTCTGCTGAGACTAATTTGGGACATTTTGTGATTTAAGGCATCGGAAAAACAAGATTGAGAGTAGTGAATATGTCTCCGGGGGCTGTTAACCCAGGATGACCGTGGACCCTCATCAGCCGCACTCGTGATGTCTGAGTAAAATTAGAGAAGCAGACAGAGAGATTAGTGCATGATTTCCAAGGTGGCAAAGGGATAAGGTTACCCAAGGTAGATAGGAAAGTAAATCGAGTGGATAAGCCAGTAAAAGACGAGATGGTGGGTGGATGTTGGATGGAAGGATATACAGATAAACGTGAACCCGCAATTGTTCATACTTCTGTCCAATGTAGGTTTCTAATTATTTTTTTAAACTTAGGAGTTTGTTTATAAGCAGAGAATGAGACTGGCGTAATTACAAATATAACATCTTTCCACAGTTGCTCATTCTTTTAGGGCTTGCTTAATAAGTCAGTTTCTGGAGGTATAAACTCTTGACCATGTCAAAGTCAATGATAGGGCTAATAGATAAAACGAAAAAGGAATCTTAAGTTAGGGAAATTTATGCCTCTGTTTATTCATATTTTATTCTAAACAATTTCTGGTGAAATGTATTTTAATCCCTCTCGAAATGACAGGGATTACACCAGTTAAATCCTTCATGTAATTACTGACCAGCAGAAGATTCGTCATTGAAGATTCATCTTTGGTAATATGCTCCCTTCCATCACCCTTTAATAATGTATCTCTATTAATAGATTGTCTAAAAAAATACACTCTTGGTGGGCTCCTCAAAAATTTAAGAAAAAATTATAATATGTCTATACAAAATAAAAATATTTGAACTTTAAATCTGCCAGGGGTATTAATAGTTTTGGGCGTAACTGTTGATACTCCCAATACTGTAAATAAGAAATTTCTGTCATTTAGTATGAAGAGGTTATTTTCAGTAAATCATGTACTCCAAATACAACTCAATTACTAGTGGAAGGCAATAGGGATCAGATAGCATAACATTTCCATGAAGGTTCACATAAGAAACTGAAAGTTACCCTGCAGCAAATTAAATATTTGTCGGTGACAAAACTCGGATATGGATGTTTCACTTCGGTACAGTCCAGGGCTGCAGTAAAAATTTTCAAACTTTAATGGAAATGTCAGTATTTGCAGTCATGAGAGTTAGTCTACTCACAGTCTCCTCTACAGTTTATTTTCAAACCTATGTGACACAAATCGTCATCTCTATTCACCTGCTATGTCTGCGTGTATGTGTCTGGGTCCAGATTATTGTAATGTAATACTACTAGTGTAAGGGTGGCACAAGGAAAACAAATATTAGGTTATAAGAAGA
>JAVLVB010000132.1:144555-174757 GCA_032876305.1 Orestias chungarensis | reverse complement strand
ATATATATATATATATATATATATATATATATATATATATATATATATATATATATATATATATATATATATATATATATATATACAAACTAGTGTACAAACTAACACATCATCCCCCCTAAGAGGCTACACAGAAAAATGCAGAAAATCTCAGAAAAAGGGCAGCACACTGCACAACTTTTACCCAATTATACCCCCAATTCCCACTTGAGAAATGTCTGTGTCCATCTGCAGGGGCAGTTGGCAGAACATTTATCTGTAACAGAATGAGAACTGGAGTCTGCAAACGTGAGGGGGGAACTGACACAACCTTAGCTGCAGTCAAACAAACTTCTTTTAATAATTTTAGCTGAATTTGGAGGCAGTTCAATAGTATGAACTGCATAAGAAACCAACTGCATTTAAAGAAACAGGCAGGGCCCGAAATTTCAGCCAAACAGTTAAAGAACAGTTAAACCTTAAATGTTTTATTAAACTGGATATGTAGAAAAAGCAGGAGACTGTCAGTAACAGAAACAGGAACCATTGGGGTAGCATCTTTGAACACTCTAGATCAGGTGTGGGCAAAATTTTTAACTTGCGGGCCAGAATGGGTTTTAAAATTTGAGAGAGGGGCCGGGCCAGGAGCAACATTACTTTACATCAGTCAAATCCTATTTTTAAATTGTGTATTGTGAAGATAAATAAATAATGATTTCCTTAATGTGTAAAAATCCATTGTTTCCTTCATTTCGCAATATTCCTTTAAGACTCAATTCTTGACCTGTCCTTCCAACCATTCTTCTAATTTTTTTCCTTTCAGGTTTCAATGTTTTACAGTTTATCACTACGTGTTCTAAATTTTCTTTCTCTCCACATCCTTCACATTTATCATGATATTTCCTCCCTATTAAATATAAAATGCCATTTAAATAAGTATGACCTGCTTTTAATCTGACCATTATTATTTCTTCCCTTCGGTTTCTCATATTAATATTTCTAATTAATATTGACTTTTGTACTTTATATAATCTTCTTCCTTTCTTATCTTCACTTTTATCTTTTTTTGTCATTTTTCCATTTCTTTACCGTTAATAAGGGATTTCCCTTCCCCTTTCCCAAAAGGAGCTGGAAAGTTATGGCGTGATTTTTTTGCCACCAGGTTTGCGGGCACAGAGCTATCTGAAACTCTGCTCAAATGTAAGTGAGTCTGAGAGTATGTATCAACTTTGTGTATTTGGAAGGAATTATTTAATTGGACGAAAATGGCCAGTCTTTGATTAGCTGGCAGTGGGGCTGATTTAAATATTATGTAGAGTAGCGAGCGCAGACACAGAGCTGAGCGAGAGCAGAGTGAGCTGAACGGGCGAGCGAGCAGTTTGTCAGAGTTGAGCGCGTGTCCGAGCACCTTTGAGATAGCACGCGCACCTGAGATTCATACGCACACGCTCACAACTATTGATCCTTCAGATAGCTTCGTGCCTGCAAAGAATACTCCTCAGCTTTTGAGGAATCGAGAGTATTGCAGGGGAAAGGGAAATGAATGATGTTTTTACACATCCATGGGTTTCTAAAATAATTTGGACAAGTTCGGCGGGCCGGATTAAAAATCCTAACGGGCCGTATATGGCCCGGGGGCCGTAGTTTGCCCATGTCTGGTCTAGATCAAAACTGAATTATCTAAAACAAAGCCAATAACTAATTCATGGGGAGACTGGATTACGGTTTCTTAGTTGTCTGAGCACCTGACAATCCTGTGATGTTACTGTTGGGCTAAACCTGGAGAGAGCTTTTCTGTTACTTGGCTTAAACAGAAGCCAAACACAGACAAATTTGCACAGTGGAAAAAACCTTTGGTTGAGAACCCCAAGTATGAGACAAGGCTCTTTGGTGAGACTGAGGAGAATGATTCAGGATATATGGGTTATGAGACTCAGTTGTCAGGACGTAGAAACAAGGTTTATTTCCAGAAGTCAAATCCGGTATGGGCAAGGCCAGAGAAGGATATCCATGGGAAACAAATAAGATTGTGATTAGGCTAGGAAGGCTGTTAGAATGGCTTTGACAAGATTTTGCAACATAACTAATGTTCTGTGTTATGTAAACTCAAGTTTTTGACCTTTAAATCATATTATAAAGTTAGACATTCAAAAACATACCAGGAGTTTTAACTTTCAACTCATTCATGCAAGTTAAACAAAATTCTTGACTCTCTCTTGGCAATCATTTGGGGGTGCATTAAAACTACAAAGCACCCATCTGACATTCTTTCTACATACAACTTCACCAGACTAGCAGCAGAAACAATTAGCAAACATCCGAAATTCCCATTTTCCAAAAACAAGAATGTATAATGGAGGTCCCTTTGCACATCACAATACATAACATACGTTATTCATGACAACTAAAGGTAACATAGTTGCTTGATTCTCTTACAAATGTTGCCATGTGTCTGAAAAATAAATGATATTTAAGTCAATTTTGCTGTAATTTGCTAAAGGAACTGAAGGGAGAGTTTTTCAGAATCTTGTAGGTTCTTGCAAACAGAGTACCAAAATAACGGAACCAATTCTCTCAAGGTTTTTGTGCTACTGTTTCCTTTTTTTAATTTAAAAAAACTCTTTCCACCTTACTGGAATAGGATGCTCATCTAAAAGAGTAAAAAGAAAAGTTAAAGGAAAAAAAAGAAAAGGGCATTCTCACCTCCAGGTAACAATTATTCAGCTTGATGAGGTTACTGACAGAGTAAAGGACACCGAAAAAGTAAGCCTTCAGCGTTTTAGAAGTACAGAGTAAGCCTGTCTATTCTGTGAAGCCTCAGTGAACTCTTACTTCAGAGGTTTCTTCTTTTTCAGTGCTGTTTCAATGGATAAGTATGAAGAAACCATCCATAGTATTTTCTAGTAATAAAGTATCAGCAAAGTGTCCATTTTTCTTTGAACACATTCAGCAAATAAGAAACCTACCAATTTAAAACAAGTCATTATGTAAGGCATGGCAGATCTAAAGTTAAATAGTTTTTTTGTCAAGATATTGGGGGGACTTTGGATCTGAAACTTTCTAACACAATTGTAAGAAGGTTTACAAACATATTAAAGACATATTAAATATACTGCAATTGATCGATGTCTGGTCCCCAGCAAACTGCATTATTGACATTATCTAAGACATATCCAAATAAAAGTCAGGTTTCATTTGGGAAAGACCATATTTGTAAAACATTGAATTGGGTCACAACATCAGCAACTAAGGTAATTGGATAATAATATGGTGTTTACTGGATCTTCTTGGTCTCTAAGTGACTAAGCAAGTAGAAAATAACATTAGAATAAAAAAGCTTATGTATAAACAAAAGTCGTACTACATCATAAACTGTGGGGGTATGTCCGATGCATTTTTGATCAAAACATATTTGTGTTTTATTCAGTGAAGTTAGTCACATTGGTTAGGGTATCCAGAAGAGTATCAGAATACTTCCTAATAATACCTCAGGTATAAAAAAAAAGTACTTTGTTATAAAACTACTTCTAAAGTAGTGATGGTAGATGAGGCGTCACAAAGCGTTTCGACACATAGCAAAACTGTATTGATACTGTGTCTATACTGTTTCACTGGATACTGGCACCTACTGGACATTAAAAATCCCTACAGGCAACGTAGATAGACTGATTTGATGAATCAGTGTATACATTTAAGTCATTGTATGTTATTGTATATTATATATTGTATTATTTATTATCTTAAATTACATTTAAAATGCATGATATACTTAGATACAGTCAATAAATAGTGTGAACATGTACCATAAAATGAAAATTTAAGTGAATGTGTTTGAAATGAGGATGCTTGTTGACTGGGGTTTTTCTTCACAAATTTGTATTTAAAAAAATATGTTTTTCAAACGTTTTGAAATTTAGTCTGTAACACTTTTTTGACAAAATGTCTCCTGCTGTGGAAAACACCCTCTCACACGGCACAGATGAGGCTGGAGGACAAAGGTATTGCAAAGACAACTGGAAGAGGTTAGGAAAAATGTTCTTTTGGTTCTGCCAGTATGCCATTGGATCCTGACATCTGGCAATATTGCCCTTTGCAAGGTATCTGCACCTCCTGGATGGCATCAGCTGTGGCATTTTTGGTCTGCCTGCCTACATCAGCGTCAAGATGCAAAGCTTATCTAAAAAAAGCAAATTGCCATTTTAGTACATGATGTAAAAAAACAAACAAATAATGCCGAATAACATGCCTGAGTTGGGTGCAGACAGCTGTTGTGAAGACAGCCCCGGCTGGGGCTCATTTATGAGTCCAATCATAGACGCACATTCTGACCGCAGTCTGTTAATGGCATCATTGCCTTTGGAAGAACTTTGGAACCCAAGTGATTTGCTAGGGTCAACATACTTTTTTTCAGCTGAATTTGGATTCAGATAGATCAAGTAGAAACTGAAAACAACCAGATGAAAGACCAAAATGAAAACAATCCCCTTATGTTCCGATGTAAGATCAAAATGGGCCCAAACTACGGAATATTTTGTTTGCTTTGAAGCTTTTCCATAGTTGACGCTGTACCGAAAAAGATCATGAATTCCCTTGACAATTGCATCCCGTTGATAGATTTGCTTCCTTATAAACACTTTTTTTGCTATTCTATTCTTTTTTGCGCCTCAGTGTCATTTCGACACAGTTGCAGTGACTTGCTGAAATCAATACGCGTACCGACGGGTTTTGATCTTTGGGCTCGATGCATGTGCCAATACATCGGTGTTGCCGGACCCATGACTATTCTAAAGGTATTTCTTCCAAAATGAAACTGAAGTATGTTTAGCTGGGTAAATGTAACTAGTTACTACCCACTTCTGTAACTGAGAACATGACCAAAAGACAAGTAGGTGCTTGGTATTAATATGTTCACAAATTCGACTATCCAAATTATTTCAACCTTCTGGATCAGACATATGTTTGGAAGGTTACATAGTAATCACCGAGGAATATTTCCTTTCCTTGTCTTTCCAATCTCAATTCACATTGAGTAAATTGTTTCCATTGGATTTTTTAACCAAGCGTAATGTATAAAACAGGTTTAGACGACCTACTGTATGTGTAATAGAATTCAATACAGTAATACATGTTTGGGCTAAGAGCTGGAAAGGCATAAATATTTTTATACCTGCTGCACCACAAAAACCTGTCTACACAGACCTGCACATAAATACCCCTGTACTCTGAGCCTGCAGCTAACTTTTACAGTGCAAAGCTTTCTCTCCTCCTTAAGTTCATACATTCACTGAAAGTCTTATCTTAAGACCAAAATACATCTCTAAGCAGGGAATCAGAAAAGTATAAAAAGCAAGAAGAGACCTTCAGAGCTAACTTCATTTGTTCAGGAAGAGAAACAGGTATAAAATAATCTAGAATAACAGACATGTGCAGATATAGACACAAACAGCACACTGAGAAGTATTATTTATAATATTATGGATTGTTTCAATCATCTCTAGGTAAATAATGTATGTCTTTGTAGATGGTTACTTTTTCTGTTGACTGAATGTTTAATTCTGTGCAGTCTATGGCACTTTCATTTGTTTAGCAAGTCACATTTTCTTTTCCTCTTTCTTTCTGGAGTTGTTTTGTGGGTCATTCTACCATGTTTGTACAGTTATCACATTTAAGTTTTTCATCTTTTTACATGTTTGTTTTATATGTTTTTGAAATTAAATCACCTGCCATTGCAGGCAAAACCAAATCTCTTCCTCTTTTTTTATTGTACTTCCTTATATTCAACATCCTACTATTTAGTCTTCACTGAGTTTGAAATCTTCCAGGTTAGCAGTTAGGGTGACAGTGTTTTTGTTTATTATATCAATTGTGTAAATGAAATGGTATTTAATCCATTGTCTTTAGTGCTAATCAACAGTAGTCCTTTCAACCTTGGAAGTTCTAGAAAACCTTTAAAAGTCTGCTAAATCTATGTTCATACACACCTTAGATAGTCCGAAATTCTTTTCAGGTGAAAACTTCTTGATGTTTTGACCTTAAAGTGATGTTAAAGTAACACTAGATTTTAAACTGTTAATTGCTATTATTTAACATTGGATTTACAACAGCATGCTTTAAAAGAACACACCTCTTAATGTGATGTTTTACAAATGTTCCCAAGGCGAGAAGCATGAAAAACTTCATGAAAAATGCCCAAAGGAGAAAGTTGTTACAACTTATAGATTTGATTTTGTTATCACATGTGTGATAGTCTGTGTGATAGTTCACTGGATCTATAGGATACAAAGATATTCCAATTAATCATGATGAGGACAATTATTTTACAAAAAAACAATAAAAAACGTTTTTGAAGTTTATGATCGCTGTTTAGAAAAGCATATAAAGTTAAAATCACAAGTTTACATACATCACATAAAATATACATAAACCTTTTATACTTACTACCTGAAGTTATGGCTGATCAAGCTCCTCTTGTTTAAGGTTACTTAGCAATCCAAACCCCTGGAGCAAAGGCATGGCCACCTAGTATTTTATGTACCAAGCCACGGTTAGTAGTGTGCACAGTGTTCCCTTTACTTTACTGGTTTCATTCAGTTTTACATTGGTACATTAGATCCGCGAGAGCCATTGTCTTGTAGAGTTTAGATGCAACCCTACTTCATATGCAGCCTGAAGCAAACAATTTGGCTCATTGCCAGGGCTTTTTCCACACTTGATAGTACTGAATGATTTGATGCAACTGCTGTGAAGCAGGGTTGCATCTAAAACCTGCATCACAGTGGCTCTCGAGGACCAGGGTTGGAGACCCCTGATTTAGATTTTGTTTAATTAGAGCAAGGTTGCCTTTGAAGTTTATGGGATAGACACAGGACTCCTATGAGAAACTATTTTTGTTTGTCTTCTTGGAAGGAAGAGGACTCGTTTCAAGATAGACAAGCTCAGGGGAGAAACAGTCAATGGTAGCCTTCAACCAAGCCTTTTTTCAGCTCTTTTGAATCACACAAATACATTTAGAACATATAGAGAATCCTGCTTAAATGTGTTGTTTAAATTAGCATACGGTTTTCCTCTGGCACCTATTCCATCTCAGACCCAGTCTCTAATGAGGTTAAAGTGGGATTATTGTTTTATTAAAGAATGGGTGTTATTACAAAATAACAAAACATTTTTACAAATTTTTTTGTTTAAGAAGGATAAAGTAAATACTAAAGTAGGCTATACTCAATTTGTTTTACACATATTTGCTATTTACTGATTCAATATGACGGTTAAACTGCAGTCTATGAAACATATTAACTTATATCCCATACTATGAAAACATAAGTGTTATGCAACTGAATTATTTGGGATGTATGACAATAAACACTAGTGAAACTAATGGTTTCCTAAAAATGATCAAGAATTATTTTTTAGCTACAAGGACGGTTTAATGGGTTCACTTTCTAGGCTTCCAACTGCTTTAATATGAAATGGATAAAATCCACTACTGCACTCTTAATCACTTCTGTAGAGTGTAGAGTTTTTTGTACTTGGCTATATAATTCTCTGAAGGTCAGTGGACATGGTTTCAGGACCAAGTGCCATAAGATAAAACCAGGAGGTAGTACCGGCTGCATATTATCTTTTTGTCCATGTTCGAGCACTTTAGATACTCATTTATCTTCAGGCCGAGAACCATCATCTTCCCAGAGACAAGTTGTGCAAAAATGATACTAACTCAGGCGATAGTCTCCCTACAAGCTCTGACAGGTTCATTTGGGTTAAATTTGTATCCCAGCTCAGGTGTTCTACTGCCATTTGTCAACCAAGACAGTCGCATTATCCAAGAAGATTAATTTGTCATGTTTCTTCTGAATATTTTACCTTCCTGTAAGCAATTTAATTCATGTTCCTCAGCAGAGTAGAGGCTGAGGGCATGGTTTTTTGCACCATAAAACAGCTCCTCGGTTATTTATGTGCATGTTCTCTGCACCTATAGATAATGTCACTTTTCACGAGTGGCAAAAGTAGCTCCTGTTCTGGCCAATCCTGACAACAAGTGGATAGATTAAGCCCTTCTTGCCCTAACTGTGCAGCACTTAAGCTGCAGCCCATTCCAGGCTCCATTAACAAAATATCTTCCTAATGAACCCTTCCTCGCAAGGAGGTGATAAATAGGGCTGGTATCCAGGATTGCATTTGCAAGCAGCATTCAATTCTGCACAGCAGGGTTGCACACAGGAAGACTAAAATAATTGTGCTTGCTGGCTAGCTGCTGTAATTTTATCTTGATTGCTAAGACTCAGACCAAAAGTGAACATATATACTCTTACAGTTTTAGATTCAACTTCTACAATTACAGACTGATACTTTGATTTGTAGTTTCTCCTTGAATTCTGAAAACATGTAGATTTCATTCCATATTACATGAAGAACAGTAAGGATGAAGGAATTATGCTTTCAAAGAACATTAGGTACTTTTAATAACGTCACTGAAGGAGTTCCTCAAGTAAATTACCATCAAATTTTTTACTGCCTCCCCTTCCCTGAGGTTCAAATTATGCCAAACCCTGCAGTGTGCTGTCTCAATTTTGCTTTAACATATGTTGAGACAATGAATGGTGGAGATCAAATATTCCACAGGGGAGGTTTTTGACAGTAGCGTGGGCACATTGGCTTTGGTTGGTTCATTTTCATTTGCTGGAAACGATCAAGCAAGGTCTCCCCAGGGAACGAGTTGATGCTGTGGACAAAATCTTTTTTCCGTACCCCACTTACCTGATCTATGACTTCAAAACTAATTCCATAAACCTTTGAGGCCAATTGGTTTCAGCAAAATACAATTTCTGAGAGCTATGCAAAAAATCGGTAAAACAAAAAAAAAAAACTTGCCTGTGAGATGAGAAGTCTTAACATAGGAACCTTAACAACTGTTTTCATCAAGAAAATTTTTTAAGAGCCTGTACATATTTTGGACCTTTGAGGCAGCTTAAGCTAAACCTGTGGAAAGAAAAATTGCCAGAGTGCCGAGAATGTACAAAGGTTCTAATGGACATCTCCAACTTATTGCAGACTCTGCCAAGGCTTTTTTGCCTCATCTGAGCTTGTTGGCAGACATGAGGTATACTCAATGACCCGGTACCTGCCCTGAAAGTGCTGCGACTTTAGTTTATCTAGAACCTTTAGCCCATTCAAAGGCAAAGAGCTGATGCTGTGATTGATGTGACACACCAAACTGTTGGTGGCCTGCAAGCGTGAGCTGTGAAGGTCACTCCGGCTGAGGCTCTAAGAAACATTCCATGCTGGTCCTCAGTTTGGGATTAATTTTCTGCTTTCCCATTAGCTCATTATAGTATTCAATAAATTCCAGGCAGTGTAGCCCACCGACCCCGAAGGAATGAACCAGAACGCAAAAACTAGCTTTCACAAATGCGTGACAGCAATTCCGATGTATTAGCACTTAGGTAAATGAACTGCGGGTGATGATGATGATGATGATGATGATGATGATGATGATGATGACAGTAATTAGATCCATTACATGCATGCATTCTTTCCAGCTGGCAAATGGGAAATTATGTGTTGAACCTTATATTAAATTTATGTCTGACAAGCACAGATATTCTATTCTAAACTATATAATTGTCAAAACAAGTTTTAAGGTGCATATATTCTATGTTGTACGTATGTTTTATAAAGCCCCACTGAAACAAACAAACAGACACAACTATCCCATATACTTTAATGACAACTCCCTTTCATTAGTAACATGTTACTGAATCAAGAATCTATTTATTTATATAGCGCCAATTTACAACAGGTGTCGTCTCAAGGCACTTTACAAGAAAATCCATTAAAATCAAAGATACATTATAAACAAATCAATTTGAAAAAGTTTCCATACTAAGTAACCCCAGCAGATTGCATTGAGTCTATGACTTGAAGCATTCACTCTTCTGGAATCAGCAGACCGAAACAATGGCTTGTGTTGTTGTTGACTTTACAGCAATCCCTAATACTGAGCATGCATATAGCAACAGTGGAGAAGAAAATCTCCCCTTTAACAGGAAGAAACCTCCACCAGAACCTGGCCTCGTACAAGCAGCCATCTGTCACGACCGACTGGGGGTTTGAGGAGACAGAAAACTAATATAGATGCACAGGATACTGAAAAAAAAGAGTTTATAGCAGCAGTTGTAGAGCGTTACTGAAAGCATCTCAGCCTATGTTCTCAACCAAGAAGCTGTCTCAGCTAACATAAAGCCACCCCAGGTGTGGTTACTATGGCGAGAGGTACACTAAGAGAAAACAAAATGTTAACAAGGTTGAAATAACGGTAATTAAGTAGATTGGACAAAGAAAGAAAGTAGCAGAGAGAAAAGTGGTCAGTTTGTCCTCCAGCAGAAAAAGCCTATTGCAGCATAACTATAGAAAATCAAAATAACCTAACCCTATAGAGTGAGACATGAAGAAGGTAGAGCAAAGGAGAACCGTCTGTCAAGACTGAATTCCTCCCACAACCGGATTAGGCTATCTTCTCTACCTCTTCCTAACTATAAACTTTACCATACCGGAAGGTTTTAAGCCTAGATTTGAAACTAGACAGAGTGTCTGCCTCACGGACTAAAGCTGGAAGCTGGTTCCACACGAGAGGAGCCTGATAACTAAAAGATCTGCCTCCCATTCTGTTTTTAGAGATTCTAGGAACCACCAGTAAACCTGCAATCTGAGAGCGAAGTGCTCTGTTAGGCACATAAGGAGTAATCAGATCTCTGATATATGATGGAGTTTGATTAGTGAGGGCTTTATATGTCAAAACTAGTTTTTAGGCATCAGTCCTAGAGGGAATATTTCAAATTTTTGCTATATTCCTAAAGTGAAAAAAGCAAATCTTACAGACCTGTTTTATATGGGACTTGAAAGACATATCCTGGTCAAGAGCAGAAAGTTAAAGTCATCCACATTTTTATGTTATCTAGACACGCCTGTAATCTACCAAACTGACTGGATTCATCAAGATTTATAGATAAAAACAGTTGTGTATCATCAGCATAACAGTGGAAATTAACACCATGCTGTCTGATGATTTTACCAATAGGGAGCATGTATATAGTAAATAGAATTGGGCCAAGTACACAACCCTGTGGTACTCCACAAGTAACCTTACAATGCAGAGAAGATTTGCCGTTTAGATTATCAAACTGACAAATAAGATTTAAACTAGCCTAGTGCTGTTCCCTTGATCCCAACAGTGTGTTCGAGCCTTTTTATTAGGATTTATTTTATCAATAAATAATTCCATAAAGTCATTACAGCTAAGAGCTGGGGGAAAGGATGATTTAACAGAGTTTTCATTTCTCGTAAGGTTAGCAACTGTATTAAAAAAGAAACCTAGGATTGTAAAATATGCAGATCTAGCTTGGCGCAGAAGCACGCTGTTTTTCCAGGATAAATAGGACTCCTCTAAAAGGGAAAACCGCCATTTCTTCTCCGTATTCCTGGTGTTTCCCTTCAAGGTACGAAGTTCTGAATTAAACCAGGGGGCCACCCTCCTATGAGTAATCACTTTCCTTTTTATGGGGTCTACGTTGTCTAATGTAGTACACAATGAGGCAATGAGGAGGTAATACTATGAACAAAAGCATCAATTTGTGTAGGGCATGAAATTAATTTGCTTCCCTCCACTGCGTTTCTCTGAAATACTGAAGAAGTTAAAGGTGTAATGGATTCTTTAAAGGCTGTAACAGCACTGTCTGATAAACACCTACTATGAAGACAATTTCTTTCAGATATTAAGTACTCAGTGAAAAAGAACTTAAAAGTTATCAAAAAGTGGTCAGGCAGTACTATAACTTTTTCACACTCAATGCAATAAGTCAGCACAATGGCTAAAGTGTGACCAAGAGAGTGGATAGGTGTTTGGATTTTTTGAGTGAAGCCAATTGAGTCTAAAATGGCAATAAAGGCTACATTTAGGTCATTTTTTGGTGTTGACATGAATGATAAAATCTCCCACTATAATGATTTTATCATTGTTTAACACTAGTTCAGATAAAAAAATCTGATATCTGATCTATAAATTCAGAGTAAGGACCTGGCGGACAATACAAAATAACAAACATAAGTGGTTTAATTCTTTTAGAGGTTGGATGAGGAAGGCTAAGGGTTAAATATTCAAAAGAACTATAACTATTAGTCGACCGGGAATTAATTAATAAATCTGATTGAAAAATGCTTACTACTCCTCCACCTCTCCCAGTACTTTGAGGAATGTCAAAGTTTAAATAATTAGAGGGAGTTGATTCAGTGATGCTAACATAATCTTCTTGCTGCAGCCAGATTTTCTTGAGACAAGGCAAATCAATTTGATTATCAAGAATTAAGTCATTAAATAATAAGGACTTTGAAGAGAGAGATCTGATGTTCAATAAATCACACTTAATAGTTGGACATTTTTGTTTCATCTGAGTTGTTTTTATCTTTATGAGATTTTCAGAATTAGCTCTTTTTAGATTAATCTTTAATCTATTTGGTTTTGGCCGTGGGCAAGACACCGTGTCAATGGGATTATGGGTAGGTAACTGTAGAGAAGTCGCAGAGAGGAGTTCTAAACTACGACTCTGCTTCCTGGTCTGAACCCTGGTTTGTCAGTAATTTGGGGAGTTAATAAATTCGGCCATATTTCTAGAAAGAAGAGCTGGTCCGTCTAAAGTGGGATGGATGCCGTCTCTCTGGATCAGACCAGGTTTTCCCCAAAAGGTTTTCCAATTATCAATGTAACCCACATGGTTTCTGGACAACACCTAGATAACCAGCGGTTGACATGCGATAAAAATGTCGTCACTGTTCCGATCAGGCAGGGGACCAAAGAAAACTACAGAGTCCGACATTGTTTTTGCAAACTCACACACCAAACCAACACTAATTTTTCTCCGATTGGCGTAACCGGAGGTCCTTACCGCCAGCGTAAATAACAATCTTAGTGTATATAAGATTATCCTTAGCCAGCAGTTTGAGGTATGAACAAGTCGCCTGTTCTGGCCCCTGGTAAACATTTGACTATGGTTGCTGGTTTCTCTTAAGCAACATTTCTGACTATGAAGCTGCCAATTAGCAGAGTCTTTTTCTCAGCGGGTTTACCGCTGAGTGGGGAAAATCGATTTGAAATGTTAACAGGTTGGTGGTGAGCCCTAGGCTGGGTTCTGGGACTATGCTTTCTGCGTACAGTCACACAGCCAGGCTGCTTTCCCAGCTGCATGGGAACTGCTAGAGGATGCCTAGGGCAGCCTGTTCTCCACGCTAGCTAATGGGCCTCGGCTATCTGCGGGTGTTTCAACAGTGCGGAGCCGAGATTCTAATTCACACATCCTCGCCTCCAAAGCTATAACAATGGTACATTTAATGCACGTACCATTATCTCCAAAGGAGGTAGAGGAATAACTAAATATCTGACACACAGAGTAGCGAAGAGGAGAAGCAGAGGGAGAAGCCATAGCACCGCTAGAAGCTAAGCTAAGTAAGCTAGTGAGTGCTTACTACACAAAAAAAGGTCCATTTAGAACAATTACTGCTTCTAAAAACGTCCAGCAGAGCAACAGAAATGTGTGAGTAATGTGAAGGTGTGTTTAGAATTGGCTAAAAACGTCTCAGTACAGAGAATTCGGAGTAATAAGAGAGAGCGCTGAGCTAGCAGACTTTAACAGACGCACAGTGCAACAAAATAAAGTGAAGTCGATACGTAGCAGTCTTGGTAAGAGAGAGAGGAGTACTCCTCTCCAGAACCCCTCAATAGACCGGGGAGGCTTAAGAGTGTGACTCCCCTGTAGTTAGAACACGGCCCCCCTTTTTGAATAGGAGGACCACCACCCCCAGTCTGCCAATCCGACGTGCACTCGATGCTGCAGAGTTGCGTTAACCAACACATCCCTACCACATTCAGAGCCTTAAGGAACCTCCAGGGGAATCTCATCCACCAAGGAGCTTTTTAATTACCTCTGGGATTTCGGCACAAGAGATTGGAGAGCCCGCCCCAAGGTCCACATGGCTGCTTCCTCAGCAGATGTGTCAGCGGGATTGAGGAGGTCTTCAAAGTACTCCGCCCATTGGTGTGTTGTTGACTAATTGGGCCGTTTACATGATGCCTTCTAACTCTCTAAGTTGCTGTGTATTCTGATTGCTTGTGTTCTTGTATGCAATGTTTGTGAGAACTCACTGACAACAACAACAAAAAATCTGCATCGCTTTGTAAATATTTCCATATCCTAAGTAGAAAAAATTGTGGAGATACACCCTGGGTCGGTAATTACTCCATTGCTGGGCAAAACAGAGACAAAGAGGACAAACAAACATTTAGACACACATTCATACCTAAGCACAATTAAGAGAGACCAATTACCTTACCGGTCATATATCTGGTCTGTGGAAGGAATTTGAAGTACCATCAGAGAACCCATGTTTGCACGGGTACAACATGTAAACTCCATGCATAAAGACTCTTGGCTGAGTTTGAACACCGGAACTTGTTTGCTGCAAGGTAATACTGCAATGCAGCCTGACTGCAGACTTTTCAATCGTAATAAAGCTAATCTCTTTTTGAAGATGCCAAGGTTAAACAAACGTAGTTATTTTGTTTTTAAAAGATTAGTAAAAACATTTTTTTCTCAAAAACAATGATATTGCCTTTATATACTCCCCAATGGAGTTAATGATGGGTCATGGAAGTAAGTTAATGATAAGAATATCAATGAATATCTTGTAAACTGCTCATACAGTCAGAAAGATAAATATGTGAACATCAGTTCTTTATATGTGTATTTTACACTTTAATAACTGTTCAGTCTCACATTAGATTTTGACCAATAATCATAATACTTAACAAGCTTTTGTGGGATTTAGCATTTTTTAGCCATATATTTTAAGGTTGAGGATAGGAGCTAAAAGTTATTAGCTTAATAGCATCTCATTGGTTAAGTTTTACATTCACGTGTTTATTTTTAAAAACCGAGTTATCTGTGCAGATATCGCTGATGGTGTAACAGTAAAGATCATGCATGTATGTGTATATATAAATGTTCCATTGATAACAAAATAAGGCAAAGTCCTTTAGAATACTATGTGCTTCTAAAAAGGTTAGACTATAATTCTTTAGCTCTGCAAGTACATATTTGTATTGGAGTTTAGCTTAAAAACAACACTACATTCATTCGGTACATGTGTGTACAGGAGTGAAAAGTGTATACCAAACATTTTCTATATGTATTTGTTAGCTGCAACATGAACCCTAGCCCCTTGATAGAAAATGGAGAAGGGCTTTCATTCACCAGTGAAAAAATCTTTCCAACAATTGAATGTGCACAGTTCAGGTGGAGTGTGCGTCTTTTCTATCTTTTCTCATTACAGGGTCTGACCAGCGGTTGTATCCTTCAGCTTAGACTCATCAAGGCCCATCAGGAGAAGCTTAAACAGAGGCAGGAAGCCTGGGGAAGACACCAGATTTTTATTGTTCATCTGAATATTAATCAAACTTCCTATTGTTACTGTACTAAATATTCAAAATCTCTTCTTTGTTTTTTCTCTATCACAGAAAGTTCCATTGTCTTGGTAATGTTTAATTCTTAGACACCGAAGACTTCCACCTACATCTGTTTGAGAAACTCTCCTCAGGAGTATTCCATGAATCTTCTCACCACTCTTTGACCACACTACTGGAACCACTTTCTTTAGATTTAATATTGTGTGATCACTTGTATGTACACCCTCCAGTATCATTGCCCTCATGGAAAAGACAAAGGGACAATCACCAAAATATCTCACCAATCAACTGATCAACTCAGCTACTGTGGATGTAGCTGATTCATAAGTTTGCTACTGAGCGGCGTTCAGGACAGCTGCCGCATGAGTTGCTCCGTGTCGTCTTGTCTACTTTTACTTTGTTCTACGTTTTTGTTACCTGTGTTAATTTGTCTTTTGGGGTATTTTGGCCTATTTTGGCCTTCTTATGGCATTCTTGGTGTCTAATTATTTATTTAAGCCAGTTAAGCGGCGAGTTTTTGCCCGCATTTCTGGTGGCTGGATTACTTTTTTCCAATGTGGCCCCGGTGAAGCAGCGTTAGGCTCACATTTTTTATATGTTCTACCACTCTGTGGTCGCCAGCGCCATCTTCTACGCTGTCGCCTGCTGGGGCAGCCGGCTGAGGACGGCTGACACCAACAGACTCAACAAGCTCATCAGTAGAGCTGGCTCTGTCCTGGGACTGGAACTGGAGTCTGTGGTGGAGGTCTCAGAGAGGAGGATGCTGAGGAAGCTGCTCAGCATCAAGGACAACACCTCCCACCCCCTACATGCCACGCTGACGGCCTGTCAGAGCACCTTCAGCCAGAGGAGTAAATGCTGCAAGTCAATGACTCGATGCAATCTGCTGGGGTTCCTTAGATTGGAAACTTTTTCAAATTGATTTGTTACAATGTATCCTTGATTTTAATTGATTTTTTGTAAAGTGCCTTGAGACGACACCTGTTGTAAATTGGCGCTATATAAATAAACTGATTCTTGATTCTTGATTCTTCAGCCGGAGACTGAGACCACCGAGAGTCACCACAGAACGTCAAAGGAGGTCTCTCATACCTGTGGCAATCAAACTGTACAATTCCTCTTCCATCTGCAGGAGGGATAAATAGTAGTGTGGTTATTGTTATATGTTGATTGTGTACTGTACTGTGTTGTATGTGAGATGTGTGTGTCGTGTTAATTGTTATTTGATACTCTGTAACCCTGGCAAAACAATTTCCTTCGGGATCAATAAAGTGTATCTAATCTTATCTTATCTTATGTATCCTCATACTCATGGAATACTGTTTATTCCTCCACCATTAAGAACCGTCTTTTCATTTTAGAACTAAATGAATCTAAATAATCCTTGATTTCAATCATTAACTATTCTCTCTCTCCTTGTCTCTCCTAGACCAAATGTATTAACCTGAAAAAACCATCTAAGTACACTTTTACCAATTAACATTTCAAACTACCATATCTCTGGCTATCTTTGATTGTTGTTTGTATAGTTTCGCTCTTTAAAAAACATGACTGTCAAAATTAGAGGAATACAGACAATAATAGGTCATTTGCTGTGGGGTTAAATGTTGCAAAACCAATGAACATTAATATCCTTACCTTATTTAAGCAGAAACTCTCATCATTCACAAGCCCTTCATCTTAAAGTATTCATGGAGGAAATGAGAACTAGTTTGACTTTATTAGACGTTATTAAAGCAACACTAAACAACATTTAGTTTTGGTGGATTTTGGCGCCACTGTGGACAAAAGCGGTTTTGCCTGAAGGAAGACTGCATTTCCCATGAGGACCACTGCATAGTATCGTAAAATCCTGATCTCCCGGTAGCCTGCATTTGGATTGAAGTACATTTCTGTTGCCTGTGGCTGTTTGAAGGATGAATAGTGATGAGGTGATGAATCTAATTGTAGCACTGTTATATGATGATGTTGAAAAGGAGAAACGGAGGAAGTGACATATACTGTGTTGTATTGGTCACTGTTAGTTTGCTTAAGTTATTTTACTCTTTGTTGTGATTAGTTATCATTTTCCTTATGTTATTTCCTATTCTTTTGAGCTTACTTTCATCACCACACACCTGCATTCACTCGTTCCATTACTCATCCTACCAGCATATATATCTGGTCCTTCCTTTTACTCCACTTAATTCCCCCACTCTGTTGCCACAACTCACTATTATTCGCTTTTGTTGCTCCATCATTGTTCCGGTCCCGGTGTTAATCATTCAAAAGTACAATAAATCATCTAATCATCTTACAACATCTCCACCTTTGCATTTCGGTTCACAACTTACATCTTCCGTGACAGAAGAATCAAGCCACACATGGATCTCTTCATCTTCGCCTCCAGATGCTGTCCTCCAGTTCTTCTCACTAGAGATGCTGCGCTCGCTCCATGAACAGCTCACCAGCAACTTAGTCGGATGCCCCAGAAGTTCCAGCTGGGAACCACAGTTTTGATGGATTAACTTGTCTATGTGTTACATTTGAACAAAAAAGGAATTTATACTGTATGTATATTCGAGTTTAGTTTCTACTTGCTTTTGTTTCTGCCTATTAGGGAATATCATTCAAAAGGCAATTCCTCTGATCTCATGAACTTTGTACTTACCTTTTAACTGCCAACTCTGTACCAATTGATTTTATATAACTAGGGCTTCTAGTATTGGAAAAATAAAGATCTTTAAAAACAGAGCTGAGCAATTTGATATTCTACAAGGGCAAAGCAATTGATGTCTGATTTTTGTCATACATTGCAATGCTTTATACTTTGCATTTTTAGTTTCAATACAACTTTTCTTATTTATCAAACTGGACTAGCATTGCTTGTCTTTTGAAATGTAAATTAAACAAAATCTCCATTTCTTACAATAAAACCAAATGTATCTATTTATCACCTACTCAACAAACACATTTACATTGTGTAAAGGGAAACTGTAAAATTCATCCTAGATCTAAAAGAAGGTGGTATAATGTTTTTTTGTTTGTTTGTTTGTTTACAATTAGTGTTAAACACTGAACATTTTCTTATCTGTAAATCAATCTGAGAAAAGCGGGACAGGTGATTAAAAAACAAACTGTAGCCCATAGTATAAGATGGTGTGCCTATTCCTTATGGTTTATGTTTACAGTTTATTACATTAGATCACAGGACACTAAAACGGACCCACAAACACCTCTGCTCACATACGGCCAGGCGGTTAATGAGGGCCTGTACGGGAGCTGTCAGACTATCGGAGCTCATTATTCCTGTGCAAAGCAGCCTCCTTGGTGACTAAAAATCAAATCTGCATTTCATGTTTTATCTTGAAACATTGAAAAAAAAACATAATGTGAAAATATCACAGTTTTAGGTAAACTGCTTTAACTTCTAATGTGAAAAATGGTTGATTCAAAAATTACAGTCTCAGACAAATGCACTTATAAAACATAGGCTGATCCATCAAGCAAATGTTTTTGATTATTTATTTCTATCATCACATCGCTAATTAGAAGTCCCACACCATCTGCCTCTGGCTGCTTGCTTGTTCAGATTGTGCCGCAATGCACCACCCAAAAAACAACAGGATTTCCTGCAGAAACATTACCACTTATTGGTAACACTGTTTAACAACCATGGCACTATGGTGTTTAATGCATGAGCTGATGTCATAATGATTGCATAATGATATTAAGTTGCAGTTTTAAACTGAAGGAACATGTGCAAGGCTCGGGTCCAAACCAAGAAGGTACTTCGCTGCATGGCAACAACACTACCAACTGGACCGCTGTGCAGCCTGAGTGTGAACGTATTAATGCTAACCAAGCTAATCACTAATAAAAATGCTAAAGTTAGAAATTATTTGTAAATAAATGTAAAAAAAGTTATTTCTCTGTGAGTGCTTTCTTTCAAACACATGACAATGTTAATTATTTTATTTCCTCTGGTTATTTTTCTTTTGAACAAAATAAAATTCAATCCTTCATTACAATAATACTTCATAAATCCCAAAGTAAAAACTCATATTGTTCTAACTTTCATTATCCACGGTTCTTTAAGAAATTGTTTTATATACTCATGGCCATCTCTTATAAACTTGACAACTCAAGAGTCATCCCAGGTCTAAAGAATTAAAACCAATGGTGACAATACAGTTCACTTTGGTGCTCCTATGCTGCAGACTACCTGCTTGGACACACACTCCTTAAGTCATATAAACTTTAGTCTGTCAGGTAGTCATGGATACATGTCATTGTTTAGGCTTCTGGCTGTATCCTCTGGAGTTTCTGACAAAGCAATTCAGGCTGAATTATGGCAAATGCACAGGGGATATCAAGGAAAATGGTCCTCACAGTGCATTACGACCGATCAGTAAACTGCAGGTGATCCAGATATGTTCCTCTCTGTCTACTCAGGTGGGCCAAAAGCATTCATAATGTGGTTTGTCAGGAGATCTACTGGAACAAGGCAGGATGTCTTTCACAACAGTGTAACTTTCTCATAGTTCATGCTAAGGTTGAAGAAGTGTCCCAATTAAGTCTTGCTTTGTAGATATATAAATCCCTGACATTTGCAAAAAAGAAATCCAATTACATGTTTTTTTTCTATTACAATGCAGCTGACAAACTTTTAAAACATTGGAACAGTAGCACAGAGTAAGGAATGCTTAAAATCCACAGATTACCTAAAATTCATTCAGGCGATGCTGCTGTAGGCTAACAACTGAACTGATGACATCATATGCACTGTCAGCAAAAGTTTGGGGGTGAAATGCAGTTGCCAAAATAACTGTATTTAAATTTCATAGTAAATATTATGAACAAAAACTTACTGTAAAGAGGTCCTTTTATACAGTAGGTGGCAGGGATGACGGTGCTTTACAGTAACATGTCCTGGATCACAAGATCTTTTGATGCAAGGTTTATCCTCCTCACGGTGTCAGGGCTACGAGCCTGCAACCATGCGTCAGTAAAACACATATTATTGCATTCCCACTACTCTGGCTAAGTTATTTTTAAGGGTTGCAGTCCATTTAGTTTATGAGTCAACAATGTCATATTGATTTTTATACTCATTGGAAGAGATAGTTTGAGCTTCCAATAGTTATGACAATAAATAAAATTATGATAATTTAATTAATCATTCCTTACAATGATTATTCACAACAAGAAAAAAAAAGTTAAAATAGTGCATAATACTGATAATTGAGTAATCTGTATTCACAACTTGAATAAAAGTTATGAATATATTTAAAAACATAGTAGATTATGACTTTCATATTCCTAGTCACACTTCAAAATATGAGACTCATCCAGCACCTATACAAAAGTATTCACCCCTTCGTGACACAAAAAAATGAAATCTGACATTAACAAAATAAAAATAAATTATAAAATAAAGCGATGAAATTAATATTTACCCTTTAAGTTGACCTGCCTAATTTAACAGAGATATTAACCATACTATACTTGAATGGAGATCACCTAAGCAGAGTGAGTTTCTAAAGTGATCGTAGTCTAAAGACGCATGTGTGTGGAAGGTCTTTTTACTGGTAATCAGTATTTCTTGCATTACGATAACCTAATCAATAAAAGGTTTATTAAAATGTCTGTCAAAGCATGCACTAAAAATATTTGGGGCATTAAACATAGATGGATTTAACTGAACTGCCCTGGAGTTCAGTTAAATCCATCATCAAGAAATCAAAATAATATGGCACATTTTAATTTTCCAAGATCAGTCCTTTCCTACAAACAGCAGATTTGTATTTAATACAACTCCATAATACAAATTGTTAAGATATCTCACAAAGGCTAGTTTTGGAGTTAGGACTAAATTCCTATATAAAAAAGTATACATAACAGCTGCCATTTTAATCAGATAGAAAAGTTACATTTAAGTCAAAACACTAACCTGCTGTAGTGACTAATTAAACTCACTTCTTAGATTCTTAATATTTAATTTTGAAACAAAACAGCTTTAAAAAAGAACGGCAGGAAAGACAATGTCAAGGGTCTGTCTAGATTATGTCTTCTTAAAAATGTAACATTGCAAGAGAAATCTGGAATTACTAGACTACAATAAAAATGTGACATTTAGTGGAAAAACACTGGCATGGTTTATTTTCTGTTCATGTCTTGACCTGGATCAGTTGCAGTCTGTCTTAGTGACCCAAGTATGTTATAAAGCAAAGAACAAAAGAAAAAAAAAACCTTGGGTGTACCCCACACTTTTGTTTATTTTTTACCTCGGACCATTTCTCTCGCAGTGAGCTGTTTGTGTCTTATAGACAAAGCTGTGTGCTGGTTTGTATTATTGTGGCGTCTCTCCAGGGTGCTGGTCCTGATTAAAGCTCAGCAAGAGAAGCGCAAAGAGAATTCGGCTCTCTGAGAGAGACGGCAGATGGTAAACAGGCCCTTAACTCTCGGCCTTTGTTGTTTCCTGTAATCCTGACTCTAACCTCCCTTGTATTTTTCAACCAGGAACCAGATTCCTGTACGGATCTTTAAGTTCTGAACTCCACTAAATAATTCTCTCATCCTTGGCGTTTTTGTGGAGATCACAAACGAGAATCTCTCTAAATTGTAAGTCCTTCCAAATACTGCTCCAAGTTACTAAACTTTCCAGCAGTGACTGCTTGACCACTCAACAGCTCCTACCTTGACAGAAAGAAAAATAATTGAAAAGAAAAAAACATTTAAACTTCAGTTCTGTGGGGAGACTTTGCTTCCGTTGGAATAACTATCTCTGTATCATAAGCCTTGCTAATCTATTTCCATCCTTTTCTTATCCGCAAAAAAAAGAGTATTAATTTAACTGATAAAAATCACTTGTGTACACTGCAATATATTCTTTGTAGTACACCTGCTGATGCATCAATAAATGATACCTTTAACAGAGTACAAAAAGCATGATAGACTGTGGGTAATCATAACTTGTGACTGTTGTAAAGTCAATGACACAACACTGTGATGTACATTGTGGGCATTCTGGTGCAGAAGTATTGAATACTGCAAATTAATGACTCAATGTAATCTGCTGAATTTCACTAAATTGGAAACTTTTTAAAAATAATTTAAATAATAAAATGAGTGTGATGCACTGTTGGGTTAGGATGAATTGGAATGAATAAATGTTTAAAGTTAAATTCTCTTTCTTGTGAACTGCCTAGAGATGACTGGTGTTGTGAATTGGCAGTACACTAATTAATTAATTGAATGTAACTAATTTTGTTTCTGGTCAGTTCTAAATACAGCACAATGCTGCAGCAAAGGTTTCAGTAAAACATTGTAGGGAAAAGTATGTTACTTTCATTTTCATTTTCATTTTTTTCTTGTACTAGAATTTTAATTATTCAGATATTCATATCTGATCAATTCATATATCTCAAGAGAAGAACTTGGGTCTATGACTTCAGGTATAGTGCTGTTTCTGCAAGTATAATGGGGAGTGCAGCTTAAAGTTGTCTAAGTCAAAAGTTTTTTATTTTGATAAAGCATATACAGTATTTAGAGTGCTTTAGGGTTTGGTTATTCTGAGGTCACATACTAGGTGGAATATAAACAAAGGTTAGTGATTTAATGTGACAAATGGCAGGTAACTATATCTGAGGTTCTTGTTAATCAACAGTAAGCCTTTCTATTCACTGGTCGAGGTATCCTCATTTGTTCTCACAGATTACTGAGCTGCTTTTCAGCATTTGACACGGAGGCTCATAGTGGGATGTGAAACCTAACAAAAAAACACTGACAAAAACCTCAAGTATTCCATAACATCATTCTTGGGGATTGTAACAGCATAACTTGTCATGCTTTTCAGGTATCTGACCCACATAAACAGAGAACTCTCAAGAATTTATTGAAGTTATGTGTTGTTGTTCTTGAGGCAGGAAGAAATGGTCATGGCAGGAAACTGGTGGTCCAGTCGAAGAGAAAGAGGCCTCAAAGTCACTAATGAGGCGGGGGTCCAGGATTAAGGAGCGGGTCACCCAGCTACGCTCCTCGGGACCGTAACCCTCCCAGTGGACGAGATACTCCGACCTCATCGACTGGAAGCCACGATCCTCCGGTCATCGTAGGCGCGCGGAGTGGCGTCGGCTAGAGGGTTCAAAGTACTGGTCTAAACGGGTTTAGGGAGACGAACGGTGGAGGGACTGATGGGGTACGTGCCCATTAAACGTGGAGAGAGCTTCTTGGAGACGGATTTGAGGGGTATATCTCGGGCCGACAACCAAACTTGCTGACCGGGAGAATAGGTTGGAGTTGGGGTACGTCTCCGGTCAGCGTATTTCTTGTTCAGGGCGGAGGTGCGTTGAAGGGCTGAGATGGTTTCCTTCCAGACACGGATACGGCGAAGACTATGGTGGACGGAGGCAACCGAGATATCCCTCTCATCTGTGAAGAATAGTGGTGGTCGATACCCTTGGGAGATCTCGAAGGGGGAAAAAACAGTAGCTGCGGACACATGGGAGTTGTGGGCATACTCAATCCAAGGGAGGTGTTGGTTCCAATCGGTCTGATTAGTGGACGTGAGACACCGGAGAGCAGCCTCGATCTCCTGATTAAGCCATTCTGTCTGAGGATGGTAACCAGAGGTCAAACTAGACTTGGCTCCCAGCGCAGCACAGAAATGTTTCCATACTTGGAAAACAAACATGGGCCACGGTCAGTCAGTATGTCAACGGGGATGCCTTGAAGGTGAGATACATGCTTAACCAGGAGAAGGCTGAGGGCAGTTTACGGAGTGAGACAAGCTGGCAGGCTTTGGAGAATCTGTCTATGATTGTGAGGATGGTGTTCATACCTTGTGATAGTGGTAAGCCGGTAACGAAGTCGAGTGCGATGTGGGACCAAGGTCGATGAGGGATCTCAAGAGGTTGAAGCAGACCAGAGGATGGTTTGTTGCTGGTCTTATTGCAAGAGCAGGTTGGACAGGTTGGAATGTAGTCATGGACGTCACTATGGTGACTGGGGCCACCAGAATTGGTAAGAGATCTGGGCTATGGTCCAACCGGAACCGGTGTGACAAAACAGACCAGATGTGTGCAACATTCTGGACAATGCCCTTGATCTCCTACGTAATTGAATCAACCACACAGTACAGGGAAATGATAGGATCTGCTTCCAAGGTGGAGTCGTCGAAAGAAAACTGTTGAGAGAGACCGTCAGGTTTGATGGTTTTTGATCCGAGTCTGTAAACGATTGAGAAGTTAAACCGTGAAAAGAACAGAGACAAACGATACTGTCTGGGGTTGAGGCGTTTTGCAGACTTGATGTATTCTAGATTGCGGTGATCGGTCCAGACCAGCACAGGATGGTGAGTACCCTCCAGCCAGTGACGCCATTCTTCCAGAGCCAGTTATATGGCCAGTAACTTACAGTCCCCCAAATCATAATTACGTTCGGCTGGGGAAAGGGAACGGTAGAAGAAGGGACATGGATGGAGTTTGCTGTCCTTCTCTGACCTAAGGGAGAGGACTGCTCCAACTCCCAGGTCAGAGGCGTCGACCTCGAGGATGAACTGACGAGTGGGGTCTAGTTGAACTAGTACTGGGGCTTGGGCGAAAAGGGCCTTGAGCTGTTGAAAGGCATTGTCTGCTTCAGGGGTCCAGGTGAATATGTGTTT
This sequence comes from Orestias chungarensis, assembly GCA_032876305.1. Taxonomy (NCBI): domain Eukaryota; kingdom Metazoa; phylum Chordata; class Actinopteri; order Cyprinodontiformes; family Cyprinodontidae; genus Orestias; species Orestias chungarensis. The sequence continues at coordinate 149,627 of JAVLVB010000132.1, read as the reverse complement.
GGTTAAGGTAAGTGCGGTTAATGGAGCTGCTGTCTGACTGTAATTCTTGATGAATCATCTGTAAAAATTAGAAAAACCTAAAAATCGTTGTTGTCTGGTGTGGGCCACTCGGTGACGACAAGAACTTTAGTGGGGTCAGCTCGGATCTGCCCGCCCTCAAAGATGTAACCCAGGACAGTTATGGAAGACTTGTGAAACTCGCATTTTTCTGCTTTGATGAGAGGACGGTTCTGGAGGAGGCGTTGAAGGACCTGACAGACGTGGGACTTGTGCTCAGAGAGGTCTGGAGAGAAAATAAGGATATCGTCTAAATAAACAAACACAAAGATATTCAAAGAATCGCGGAGGACCTCATTAATAAGGGCTTGAAACACTGAAGGGGCATTGCAGAGGCCGAAGGGCATGACAAAGTACTCATAGTGTCTAATGGGAGTCTTGAAGTCTGTCTTCTACTCATCCCCCTGGTGTATGCGGACAAGGTGGTATGCATTGCAGAGATCCACCTAGGTAAACACGGTGGCTTTGTGCAGAGACTCGAAGCCGACTGTGATGAGTGGTAAGGGTCTTTCTGCGCTCCTGTTTCCTGGGTGCTATCCAGGGTGGGGGGGTTGATCTGCAGACTCGGGACGGTGGAGACTGCATCAGTGGAGGCGCTTCTAGTCCCGGGGGCCACCCACTGGGCTGCACCAGAGGATGGTCCCCCCAACCACCAACCCCATCGTTACCTTGAGTGACTGTGTGAGTGAGTGAGTGAGTGAGTGAGTGACTGTGATTATGTAATGTGGGTGGGGCTAGGTCTGTGATGTGGTGTCCTTTGCCTCCCCATGCTATTCCCGTGTGGGGAGGGGGGGTCGTGCCCTGCTCCCTCCTCCCCCTTCCTCACTGCTTGCTGCTGCACTCACCTGCGGACGGACTGGGCCTTGGGGTACAGTGCTGGGGGCACAAGTGCTTGTATCGATCCGCCCCGGCTGCCTGTCTGGGGTCGCCTATCCCTCTCTCCTGGCGGGATGGGTAGGGGGCTGCTCCTGGTACCCTGGAGGCTCTACCCCGGGCCCCCTCTGCAGTCCTCTGGGCAGGTGCATGGTGTCCGTGCGGTGAGCTGTCTAACCTCTGTGCTCTTGCGTGGCCCCACTGTCCTGGACTTTGTGCTTCCTCTGCTTGCTTTTGGCTCTGGGAGGGGGGTGGGCTGATGCTGCCAGCGACATATCTTTAACTGCTGTTATAAATTCTCTTTTTTTTTCGGTATCCTCTACACCTATTTTAGCTTTTTTTTTTCTTCCAAACCCCAGTCGGTTGTGGTAGATGGCTGCTTGTACTGAGCCAGGTTCTGCTGGAGTTTTCCTCCTCCTAAAGGGGAGTTTTTCGTCTCCACTTTCTCCACATGCATGCTCAGTATGAGGGATTTCTGTAAAGTCAACGACAACACAAGCAATTGTTTCGGTCTGCTGATTCCAGAGGAGTGAATGCTGCAAGTCAATGACTCAATGCAATCTGCTGGAATTCCTTAGATTGGAAACTTTTTCAAACTTATTTGTAATGATGTATCTTTGATTTTAATTGATTTTCTTGTAAAATGCCTTGAGACAATATTATATGTAAATTGGTGCTGTATAAATAATTATAATAAATAATTATTTTCTACTGTGGATTACCTCTGGTTTTTCAAACTTTTCTATGGACCTGAAATGTTCTCCAAACACCCTCATAGGGAGAACAATTTGGTTCCTGCAGAAACTCATGAAATACAATCTACCATTAGTGTTTTTTATGCAGTTGATTTAGTTAGTACCATGTTTGCCCATCAATGTGTGTTTTGGCTCATCCACAAAACTACACAGGTCCAAATTGCAATGAAAAGCGGATCTGCAGAGAGAAGTTCTAAAGTTTTGATCTACTAGCAGAAAAAATTGATTGTACACATACATAATTGTATATTGCAAAAAAAACAAAACAGAAAATAAGATATTTTTCAGCAAACCAAATTTACAAAAAAATTGCATAGTTATGCAATGCATGTGTAACTGAAAGGTAAAATAGAATTATATTTGTGCATAAAAGACAAAAGACAAAAACTATGTAAATGACAGCATGAGAGTAAACACTGAGTTTGAATTTGTTGGGAGCAGTCATGATTATTCAACTGCTGTAAGGAGGGATATGTGAACATGCTCCTTTATGCTTTAGAATACAGCAATAGGTTCCTGAATGCTTCCTTTAGTTTAGTAAGAACTTCATGCATGGGGTACGAGATCTTGTCCTAACGTTAGTGTAAATTCTGTTATCTCTCACCACATGCCAAGACTTAAGGTGGGCATCATAGAGTGGGCTTTCCAATTAGCATATCCATCCGCTTCCTCTGAGATAGATAGTCCGCTGTCTGTAGTCTAAGCTGTTTTCACCTAGTAAGAGGCCAACAATGGCAAAGTCATAGCAGCTTGGGTAGCTAATGGAGAATCTGCAATGTAGAGGGTAAATAAGAATTCTGCCAGCAGACTCCCATCTAAGGGCTCGTTGAACCCCCTTCAATGTGGCTGAAATACAACAATTAGTGGATAGGCAAAGATTAGTGGACAGTTGTTGTGGCCATGGGTGGCACAGACATATAATATACCACAGTTTTTAAAAAGGAAAGACAGAAGAGTAACTTTTTAATTTGCTGTTTCAATATTAATATGCTAATATTCTGAGCTATCATGTATCTTTTAGTTCAATTTGTTTGAATGTTATTCTCATTTGTTCCTTTAACTGCATGTGGTAATTTGTTAAAAATACTTTTTTTAGATAGTTTTGAACAATGCCACGCTGCAGTTATCTCAAGCCTGCAATATGGTACAGATGAAAGCAGGTATCAGTAAACACTGGAGAGAGATGTAAGGTGAGTAATGCCTGCATCTAGCACTGTGCTTTTCTACAGAAGCCATTGATCATTTCTACATGAGTTTCAATGCAAATATTTCCCTGGGGATGATTAAATAAAACCGCTTTGCTTTCCTCCAAATCCAAAGTACGTGCAACTAAACAAGCCAACAGGCAATGGAAGCTGGCAGCATGAATGATGGCCATTGCTCTCAGTGCCGGAGCTGTAAATTCGTCATTCTGGGAAGGAGCCGTATGGTGAGCATCCTTAATGAGCATTCAGGAGCACCATTTCATATATTTACTCACCATGTGATTAAATTGCTGTTCTGGCACAGCATTAGGGAAAGTGTTTGTTTACTTAACAATACATTATCCTATATATAGAAAATCACACTACCTCTTCCATAACATGATTCTACCCATGGCCTTGAATCAGATTTGCAAACACCTCTGAGATCAGCTAAATGCAGTGAAACAATGTAGCAGTCAAAGGAATATACACAAATGTAATTTTGGATTACATACTGAGGTAATTTTTCAGCTCAGCATCTTGTTTTTGTGAGAATACAAATTGATGTTGGAGAGGCAATAAAGCAGAAGGTTATTATTATTCTTTGTTATAATGTCGAGCCATCGTCTCAGAGAGAGGAACTGACACAGGTAGGAGATCGTAGGGTTGCTTGCTGAAAACATGTCTTCACTGTAACAAGCAAAAATGTTAACTATAAAATATACACCTCTAAGACACAATTTCATGACACGCCTTTTATAGACCTTTTGAAGGACTTGCTCACCTTGAAAATCCAATGGAAGCTTGACCATCGAGTGTGGACTCCAATCCCCACCCAACCCCCCTAGTTCAATGAAACCTACTGCATCGGACAGCATCACCCATCTGTATCACATGCCAAACCATCCTTTTTTTATCAACTTGTTATTCATAGTTATTGAACTGCATAGTTTATTAACTATCATAAATTAGGAATATATATAATAGACTTGAAATCTTTATGTAAATAAAGTACATAAAACGGAGAAATTGAAATACTGACAGAAGTGCACTCTCACAAAGTTGGTGGGCAACTGCACTAACTTTGCAGAACCTCAAACACCTAAACCGCAATAATCACAGACAGTGTCTCCCAAAAGAGATAAACTTGAGGCTGGGTTGAACAAATGTTTTGCAGTGAAAATAGCCCCCCCAAAAGACTAAGAATTGTCAGGCTGCGTTTTGGATATCAGAAACTCAAGTAAATTATTTACACCTTTTCCAAAACTTTCGTAAAAGTTAAGTATTGAAAAGAAATGTAATCATGCATAAAAAAACATGACTTTACCTTTTCAGAGAGAGTAAAGGAGACAATTTTATAAGGTAAAATCTTTTTCTGGTAAAGAAAATTTGCCTTGTGGTATTTCAGCTCTTGTTTTCTTTAATTTCCCTTTGGGATAAATCAAGTATTTTTGATTGATTTGATTGATTGATTTAAAATCTCTTTATAGATTGTTGGATTGTATAATTTTTATGAAGACCACGTATTTCCATTGACTCAATTCTCATTACTAAATACCAAAATAATGAGAAAAAATATGTCAAAGATGTATTTATTAAAGACAAAATCTGCATACACTGGTAGAAGTTCTATCCAGGATAGGACTGCGGATGGCCGCGTCGGTGTGTTGGTGCATGTTGTTTTGGTTTATTTCTTGCTTTAAAACTGGTTTCTACGAGGGCACCTGGACCTCTTTCACCAGAGAAGAGCTGATGAACATCAGTGCTACCATTCCAGAGGATTTATTCCTGGCATTATTTAAGTTTTTCTATAGTTATGCTGCTATAGGCTTAGACTGCTGGAGGACAATCTGACCACTTCGCTCTCTGCTACTTTCTTCCTTTGTCCAATCTACTTAGTTACTGTTATTTCAACCTTGTTAACCTTTTGTTTTCTCTTAGTGTTCTTCTCTCCATAGTAACCACACCTGGCCTGGCGTTCTGTTAGCTGAGACAGCTTCTTGGATGAGAACATGGGCTGAGATGCTTCCAGTGACGTTCTACAACTGCTGCTATAAACTCTTTTATTTCAGCATCCTGTGCTTCTAATTTAGCTTTCTGTCTTTTCAAACCCCCAGTCGGTCGTGGCAGATGGCTGCTTGTACTGAGCCTGGTTCTGCTGGAGGTTTCTTCCTGTTAAAGGGGAGTTTTTCCTCTCCACTGT
>JAVLVB010000132.1:104909-128429 GCA_032876305.1 Orestias chungarensis | reverse complement strand
GGACAAGCCACGATGTCAAATCAAGTCCTTTGTTTCTGTATTTTGTTTTGAAAAATTATTATGTTAGCTTTTGCTTTGGGTTTGTGGTATTCAATTTACAGGAATAACATTAACAATCGACAAAATAATCAGACAAACTACACCTCAGCCACCGCTAATAACAACAATCAAACCACGGAACACCACTCTAGTACTAAACGGAACACACATTCGAACCCGAATAAAACGAATCAATGCTTAGATAAACAGGATGGGGTAGAACTAGAATACAGACTCAGCGACACCACGGCATGGACTTTTGACTTATGCGACGTCATTAATTGCAGAGGGCGAAAGAAAAACTTGTATAGGGGATATGACGTATACTTATGCTCGTTAAATTAAACACCGGTTACACCGCTGATAATTTGTTGATGCAAGGGTTAACAGGTCAGGCTCGGGAGAATGCCGGGGCCAGATCATCTGTTTACATTACAACGGCACCCTTATTTCCCGATAGATTCCGTAGGATTTAATTGTATGAAACTTAAATCGCATGGCCAGCCACCTAACTGTACATCTCTATTAAATATTTTCCCGGTAATCTCCAATAGAATTGGATCTGGAACCTTCCAGGCCCCTGAAACAAGCAATTTCATGTTCTTTAATCGAACAGGTGGCAATCGATCCCGACCGGCCCAAGATGTAGGATCAATTAATAGCGTATTCCACCACACAGTTAGTCAGGAAGGGTCTGATAATTCGGTGGGTCCCGGGGCCAGGGCCGGCTTATATTATTATTGTAGAATAACACCCTATTAACCAGATTACCGACCCAAACTAAAAGATTGTGCGACATGGTAAGACTAATAACACCTATTACAAGTAAATAACCCTACAACCGTGACCCAAACCTCTACTCGACGTAAACATGACATAGGGGAAGAATTTAATTGGACTAAAAACACCTACGTAGATGCTATAGGCATTCCACGAGGCGTCCCAGACAGGGAATATTCGGCAGGTGGAAAACTTTGGTAATGTCTATTTTAATATCTTTAGCAATTTTCATGGCTATAACGTGTGGTTGTTGTTGCATACCATGCATTGGTTCTTTGTCTGTCCGACTGATCTCCTCCATGATTGAAACCTGTGACCCGAAAGTTATGATGCCTTTATTGGCTGCATTTGGAGAGAATACCAAGTACAACAATGATCTGTGTAATGCTTAAATTTGTGAACTCTTAATAGAGTTCAAAAGGGGGATTGTTGAATGGTAAACATTTATATCCATGTTTCTTTCATATATATTCATGTTTCTTTTCATACTAGAAGTGTGTGCATAAAACAAAGAGCTAGAAATTCCTGATAAGGCCTGTTTATTATCTCTCTGAGGAGCTGAGTTCAGAGGGGCACGGGAAGGGGATTATCCATCGATCCCTAGCAATAAATCTGTTAGTTGGGTGGTGAAACCAGATGGCAAAGTGGTACTATCTTTTCTTCCTGTGTCTGCAGACTGATAGGGATCAGCGAGGGGTCAGTGAGGGGTCAGTGAGGAGGGGGAATAATGGTTTCTGCAACAGTTTTTGTAAATCACATGTGACTTGTTTTATGACTCTGTATACTCCCTGCTTTCAATAAAATAGCCTGATGCAGAGGTAGAGTTCAGACCCGAGTGAGCCATTGCACTAGAACGGCCTCGAGTCTCCCATTCTGCAGAATGGAAACTCTTATCTTTCGCAAGAGGTTTCTTCGGACTGAGCGATTGTGAGTTTATATCTTTTATTTGAACATTGTGAGAACCTGAATATGCTGTCCTGAGATCAACCAACCTGGGGAAGTCAAGGAGGACTTCAACAGTCTCCATGCAGTGTGGAGGAAGTTTGTTTGGCTGTGGGTGGTCAACAGCTCGAATGAGCCAAGCTGTCGTTTTATTTGTGGAGAAAGTGGGGCAGGTTCAATGTTTGATGGAAGTGGGAGTTTCTGTGGATGGGTTATTTTTGCAGGTTTTGCCGCTGACTTTACCCGCAACTAAGGTAACGCTTTCGAACATGCCTCCTTTTATTAGTGATGACTTCTTGATAAAGGTACTGTCTTCGGCACTGTAAGATAGTGTCACCAATAAGGAAAGTTCTATCGGGGTTTAAATCACCTTTGTTAAAACATGTCGTCTCTCACAGAAGACAATTATTTATGATATTAAATCGTCGAGACGAGGAACAAAAATTGCGTTTTCATGTTAGATTAGATGATTTTAAATATGTTGTTTTTCCAACATCTTCTAACATGAAGTTTTTGGTTGTGGTCAGGAGGGTCACATTATAAAAATGTGTCCCGACAGGGACGGGCCGGCCCCTGCGAGTTCAGCTCAGCAGCAGCCCGCCGCTGCTGAGCAGGAATGGGACCCACCCTCCTGCAGGTCTCTCAATACCCTCGCTCCACTGCTGCTTGTCCATGAGACAGAGTGAGGAGACATTTCATCATGCCCCACAGTGCTACATACTGACAAATCTCCCAAAAAATTCTTCAAGCCTGCAACTGTATGAAAAATGTTGGAATTCTGCCTTGAGGTTTGAACTGGAATGCACTGAGAATGTTTTATACTGAGCAAGGATTTTGTTACACTCTGAGGCAGTGCACCATCCTGCATTCAGGAGAACCTGTAGGAGTTTCTCAAACATTGCTATTGCATGCTCAGTCTCTCACCATGATCACAGGGTCAAAAGGCTTCAGCTGTCTAGCAACAAATGCAAAAAACTGGAGCTTAGCCTGAAAAAGAGGGTCCGCTGTGGCCCCCTTTTACTGTGCAGTAGGATACAGATGATGGTATTTTGCTTTTCAGGAGTGTGTGGTGGCTGCTGATGTACTGTTGCACAGCTGGCCACACTTCTTTTGCCCGCCCAGCAACTGCTAAGTCTTCAACCCATCGATGGGCACAGAACTTCAGAGGAAGTTCAACAAAGTCAGCTCGTCTTACTGGTGAGTCATTGAACATCTGCCAAAGTGCTCTGAGCACATCTCCCACATTCCAACATGTTTCTCTCTCTCCATCTTGAAAACCTCCATGAACAACATACAAACCACAACTTCCCAAATGTATAATCTTGGGTGAATCTGGGTCCTCTTGGCTTTTGTCCTCTTGGAATATCCTCAGGAGCTTCCAGTTGGTGGCAGGGCCATCCATTGAAATCTGTAAGAGCTTATTGGGATTAAGTGGTGACAGTGCTACTTTGATTTTTTCCAGAAGCTTCTCTGCTTGAGTGTGTCCCACAAACTCTGAATAAAAAATAATACACCACAACCTTCCCTTCACGTTCACTACAGTGCCTCACTATAACATCCAACTGTTCGGTCTGTGTCAATTTATTCAGGCATTCATCAAAAAATACTACATAGAACGGTGCTTTTCTTATATCTTTGATTCGTTGCTCTTTGAAATAAGGACCCAAGCCAAAACATTTAAAGTAAGCTGCGTTTGTTGCGACACATGAAAACTTTTTGCCACCTCACTGTCTGGGAACATCTGACCAAAAATGGCTGAGATATCAGAGCTGGAGTTGAATGAGTAGTGTGACTTCACCATCTTAATTACCCAGCGAATCTCTGCTTCAAACACAGCTTGGCTTGAAAAAAATGCTGAGCTTCCTTGTGTTCCTGAGCTTTTCCTCTGTCCACTAGACACTTAGTAGACACTTGTAATGCTGTACTTTTACTACTGACACTTTCCTTATGTACACTGGCTGTAGCTCTTTGTTTTTCGGACAGCTACTTCTCTCTCCTGAATGAATCTTCCTCATATAATCTGTAATTTTCTCTCCTTTTTAAATTGTCCAAAAATCTTGCCATGGCCTTGTCCCTGTGCATGACTCCAGAGTGCTGATACACCCATGTTACCAATATCAAAAGACTTACTGCAGGGCTTGCAATATGCCCTATGCACATCTCCGGGCACTGCTCCTTGCCAGTCCCTTAACTGGTGGTGTTCTTTACACTCAATTTTGAATTTGCACTGTCTTCCTGACATCATCACTCACTCCTGTAATTACAACAATTTGGAAGTCTATTACAGCTCATGTTGACTGTTTACCACATGGCACTTAACTGCTTATTTCACATATTAGATTCTAAACTGCATTTTGTTGTTCCGGTATTGATCATTCAGTTACTGTAGTCATCTAAGATACAAGATTCAGGGTTGTTGACTAATATCTCTAGCTAGCAACAAAGTAGTATGAAAAATATTTATTTCTAACAATAAGAAATAAATATTGCAAGCTATTCTATTAATTAATTTAGCTACGTTTAATCCCATTCATTTATTCTAACATCATTGTTGAAATGAACATGCAAGTCTTCAGTTTTACTGCCCTCTTTTTTCATTTAGGCTCTCTGTGAACATCAGGCCAGTCAGCCGGTCAGTATGGGTTGAAGAGTCGACCCCCTGGTTTGCCTATGCCCATAGCCGGTCCTGGTGAACATATACAGTATTTTAATAGAGCTGAATTCCCAATGACGTTTTTTTTCATTAAAATATTTTCTCTTTCTGCTGTTGGACAATGGATAAAGTATGACATACTGAGTGAAACGTGGCCCAAGACTACCTGTTACCCGTCGCTACCAAGAAGCGGCCGTGCTGGTCACTGTCACTCTACAGATGGATTTCATCTCAGACCACTACAGCTCTCCGCTGCTCCTCGGTCACTCAGGAGACAGCGAGAGGGAAAAAAACCTCACACTTGATATGCATCGATATAGCAATACTCTTGAACTGAAAGTTGCTAGTTTTGGCGCTTCTTTGGAGAAAATTAATCCTTACTTGGGTCTGAAAAGTCAGTAAATCTAGTAACAAATTCATATGGAAACACTGGGCTGCAGAACTGCGCTAAGGGAACATGCAATCTTATTGGTTGGTAGCGTCACATGGGGCGCTGTGCAGGCTAGAAGCTCAATGTTGCCCATTGAAGGCAGCTAAAAACAGACGTACATACTTAAAATCTTTAACCTGTTTGGGTTCCCCCTGAAGGCAGAGAGAAGCAGAGGGAGGAAAAATTATTTTCCAAGACAACTCAAGCTTTTCCAGGACATTTTACTTTTTTTTCTCATTTTCCATGTGTTTTCCATGACTGAAAAATTGGTCAGCCATTTTCCAGGTTTTCCAGGACACGTGGGAACCCTGCGCTGCGGAGGATTCCGTGGTGGCGGCGGAAGAGCCCGTTTTTAGACGGTTATCATCGGTTATCAACGGCCCAACATGCACTGTGGCAGCTGATCTCGTCTTATGGCCTGGTGGACGTAGTGTATGGAGGACGATGTACGCAGGTTCCAGGCAGTACACATGGTCCCACATTAAGGAAAACCGAATCTCTTTAGCTCGTCTTGATCGTATTTATTGTTTTAAACACCATTTTAACGTGTTTTAAACATGCCAGACTTTACCGGTGGCTTTTACAGATCCCTCATTGCTTTTAAGTTGTGTTTTTATTAGAAACATTTTACCAAGAATCGCTTACTGGCATTTTAACTCAGCTTTAACTTATGACCAAGTTATTTTTGGACTTATTTTAGACAGAGGAAGGCTGATTTTACCTTTCTCAGTAAGTGGTGGGACTATGGGAAAGTTCAAATAAAACTGAGTCAGCAGCACACTGTCAATGTCACCCGTGACATTACCAGATCTATCAGAGATCTGGAGGTTAGATTAGAGCAACTTAGTGAATCCAAAGGAAATCGACACACATTGAAGCTCTCAAATCTAAAAGGCTAGTTTTAGCAAACCTGCTGGAAAATAAAGTCCAAGGCGCATTGGTCAGGTCCCGGATGCAGAACATCACAGACATGGATGTACTATCTAGCCTTTTTTTGGCTTGGAGAGGAAGCACGGGCAGAAGAAGCTGATCCACTCCTTACTGTCGGACGCAAGGCAGCAATTAAGTGAACCAGGGCAGATCAGGAAGAGGGTTGTGGAGTTTTACCGTTCTTTGTTCGACAGCGAATATAAAGAGAATGAGGAATTGCTCAGGGAGTTCTGCAGCAAACTACCCCAGGTCTCTGAGGAGACCAATACCGAGCTGGCGCGGCCCCTGGGGCTTCAGGAACTCCACAAAGTCCTCCTCAGCATGCAGGGCCAGAAATACCCGGGCGGTCTGATTACTGGTTCACTCTCCTTGTCATGTCGCAAGGCGGTTCTTACCTTGCTGCCAAAAAAGGGAATTTCAAGGACATTAAAAACTGGCGCCCTGTGTCCCTCCTCTAGACAGAAAACGCATTTGACCGTGTTTAACACAACTTCCTCTGGAAAACCATGGGAAGTCTGGGTTCGGCTGCCAAAAAAGGGAACTTCAAGGACATTAACAACTGGCGCCCTGTGTCCCTCCTCTAGAAAGAAAAGGCATTTGAGCGTGTTTAACACAACTTCCTCTGGAAAACCATGGGAAGTCTGGGTTCGGCGAGGGTCTTATTTCTAAGATCCAGGTACTGTACAGTGACATTGAGGATGTGCTGAAGATCAACGGTAGCCTGTTTGCTCCTTTCAGGGTGTGTTGAGGCATTCGATAGGGCTGTACGCGAGTGGTCTGTGGGGCTCCCAGTTCTCCCTCGAGGTCTTTTCTGGAACAAAGATAGTTTTAAGTACCTTGGTATAGTTTTTGTCGATAAAAACACTGTGAATAAAAACTGGGAGAACATCATCCAAAAAAAACACAAACAGGTGGAAGTGGCTGCACTCCCAAATGTCCTACTGGGGCAGGGTGCTAGTTTTAAATAACCTTGTTGCATCACAGCTGTGGCACAAACTTTCCGTTTTAGACTCACCATCTGGGTAACTTGTAAAGATTCAATCAGAGATTATTAATTTCTTCTGGAACGGTCTACATTGGGTGCCACAGTCTGTTTTGTTTTTATCAAGAGAGGAGGGGGGCCATTTTTAGGGTCTTGTCCACCTGGCCAGTAGAACAGCAACATTTCGTTTACAGTTCCCTCAGAAGTTCCTGACAGGATCTCCTGTATAAAGAGATGTGGCCAGCTGCATTCTCAGGTGTGTCATTTTTTGAGGCTGGATGCTACTTTATTTTTAACTGATTTTTGTCTTTTAAAGTTAAAAGGGTTGCCTCAGTTTTATCAAAGCGTTTTTTTGCAAGCATCTTGCAAACCACTAGTTTTAAATCTCGGATTAAAATTTTTTTAATAGCAGAAGCAAAAAAGAGCTATATATTTAACTCGAAGGGTTAGGCGGAGGTTGGAGTTTTGCTTCCACAGAGCCACTGGGAATTTGAAGGGTTTTTTACAACTGTGGGGTTTTAAGAGCGTTTTGTGCACCATTTCTGGACAGGAGGAACTAAAGTATAACAGAGATGTTATTGTAAATATTTATTGTGTTTTTAGTATCCTTGACCTGAGTATGTAATGTTTTTATTGTTTGTTGAATTATTGTAAAATAAATGTTAAAAATAAAAATCTTCTTCTTATTGTTATTATTATTATCATTATTATCATCACAATATCTGTCTTTAAAGGTTTTATTTTCAAAAACTTTGGTTAGCTGAAGTTCCAAAAACTGAACATTATCTCTAGTATTACAAATTTTTAATTGGAGTAATGGCTAATGTCTGGAGGATCAGCTTAAGCAAGATATTTTACATACATGCTTGGCATACCAGGTATAGTCATCAGCCTCCGCTCAACAACAGAGTATACCTGATCATAGGTAATCAACCTGCACCTGCAACAGGTTTGTGTAATTTTTAGGTTTGTAATAAGCTTAATCTGTTTTTAAGGAACTGTTTTCAGGGGATACATGTCTGATGACAAAGCTACATGTCTCATTTTATTCTAGCCCAAGACTATCATGACAAAGACAGTGGTGCCTCACCTTTTACCCCTTGGTCAGGCCTTTTCTAATCTCCTTAGAGATGAGGTTGCTGCATGACCTTTCATCAGGGAGTGTGAATGTGAGAGTCGACTGTGCAATTTGGAAAGATGCTTATACAGACAAATAGTCTTGACAACCAGATAAAGCACGGCCATTCTGAGCTCTGAGCTAACCAGAGAGAGGTACATAAACTTAACCACAAAGGCAAAGACCACCTCCTGCTTCGGGAGCAAAGACAAAGCAGTACTGCGGTCAAATTATCTGAGAACAAAACATTTCCTGCATGTAAATTTTCAGATGGGGTTCAAACCTAAAACAGAGCACTTAAAGTCCTCTGTGTCTACTTTTTTCTGTGGCATGTGTATCATAGTTCCTTAAGCACATGCAGGAAAAACAATTCAGTTCCAGCTATTAATATATAATCAATTTACAAACATATGGATCTTCCTGGAAGCCCTACCCTCACAGATATCAGGACGACTGTGGCCACATACATAAAAAACATTCAAAATCAGTGGATGTTTGGATCAAGCTGCCACTCTTCATGTGTCGCAACCTTACAACAGCCAACAGGGTCTATATATTTTGACTGTATGCAGCTCACGCAATCAATGTGTGAACGGTTTTTCAACAGTAGCATGAAAGAATATCAGGAGTTAAAATAAAGGCTTTGACATAAAATTAATTTAATCTTTAAATATGTCTTTTGTGATTAAATAACTAAAATGGAAGAAAACAAACTATGTGTGGTATGTAGTTATGAGGAGAGATCATAGAAGGCTGTGGAGAGGCACTCTGGTCAGAATGGCAGTCACAGCATGCCCTAATTCAATGGAAGTTTTTAGCTTTGCCAGAGGCATTAAACACAGACCAAGCTCTAACCCTTGATTCCAGCACTAAATGGAGGATGGTGGCACCCTGATGTGTCCGTGCAAAGGCACTCAATACACTCGATACAGAGATGGTGCTTGACCTTACCAGACGCACTGTCGGCTCTGGGCTTTACAAGGGACGTCACCATTCTGGTGCTGCTAATAGCTTGGTTTAAATTAGAGTGCGTGATAGGATACATAATAAATTATATAGCGCCTATTTCATACTTGTGTGTTTGGGTTAAGCCTAGAGACAACCCTGCGATAGTTGGCTTCCTGGCTGAGTGAGCAAACAGTACCAAACCAGTACCGGGCAGGCTAGCTGAATGAGAAAGGCAGATATAGGTATCCCAGCTCCAAGCACGTTGTTAGATAAGAGAGACAGGAGTCAGGAGTGGGTGACTTTAGTTCTAGATGGGCTGCATGAGAGTATTTTTGGCAGTGGGACTCCAGCTTGACTGAGAAAGATTTGAGTGTTTGACCTAGATTCAATCTCGTTGGGTACTCCAGGCTAAGGGTGAAGTAACAGACTTCTTAAGATTATATTTGTTTAAAAGAAAAAAAATCCATGTTATTTTGGCATTAAACAACTCCAGATTGTTTTGCAATCCCAACAAAGAGAAAGGTTTATTTTTAACAAATTTAATAAGCACTTAACATAACATTTAGTCAATACAAAATTGTTCTCATGTTACCAGTTTCCTCTACATGTTATATGCCAGAGTCAATTGGAGACAGGAGTGTGTGGGCAACAAAATAAATTTTTTCATAAACATAGCCAAGACATAAACTAAAGCAAAGTATGAAGAGAGAAATCATTGAACTGGACTAGATAAAAACCAGCAATGAAGAAACCAGAGATATTAAATACGTAGAAAATGGGAGACATGAGTGAATTTAATCGCTGAACAGCTGTGGGGTTGCAGTGATTAGGAGGACTTGGGGAGTGAGACAAATTAATCCAGATAACATACAAGGAGTTTAGCAGACATAAAATAGACCTACGTATTAAAGGAGGGGGTAAAAGTAGAAAATTCTTCATAGCTACTTCATAGAAAACAATAGACAACAAAACATGAAAAACATTTTCTAAGATACTATAAAGTGCTTAAATTATCTGGTATTCTATTGTGGTTCTTCATATGTGGGGTCAATAAAGTCACAGCCTAAATATTGAGATTATGTTGGAAAACTGGAGTCCACCAGAGTTTTCAATTGCCATAGAAGACACCATTAGATTGATAATTGCTTTTATGGAAATTAAGGTAGAGGGGTTTAAATGCATGGTAACTGTAGCATAGAAGCTGTTAAGTTGTTTATTTTTTGATTTTTAGAAGTTGCATACACTGTTATGTAGAAAAATAGATGCACAGAATGATGTTAAATTCACATGGTGTAATATTCACCTATTTTATTGTAAACAACTTACCATATAATTTTAAAACTCAAGGCAACCCAACCAATTAGTCAAATAAATATTAGTGATCTTAATTAGAAACCCCGTCACATCACTATCAGTTGGTGTCACTTAAAGCGTTTGGCCGGCTCAGGTAGATGTAATATCATCAGTATGGTTTATCAAATTATTTATTGCAAGATCAAAAAAATTTATTATTGGTTCATGGCTGTGACAGTTGAATTGAGCCTATGAAAATTACCTCTCAGTGGCACCAAGTGCAGTTCATGTGCTGTGAGTATTTGATTGCAGTTATGGACTATAATAATGCAAGCATGAAGCACGCTTTATCCTCTATTACATAATGTTGCCATGAGGTAACACTTACTTTAACTTCTTTTTATAAAAATGCTGTGATATGAGATCTATGTTTTTTTGTAAAAAAAGGATTTTACTTTGAAAGAAATTAAATGTATGAGGTCACATGAACAGGATATCTTCATTGGCAGTCAATTTTTGCTCAAGGAAATTGACATGGTTAAAAATCTGAATTTACACATCAATCCGTGGTGTTGAAATTTTCTTTTTTGTAATATGCTAACATACATTTCTTGCCATATGACAACTGTATGCAAATATAAAAATGCCTGGTGCATTATACCTTGCTTACCATTAAACTACTTTGAGAATATGTTTTCATGTTAGTTTTTCTAGCAGTTCTATTATTTATTATTAGTGTTAGCATTTTCTTTTGTTATATTTTCTTTCCCCTTGCTCTCTCTCACTCTCTCTCTGTGTTTTCCTTCAGCTTGAGTTCCCTCATTATCACTTACACCTGCTTCAAATAATCTGGCCATCTTCTCCACTGCTCCACCTCCTTCTCCTCAGTACTTAAGCCTGGTCCTCTCATTCACTACTCGCCGGATCGTACATTACCTTACCTGTAGTCGTTGCTCTGTTCTCCTTCCTCATCCCAGTCCTTACCACTTCCCAGTAAGTTCCCCTTTCTGCTCGCCTGGTTTTCTGTTGCTGGTCTCTCTCCCCTTTCGTGTCCTCCGGTTTTCGCCATTAGTTTATTTCATCTGTTGTTTTCTTTCCTTGAAGCCTCTGGTTTTTCCCGCGCCCCTCACAGTTGTTTTATCTTTTGTTTTGTTTTTTGTTTTTTTTCGTTCCAGCTCCCGCCCCGCATTTTCTGTGTTTTTTTTCCACCTCCGTCCGTATTGTTCCTCATTGTCAGATGTGTTTCTGCTCATCATTCATTCATTAAATAAATAATTTATTCTTCACGCAATCCACCTCTGCTCGAGCCAATATCGCATTCTTGACAGGCGGAGATTAGAGGCAGCTCAGAATCAGACTCAGACACAGAGCAAGAGGAAGCCGGTAGAAATGGACAGTTCAACCTCAGGAGTCTGTATAGGTGGTGTAAATGTATGCATGTTAGTGTAGGTAAGTTTCTGTCCGTGAGAGTAAAAATTATTCTATTCAAAATGCCATTGATTTCTGCCATTCAAAGTATTAATTTGTGTTATTTTTAACAGATGAAGCAGGGAGGGATGGTATACTGGAGTTCCATAAGGTGAAAAACCTAAAGTAGCTGAAAAAAAAAACATTCCACCTATGCCACAATTGAAAGCCTCCCTCCTGGAGCCATTAGAAATAAAAGAACAACTAGATTAATTCTGACTCCTTTTTCACAGAGAAAAAACTGAATAAGCCGTCAGGCAAACTAATCTATACGCATATACATCGTCAATGTTGCAGTAAATGGAGCAGTTCATTGCAATATCCCTCTACAAGTCTATTCACATCTTGCCAAGAAACAGGTTGCACAACAAACAAGGGTGGAGATGGTTCCAAGCACCATGAGTATAAATAGATTGGAAAATATCAATATCACTTTGTTGGCAAAAACAACCAGGTACTGTTCAAATTGAAATCTCTCCTCAATTTTCTCAATGACTTCAGGAGCTTACCCATGGATGAAATGCCCTGTGATGATGTGCAAATTGTGCCATTCAAGGGGAAGAGCCAACTGAAATAGACAAAAGAAGTCCTTGAGGATTAAGTATCTTCATCCAAGCATGCAAATATGGTGTCCTATACAATATTGATGTATACACAGGGTCCATTCAACCCTGTCCCGCATTCCCTGATATTGGTTCTAGGGGAAACATTGTGCTGAATTTAGCATTTAGCCTCAGCTCTCCCCGCCAAAGCTTGGCAAGATTCAGTGTTGGAAGATTCTGTGTCAGAACTGTACATTTATGGATGATCCTGCCCATGAAAGCTAAAGGAAGTGGAAAACATGAAAAGAAGGTGACCACTGAAAATAGTGTAAATCTTTGGGCTGTGAAATGTTTTGTAATTTGTGGCAGCGAACCCCACCACACAAGTCTTTCAATGGGATAGAAATGAAAAGCAGTCTATAACAAGAGCATGTGGAGAATGGATCTATTGGATTCTTTAGTCGCCCTCTATCGTATGGTACCACTGCATTGTATTCCACAAGTTGTTCTAGCAGAGAGAAAAAAAAGCTTTGTCCCACCAGATCCTCACCGCAGATCACTGGCTCTTGCTTGGACCTGAAAATTGCAGAGGCAAAATCTCAAGAGGCAGGAGGGAATTGTGAGAAATACATACTCCACGTATCTAGTGTTCCTCTGCTTCACTGCGAGGAACTGCTTTGTTGACTTTCTCAAGTCATGAAGTGATGGAAATTAAAAAGCAAAAAAGGACTTAATAAAATCAAATCAAACCAAATAAGTTATGTTCCATGTTCACGGTTTGTTATTTCCAGACATTTCAGATAACTCTTGAAGTTTTCTTACTGTATAAATGTTTTACTATGTATGAAATCTTTTTGTTGATCGGGTTTTATAGCCATGATTAACCAACAAGTTTTATTACCATGTCTAACTAATATTTGATGCTGTAGAGGGTTTAGTTTCTGCAGAAATAATAGAAACCTTATGAAATTTTAATCTAGAGCAGGGTTGCTCAATATTTCTGTGTGCTGGTCGATCGCACGGCATTAAAGGAATTAGATGACGTCATCCACTCTTCCGTTTATTTTTTATTTGCATACCAGCGAGCGAACTGATGCGCATTTAAGCATGCAAAATCGCTAACTCTATATTAGCTTTGCGTTAGCCGTCTTAGCAAGCTAGGGCTTCGCGTAGCGAGTCTCCCAGTCTCTCTTAGCTGAGGCGGAGGTAGAGTAGCTAGAGACCGGGGCAGCAGCAAACCGCCCTGAAGTCTACATATATTTATGTATATGTAGGTATTTATAGACTTATCCGCGTCTGCTTGTGTTTGGAGAGAAACCCACACATTGGTTATATGCTCTATATCTAGATGATGATACACAACTGTATTTATCTATAAATCCTGATGAATCCAGTCAGTTTGGTAGATTAAAGGCATGTCTAGATAGCATAAAAATGTGGATGACTTCAAACTTTCTGCTCTTGAACTCTGAAAAGACAAAGTTTTTCTATAGTTATGCTGCAATTCGGTTAAACTGCTGGAGGACAATCTGACCACTTCTCTCTCCGCTACTTTCTTCCTTTGTCCAATCTACTTAATTACCGTTATTTCAACCTTGTTAACCTTTTGTTTTCTCTTAGTGTTCTTCTCTCCATAGTAACCACACCTGGGCTGGCGTTCTGTTAGCTGAGACAGCTTCTTGGATGAGAACATGCACTGAGATGCTTCCAGTGACGCTCTACAACTGCTGCTATAAACTCTATTATTTCAGTATCCTGTACTTCTAATTTAGTTTTCTGTCTTTTCAAACCCCCAGTGGGTCGTGGCAGATGGCTTCTTGTACTGAGCCTAGTTCTGCTGGAGGTTTCTTCCTGTTAAAGGGGAGTTTTTCCTCTCCACTATCGCTACATGCATGCTCAGTATGAGGGATTGCTGTAAAGTCAACGACAACACAAGCCATTGTTTCTGCCTCCTGATTCCAGAGGAGTGAATGCTGCAAGTTAATGACTTGATGTAATCTGCTGGGGTTCTTAGGTTGGAAACTTTTTCAAATTGATGTGCTATGATGTATCTTTGATTTTAATTGATTTTCCTTGAAGTGCCTTGAGACAACATCTGTTGTAAATTGGCGCTATATAAATAAACTGATTCTTGATTCCACAGTGGGTTAATACAGTTATGCAAGACAAACTAATATGTGTTATAGATTAAATTTAAATTATACTTCATCTTAAAAGGACAAAATATACAATAAAAATTATTGTTTGTTAAAGTTAAATTATTGGTATGTTTAAAGTAGCTTGCAAGCTCCAAAAGATCTAGAGCAAATAACTAAAAATAAAATAGTCCAAGATGGAGCAAAAAAAAAGAAAAAGGAAAATCTAAATAACATTGAGAAAAATAGGAAAACGGGATCTGAAAAATCTGTTAAATGATAATAATAATAATAATAATAAGCTACTCCATTGTCGATACATCTTAAGGCACAGGGTTCTTTCTGGTTTACAACTGTTATATGAGCAATCACTACATGACAAAATTAGCTATGGCTAAAACTGGTACTGAATCAGTCAGAATAAGAACACTTGAAGAAAAACTTTCCAAAAAGAAGAGGAACAATATGCCACTTGATGCAGAAAAACCTCTAGCCATGATTTTAACCCAGGGCCATGTTAATGAAAAGCATTCAGTTGCCAGAGCGCATTTTTTTCATGACCCTGAATGGGGAGCACAGAGCTTGGGTAAAAAAACTCCCACAGTTTTCTATTACGTGTCATTTCACAGTCTGTGTGGGTCTAGTGCCCCCTGCAGGCTGCATGCGCCCTGAACTCAGAAGGGGCGGTGAACTAGGAAGGGGAGCGGTGCAAGGGAAAGTTCACCTCTGTGTCTCAACCAAATTTAATAAGAACATTTCATTCATAATATTATATATACAGGCCTATCATTCCTGCAAACTTTTGTTTTCATGAATTGTAAAAATGGTCAAATAAAAAAAGTAACACAAGGCCATTAAGTGTATTGGTTTAGTCTTGACTTCTGATTGCGAGTGACAGTGATGGGGCATGGACAATCTGTTGGTCGTTGAATGCAAAATAAACAGAGAGATGGACAGAAAACCATCAGGTGTCCAATAAAAGAAAAAGAAAAAAGAACATAAACGAGTAAAAGATAAATTTCTGTTATGTTCTCTTTATCCATGTCACCAATCTACATTTATTCATTATTAATAGGTTATACTAGGCTATAAGCTGGGACAAGAAGGGCTTAAACAGATACCTTGTCCCCCTTAAATCGTAGCTCCAGTTTTCACTGTGTATCGCTGTAATCTCTGTCTGCAGTCAGCGGATAGCCCCTCCCCTCCCCCCCGATTCTTCTAGTAAATGACCAATCAGCGACCAGTATAAAAATGAGCCAACAGGTAGCCTGACTGGCTAACAGTGTTAGCTCATTGGGAAGAAAAGACAAAGCAAACTTTGAGGAAATGGAAAGCTCTATGAAATTCAGTTTACAAACTGATGCTAATTGTCCTGGATCCTAACTCACACTAGGGGAAAAGGAGCTTGGTGATGTTGGTTCATTGCAGATAATCAGGATTTTTGAAAGATTTTTTGCAGGAGAACAGAAAACTTTTGTGTAGAGGGGGGGAAAAAAAGAAAAACATTTTGTACATGTATTCTGTTTGTTAATCTATTTTCTGTTTAACCCTGAGTAATCACCAACTTATTGTGGTGTTTGGACAATTGTTTTAAAAAGTTATATGCTGTTAAAAACTTACATTCATAATTCATGTTATTTTCTATAAACTTAAACAATGTAATAAGGGTAAAATAATTGTTGAAATTGTATTGTTTTGCATTTTCAATAAGGTTTTTTGTTTTATTCAAGAGATTTGCCATTGGTAAATCAGTTATCTGCTAATGAACCTTGTCTGATTGGTTGTGGCTTCACCCTCCGCTAGGGAGCTTGACAGAAGCATGACAGAAGCACCTAAAATCACTCTTGTAATTCTTTCACCCCTCAATTCAGGGGTTTAACAGAACCAGCTTCCAGTTTAGTCCAAGAGGTAGACACCCTGTCTAATTTCAAAGCTAAGCTTAAAACCTTCCCGTTTGATAAGCCTTATAGTTAGGAAGATGCAAAGAACTTTGTAACGATAAGCAAGACGGGACTGTTTTTCACAGCCTACTGTGACTGTTATACCAGCCTGTATGATAAGTCCCTTAGAAGGGACTTATATTTTGTATCTTTTTTTATTTTTAAAGGTGTTTTATATGTCCACATTAAAACCATAAGGTTTGAAGTTACTGAAATTTGCTCCATGATGCCCTGAATTTGCCTCATGGGGTTTTGATTTAAAGCTGGATTTTTTCTTTTGTTCTTTGTAATTTCTGTGCAATATAACTATTGATCTGTGGATCGATACATAGACCTATATAAAAATTTTACCCATGTTTCTATCCCATATCAGTATGACAGTAAGAAGGGTAGTGGTACTTGTTTTTTTAAGCTTAAACCAAATCAGTTTTCCAAATCTTTTTTTTTCAGTCTTGACTAAATTAATAATTATTAAACTTTCTTTAAATGTTTAACAGCAAGGTACAGTGATAAAACAGTCACTCTGATGCCATCTCTACAAATTATTAGCCAGTTACAGGGGTTAGACAATGAAACGGAAACACCTGGTTTTAGACCACAAAAATGTATTAGGGAATGACATATACAAATCCTGCACATTGGTCAGAGGGATTTTAAGCCGTTCTTCTTGCAGTAGTGATCAGGAAACAAAGTTATGCTGGTGGAGGAAATGTTTCCTGACTCGCTCCTCCAAAACACCCCAATGGGACTTAATAATATTTAGATCTAGTGACTGTGCAGGCCATGCGAGATTATGAAATCACACGAAAGTGAAGTTCAACTTCACTGTTCATCAAAACCAATCTTTCACCAATCTTGCTGTGTGTACTGGCGCATTGTCATCCTATTACACGACACCGCCTTCAGGATACAATGTTGGAACCATTCGATGCACATGGTTCTCCAGAATGGTTTGGCAGTACTTGGCAGTAAAGGGCCTATCTAGCACAACTATTGGACCAGGGGGAATGCCATGATATGACAGCCCTAACCCTCACTGATCCACCCCCATGCTTCACTCTGGGCGTGCAACAGTCTGGGTGGTACGCTTCTTTGAGATTTCTCAACACCATACCTCTCCTGGATGTGGGGAAATCACACATACACATAGCATAAAAATAGCCTACAACAGCAGAAGTGCTATTTCATGGTGCTATAACTGTGTATATAGTATTGGTACTCCATCTGTCATCTAATTAGGTGTAGACCATCACAAGCAACCCTGTCAGTCAGCCCAGCAAGCTAAACACTAATTTGAAATGTTTACCAGGTAAGTCTTTGAGACCAGCATAGTTGTATTCATGTTAGTTGTTTTCACCACTAACATGACAAGTGAAAGTATTTCTTGAGGTGGTGCTAACTTAAAATTGATAAGAAATAACCAAAGTGTAATCAAAGCAAATCTTTGTTGGTGTCCTGATTGTCTTAAATAAACAGACCTCTTATTCACTATTATGCCTGACCACTATCCTAATCAGACTTTCATTTTATTTCCCCCCTGACTTTCACGGTGAGATTTTCAAAAGAAAATTGGCGCAATAATTTTGTAGCCTGGAATTATCTCTGAGATATTGCCTCTCTAACACCCACTGTGAACAGTAATGATCTGAGCCAAATAAAGCTTTACATTCACATAATCTGCTCACTGCAAGGGGTAGAGATCTATTATAGTTCACCAACAGGCATTTTTCTATAAAAAGAGTTAAATGAAGAGTGACACTGTAAATTCAAGCTCTCTTTCCTGACTTGGTGGATTGTCGGCCGTGGAATTAACAGCTACTCTGTTTAACCAAGGAGCCCACTTTGATGCTGGGACAATCAAGAATCAAGAACCAGTTTATCATATAGCGCCTATTTACAACAGATGTCGTCTAAAGGCACTTTACAAGAAAATAAATAAAAATCATAGATACATCATTACAAATCGGTTTGAAAAAGTTTCCAATCTAAGAAAACCCAGCAGATTCATCGAGTCATTGACTTGCAGCTTTCACTCCACTGGAATCAGCAGAAGCAATTAGATTTATCTTTCCAGCACTCAATTCATCCATCTACTTATATTCTAAACCCACTTATTGGGTGACATTGGTGAAAGTGCTTATTGCAACTTTATTGCACAAGCACATGCCATGTGATCCTTAATGTTTCCCGCTTCCAAGGAGTTGCAGTGCAAGGGGGCTGACATGACAGCAGAAGAAAACCTCCACACAGCATGATACTGCCTTATCAATGATTGGCAATGGTGTTTTGAGTTATTTATTGTACGCCACACATACAATTTTGCACATTGGCCAAAAATATTAATTATGGTGTATATATATATATATATATATATATATATATATATCATATTCAATATGAGTATTTTCCCTTTCCCATATGGTAGACAACATACAATTGAATATAAAACATGGTTGGTTCATCTAGGAAGTTTCTTTAAATAATATCAATTTGACTTTATTTCTTGTTTAAATCTTAGAACAGTATTCAGCACTTACCCTTATTGGCCCCTCAAATGCAATGTCAAGCTGCAGCAGTTGCATGAAAACAGAAGAAAGAAAAATCTTCCACATCAATAAATTGCATTGAGAGGCCTACACCATTGTTATTTTCCCCTATAGTATCTGCAGGCTATGCTAAAACGTAGTATTTGTCTAACCCTGTCATTTGTAATTATTTCCTCATGAGAGGGCCGCCTGTCTGGCTCTTCACACCAATTTTAGGGAATAATTATGCATGTTAAATATATAAGAATAATAATTAGCAGTGGAGATAGGAAACGTTCTGGTCTTGCATGTAAAGTTACCTAATATACGTATGTTATCACTATATTTTGTACACTGCTGAGGACACAGAATGTCCTACATTATGTAATGCTACTGAAGCAAAATCAGTCCTAAAGATCTTGACACAGGGGCGCAGATAGGTTTTTGCAAAGGGGGGGGGGGACAGCAGCAGCCCCCCCCCACCTTCTGCATGCACACATACACACCATATGTTTTCGGAGGAAACACTAAGCCATGACATAAACCATCAATCCTTTATCCTTGCAACTGTTACCTTAAGCCTACTGAGTAGGTAAAGGGCTTTAAATGCTGAATTAAGTGAAGTGAAGGAATAAGTGAAGGATCCACTAAACTCTCTCCTGCCATCCGTGAATATATTGTTGGGAAATGTCTTTCCTGTTCAGATTGTCCAGCCAGTCGTGGTGGATGTGGAACACTGGAGTCTAAAAAATTATTTACTGTGTCTATAAGGAGAGACAACAAACTAACACACTCAGTCATTCTTTGGAGTCAATTCAACGGAGGCTTCTATGACAACAATACAATTGTGCTAAACGCTAACACTGATTCACCTTGAATCAATTGAACACATTGTGCCAGTCTAAATGATCGTATATTACCATGTCCAGTTCAGCTAATATAACTTATGATATCTGACTGCGTGTTATTAACTAAACTTACAGTTCACAGTTTAAAATGCTTATGCTAGCAGTTTTGCCAGGGTTAGCAGTTTTCCTAGCATTAGCATGCTAAGCGCCACTACGGTGACATTTGCCTGACTGGACAGTTTGTTTTTCTCAGAATTCAAACTGTAACAAGTTACAACATTAGGCTTGGCATAATCACAGATTCAAGCACATATTTCCAAAAGACCCCCAACAACTCCAGAAGGTTGCAGTGGCCGATATAATGGATACAAAAAGAATGCATAAAGGTTGATTCCTCCCTCCCTTGTGAAATTGGCACCTCTCTCCCTCTATTCTCTCTGTCTGTCTGTCTCTACTCCATACGATATTACTTCCACAGCTACATTACTTTGAACAGATTACCAATAAAATTGCAAGGTGATATGATAACTAAAGGCACATTTTACTTACAGCTGTCACTTTTTGAAAAAAATCTAGTTGTCCGCCTTTTAGGTTTGGCTGGTCTCATAATGGCGGCCGTGTTGGTTGGTTATGGGGAGCTTGGAGCTGTCCCATTGATGCCTGTCATACTCATTTTGGGAAACCATGGCAACGATGGCGACGACACAGCCTTCCAAGCTCACCAACTGAGTTGTTGCAAATCATGCACTGACATGCATAAATAAAAATTGTTAATTCATCTTTTGATTTTCCCATAAAGTTTGCCTTAATAACAGAAAGGAAGCAGACTTTTTTTTTAAAATAAAAGTGAGGGGGACGGATCGAAGGGCATTTAAATCTAGATGTGTGTGACACATGGGGCATACACTGGCAAAAAAGACTTATGTCACAATATTCTATTCATAATTTTTTAGAAATACATTGTTGGCTTCTATTTTGTAAATACATTTTGTATTGAGAATTAAGATATTAAGATGTCTTTGCAAAACTTGTGCCCTGTAGTGTGGAGTAGCATTGGACTAGGCTTGCTTTCCGCAGATGAGATCAAATCCTATTAGTGCTTAGGGGGTAGTGTGGAGATTGAAGGGCAGTGAGTAAAAGTGTAGAGATGTGCCTGCTGTTGGTTGGTGTAGTAATTTGTCAAGGAAAATGTTGATGTAGGTGGAACGTTCAAAGTAACGTTTACATTATTACATAGCTTTCTAGACTTGACTTTATCCAGATAAGGACAGAAAAGCACTTTTATTTAAAGTATTACAAAATTAAACATAGTACATATTTATATTTTTCTACTGTGGTATATTCATTTTATGAAGACACAAAACCCCTTAAAGCAGGTAATTTCTCCTTTTTTAATTAAATGTAAAATTATTTTAAGGCAATGGTTGATAAATGTAAAAAGATTTAACAAAATATTTTTTTTCTTTTGTTCAATTGGCCCTAAGGACAAACAGAGACTTGATTGAAGACTTGACCTGGAATTGGTGTGTTATAATAGTTTACTGCTGCAGCAATCACTGCGTTTTCATGATCAATGCACTAAGAAAACAGGCTAACAAAACCCAAAACAGCTGTTTGCTCATGCTTCAAGCTTCTGCATGTCATGTGACAACAGTCAGCTCCACCCACACCCTGCCGGTGAGCTAAATCAGGTAAATGACCAACTCTCACAGACATTCAAAACAGCAACCACTCATTTGGTTGCTGCACAGCAAGCTGAACAGAAAACCATTAAGACTGTGAGGGAAAGGACTTTAAACTCAAAGGACTATCTTTAAGCTCACTGGAATTTCTTTGTTTGGGTGAAAAGCTTATTGTATTGTTTAATTGGGTAAATATGTAATCTAGTGTGTTTAATGTAAATATTTTAAATATGTCATTTTGACATTTAAGATAAGATAGTTACTGTTTGGATTTTCTATGAATTTGCATGAATTAAAGTAAGAGCAAATTCTTCCCTCAGATATTGATTTAAAGTAGAAATACATATTTTTAGTTTAGTGTAATAATATTACTGTTTTTGTGTTAAAGGTTGTTTTCACCTACACTACATTATATGAACTTTAGCAGCTATATCATCAGTATCCTCTGCTTCATTAACTAAATTAGAAACTGAGTAAAAATCTAAAGTCTGATCCTGGTCCTTTAAGTGTGGACACCTCACAGCCACGAGAACACTTTACAATATTCATTGAAACATTAAGTTGTTCTAAAAGCTATTAACTTCAGTTTATTCAATATATATTCCATAACATGTATATATGGTACTTTCTGCCTCACTATACATATTTATACTTCATTTATGGTAATTTAGAAAGACTAAATTAACATTTAATAAATATAGTAGACTGTGCAGCAAGTCAAAGACCCTATTTGGTTTACGGATATTAGATATTAAACATTTTTTTTTTAAAAACTCACAATAACCTGAAACCAAAAGTTCTGATGTATTAGTATTTTTATAATGTTTGTGTTTACTGAGTTAGAACTTAGCAACTGCATCAGACCATTTTCATAATGTGCCTTATCCCCATAGGCCTTTAGCTAAAGCAGACTAAGTGAAGTCTATATAAAAAATCACAATGTGAAATAAAATGCAAAAAGGGTTTTATATTTCCAAGCTTGCTTTGCAACACACTTTACATGTCTAATAAACACAATGATTATGAATGATAGAATGAGAAAGCTTTGCATGTAAAACCTGCAACCTTGAAGGTAAAATATGACTTAAAATTTGATGTTCATTTCCATTTTGTCAACCAGCAGCCTGCAACCACACTTCCTAAGCTCTCCCCGCTGGGAGGAGAAAAGTTGTTTCTAAATTTTTCACACATTAATTTAAAATTGAAGTGGAGAACCCGGCAGGAGTGCTGAATGAATTTCATTTCAGGGCAGTGGCTTTCTCCATTTATCCTCTGGCATACTGCCATGTCAGCCCCCATGCACAGCAACTCCTTGGAAGCAATAACTGGTGGAAGCAAATGTTACTTCTGATAAGGATCAAAACAGTTTTCACACACCTTCAGTTGTTAAACTCAAAAACCCAAGAACTATGGTGACAATTAGATTTCCATTCAACCCATTGAACGTCTGTATGTTTTAAAGAAAAATGAAAATACATTAATTGATTACAATGTCAACGATTGACAGCAACATTTGTTTTGGAATTATTAATACACATTTGTTAAAGCACATTTTCTTTATTTATTGTCAGATTTAAAAGAAAAACGCAATAACAACATATATAGGCATCGGGAATTCCATTGCAAAAAAATAATTGTGCATTAAAGGTTTTTAAAATTGAATAAAGTCAGTTGTTTAGAATAACTTCAGACTAAAATTTGAATGTAATACTATATTTACAAACAATGAATAAAAAAACTTATTATCAAACTGTCTTTAAATCAAACTAGGATTGTGATTAAAGATTGTTTTGGTGGTGAGGGATCTATCAATGCTTTTATTAATTAGTTGTCTATTAATTAATTAATAACAGTTTTCTATGGGCATATCGTTTGTTTTGTTGCACCTTCTTAACCATGCGCACCTTCACACTAAACTCTGTACACCCAAGTTAACACTGAAAGAGTTGATATAACACTTTCAAAGTGTCTATATGTGTCAACGCCTCATAGAGTTAATTTAACACTTTTTCGATCGTTGGCACCGTTACACTAAGTTAGTGTAACTTGACTCTTTTTGAAGTTAAAGTTTAACACTGCTTAACACCAACCAGAATTGTTTAACACTTCTATGTAGTGTAGTAGTTGACTCTCTGAGAGGATATAACAATCATATAATAATAATTATATATATATATATATATATATATATATATATATATATATATATATATATATATATATATATATATATATATATATATATATATATATATATATATATATAC
>JAVLVB010000132.1:83572-102585 GCA_032876305.1 Orestias chungarensis | reverse complement strand
AACAAATGCATGGACTAGCTTTTCAGCATCTGCCCTAGATAGAATATTTCTAATTTTTGCTATATTCCTAAGATGAAAGAAGGAAATCTTACAGACCTGTTTTATATGAGACTTGAAAGACATTTCCTGATCAAAAATAACACCAAGGTTCTTTACATTGTCACCAGATGCCAACCTGATTCTATCCAGGTCAAGTGGCCGACTAAGCAATTTCTTTTTTAGAGGTTCTGGTCCAAAGATAACAACTTCTGTCTTTTCAGACTTCAAGAGCAGAAAGTTTAAAGTCATCCACATTTTTATGTTATCTAGACATGCCTGTAATCTACCAAACTGACTGGATTCATCAGGATTTATAGATAAATACAGTTGTGTATCATCAGCATAATAGTGGAAATTAACACCATGCTGTCTGATGATTTTACCAATAGGGAGGATGTATATAGTAAATAGAATTGGGCCAAGTACAGAACCCTGTGGAACTCCACAAGTAACCGTACCATGCGGAGAAGATTTGTCATTTATATGAACAAACTGGGATCTATCAGACAAATACGGTTCCCTTGATCCCCACAGTGTGCTCGAGCCTTTCAATGAGGATATTGTGATTGACTGTGTCAAAAGCAGCACTGAGATCTAACAGAACTAGAATAGACACGAGCCCATTGTCTGAGGCCATGAGAATATCATTAGTAACTTTAAGGAGAGCTGTCTCAGTGCTATGATGAGCTCCAAAACCTGACTGAAATTCTTCAAATAGGTCATTATTCATCAAATGCTCTCTCAGTTGATTAACAACAATTATTTCAAGGATTTTAGATAAAAAAGGAAGATTAGATATGAGTCTGTAATTTATTAAGTCTTCTTGATCAAGAGAATGTTTCTTAAGTATGGATTTATTACAGATATATATATATATACATGCATGTATTCAATTATTTTATATGTGTTTTTACAAATTTATCTATGTCTCCAGTCATTCCAGGCCAGTAGAAATGTTGAGAAATGGCATCTTGCGTTCTCTTTTGTCCAGTATGACCTCCTGAGGCCCTTGCATGGAAATCCAAGAAGATCTCATTGGCTTTTTTGGCACTACAGACAACTTTTAATTTTGTATCTCTTCCCTCTCCTTTCAAGTACAACCGTTATTGTCCTACCACAAACAAACTAGTAACAGAAAACACTTATTTTGTTACAATTTTATGTTTAAAACATTTTTGCAAAAAAAATCAATTTTAAGCCCAGAGTTTATTTATATGACATATTACAGTAACAGCTTGGTATTCAAAACAAAATATAGACTTACGCAGATATATCCATTTCACTTTAATGCTGAAATTATTGTCAATTCAACAATTTCATTTGGTTTGTACAATTACAACTAACAAGCCAAATAATTTAGTTACATTTCTCCCTTTAGTAACAAATGATTTGAGTAACTTTAAAAACAAAGATAACATTGTAAACTGTACTGTTGACATTGCATTCCCATAACAAAAACAATAGGAATGTATTTAAAGTAATACATTCAGAAAAGAACAGATAAAATTACAGAAAACTTCAAAATAATACTCACCTTCAACTTAGTTTTTCGTTTTTTGAGTCTTTGACAAGCCAATCTTGTCTCTCATTTTTTTACTCACCGCTGGATCGACTGTTGTCCTCCCTGATGTCTTTGCTCCAGAGTTTCCTCCCCCACATCTCCTGTAAGCCTCCTCTCTTGCTCACTGAGTTCTCTGTTGTTGGCTCTTCATTTTTGTCCTCTCCCATGGTTCTTCAGTTAGGTTTCTCCCCTGGTTCAGTCCTGCAGTCTCCGGTTTTCCCGTGTCTCTTCTCTCTCGTGGTTGTAATTGGTTTCCCTTTGTGTGTTAGTATACTCCTCTCTTCCCGTGATCATTAATCTAGTTTGTCTTATTGTTTTGTTGTGTTTGTATGTTTGTATTTCCCGCGTCTCGTTCGCTCGTCTTCTTGTATACATTTTGTAGTCCCGCCTCCGCTCTTGATTTGGTTTATTCTGTCTCCCAATTCAGTAGTCTCTGGTTTCCTGTGCTTCACCCCTCTCGATATTTTTATTGTTGTTTATTTTGTCTGTTAGTTATTTTCCCCCTTCTATGTTTTGTTAGCTGGTTTGTTTACGTTTGATTGTTGTGTTTATTTACGTGTATTGTTCCCGCGTCCTGCTTCCGTCCTCTGTTTATTTACATCCCGCGTTGTTTCCGTTTCCGCTTTGCCTCAGCTAGTGTTTCGTTCCGGTCCCCTGTTTTTGTCCTTCATATCATCCACTAATAAATTATTCTTTCATCCAATTCCACCTCTTCTCGAGTCATTAAAATGTTACATGACAGAGGGAGGGCATGCAGATATCGGTAGGCTATTAATAGGCTTTGCCGTAAAATGTATCCCCCTGCTAACTTGAATAAATAAAGGTGTAAAAGTTAGATAATCATTTCTACATATTCAGAGTAGTACTATGAACTACTGGTACGAGTTTCACATCGATAGGATAATATTTGAGAAAAATAGATGGGGGATGCAAATATTGGTAGGCTCACAAATTATATATATATATATATATATATATATATATATATATATATATATATGTATAGTGTTCTACATAATGGGCTTCTGTGTTGTAATGCATTAAGCTATTATGGTGTTAAAAGAAAAATCGGGGAATTTCAAACCAGCTGCGGAGAACATTTCCATCAGACACTGACTGAAAAACGTTCGACTCATACGTCTCAATAAAGGTGTAACAACCGTATTTATTTCAATTATTCCACGGTGTTAGGGTTTACATGGTTAAGAATCGTGATAATGTTACGAATGTCTTTAAAAGTTTCCTCTTTGGTCAGATTTCAGTCCGTTTTCTCATCAATATGCCAGAGTTTAGAGCGATGCCCGCTCCCGCGACGGGAAATGCAATTCTCAACAGGCATGGGTTTCTCGGCATAACACCTGTCCGGAGCTCAGTTGCAGGAAGCATGCAGATGCAGCGTCCTCATCTCATGGCTCTACTAATCTCAGACGTGCATGGTCACTCGAAAAAGCCTCCGCTGATCAGTAATCAGCTCTCAGGAGCCTCAGTCTGACCACTATTGTGTTAGTTGAACGTGTGAAACTAATCCTAGATCTGTCAGTCAGACATCACCATTGATTGACAGCATTTCTTTTGTTTCTTGTCTTGACAAACTTGATCAACGACCTATTTGGACTTCTTTAATTCAAGCCCCATATGGAGAATGGGTCCTCACATCATAGTATTTGTTAGAAAAGTCAGCCTTATGAGGTAAGAAAATCTAAAAACAAATGCATATTTCTATGTTTCTCAATCCTTGCATGCAATTTCTATTGAATTTAATTCATTTGTCATGAATTTCCATAGCCTAACTGTAACCCTAAACATACCTGTACATGCTTTACCCTAACCCTAACTCAATTCACACCATTGTCACACCAGAAATCTAACTCCAAAACAGCCTTTCCACACATGGGGATCAGGCTTTGGTCTCCATGAACAGCATTGCTCCCCATAAGAATAATATTTGTTAAAAGATGTTCTCCACAATATAGAAAATAAATGGTAAATAAGATTTCCCAATTATGTTGTTACTTAAAACAGGTTGTCTTTTTAGAAATCTTTGTGCAATTCCTAATATTCCTCATATTAGAAATGTTATTACATGTGTTTAATATGCTACTTTTTATTATCTAGAAAACTAGAAAAACCTTTCAAATTTAAATTAAAAAAATATATTTTTAATCTTAAAGTGAAATTAAATGTTGCACTAATTTATTTTATTTCACACTGTATTATGGATCTAGTTTTCATATACTATGGTAATAAGTCATTTAAGATCTTTTCTCCCAGGTAGAATTGTATAATCAAACAACTGAACACGCCCGAATGGCAAAACCAAACCCTTCACTTTCACAGGTTGGCTGGGGATTAGTTAATCTATGCATTTAATGAGGTCCACCAGGATACTTGGGATGTGTTTTTAACTCTCTACAGAATTCTGTCTCACTTAACAAAGGATTGTCCGCTCAAAAAGGAAAAGCTTTTTGGTTCGACAAGAAAAGGACTGAAAATCCTTTTAGAACATAAAGTACTTTCTCCAACATAGCTAAAAACTGCATTTTCTCTTACATCTTCCACATTAATTCAGTGATTTAACACTGAACTGCTGTACTTGCAATAAGATAAAAGAGGATAGCGTAGGAACAAAATGAGTTCTACACAGGGTGTGAGCGTCATTGTCTGGGTTAGAACTGATGGATCTCAACCATTAGAAATCTAGAGCTTTCGTATTTAGAAAAAGCAATAAATAAGCGTTAAAGCAGCCTAAGTTACTGATCTGGTTTTAAGGTAAGTTCTGTACTTACAATACATATATTTGAATATGAGTTCATGTGTGGCTTGTTTGTCAGATAAAAATGACCTTTTTACCTTTAACCTTTAGGCAGGTATCAAACACTTTTTTCATAACGCCCACATTTCTTTATTAAAAATTATTTTTCCTCAGACATGTTAGTTTATTATTTGCTAGAAGTTAAACATTATGGGTAAAGTTGTAGGTCCATGTTCACAATGAAGACCTGAGTAACGATTTAGCTTTTGTTTTGGGTTTTTTTCCCCCTTACTGTTCCTGAAGTCCCTGAGGAGCTAATTACCCGCATGTGGGCTCAATCACACACCTGCTTTGCATGAGGGTCACCAGTTGTACAATAGAAGCTGTTTTCCAGTCATTTGTGGTAACCTGACTCTCACAAATTCCACCGTTGAGTTATTTCCATCCAAACCACAACTTAATGACAAACTCTGGAATAATTCCCTGAATGGCAGCCGCTCCTCCGTGCTCTGTATGCCCAGTCCGCTGCTGTTAGAAGTTAAACTTTTTGACAACTGATTCTTAATGTAATGCTCAGTCACTTGAGTTATGGATCTAATTTAGTATTTTGGGAAACTGGGATTGGGGATTAAAATACATCTGTTCAATGCTGAAATCATGTCTTTGTTTAGTTCAAAAATTATCCTTGCAGGCTTATTTTCACCAGGGAACCAGGGTTGTTCCTTAGATTGGAAACTTTTTCAAATTGATTTGTTAGAATGTATCCTTGATTTTAATAGATTTTTTGTGAAGTGCCTGGAGACGACACCTGTTGTAAATTGGCGCTATATAAATAAACTGATTCTTGATTCTTGTGCCTCCTTGATGACATCTTGCGTCAAGTGGTAGGAAAGCTCCATAATACTTTAGAATTATTCGAATTACTAAATATGTGGATGGATATACATTTTTATACAGATGGTCCTAAGCAAGAAAATAAACAAATTTAATTAACCTTTAGTTTTGTTTTAGTTTTATTTATCATATCTAATTCAGTTAGCATTACTGAAGGACGGATAACAAAAAAGCATTTACATTCATGTTCTTTCCCCTTTCAGTGCAGATGGAAAAATATATTTCTGCAAAATGTGATCCTTGCTAGATATTTAAAGAGCATTTACAAGGTAACTGTAAGGACACACTCTTTCCTGTGTCCTTCTCTCGAGCACTTTCAGCTTTAAATTCGATTAAAATGTTTTCTGATGGTCAACTCTGCCTAAACCGACCCAAATTAGGGAAACTGTTAGTGTACAAGAGTGGGTAAAAGGATGTTAATTTTCCTCTCAGTAAAAACATTATCAGCAGTAAATAAGTGTGTGGAAAGTTCAATTTAAATAAATATCCCATGAACATACAAGTTTATGTTCATGGTCATCATGGGGTATTTATGCAGAAAATGAGGACAAAGACAACTTTTACTCAGTGCAATCTGGATTGAAAACTTTTTATCAGGTTCTGTATATGTCCTTACATGTACAGAGAACTGAAAGGGCCACAAAAGGAGTCTTTTGTTTGTTTCATATCAGCTTTAACCTCAGTAAGACTTCCATGAGGTTTTGCAATATAAAAAAAATCTTATTAAATCGGAACCATTGTAACAGATCTTGTTCCTGTCATTTTTACAGATTCAAAGTCAGATTAACCCATTTCAGGGACAAATCTGTAAGTAATAATTTCTATAAAGGTGATTTATCTGCAATCTTTGCATGTGATACAAGGATTAAGATAATCAATAATACATTACAATAAAAAAACACATATTAATGCAATTTGTCAGTTAAGAAAGAATTTCCTGAATTTTTTATTATAATATTATCTGTCTACATAAGATTAAATGGTTAATGCAACATCCTGAATCAAACAGGAGTAATTTCACGCAGGCGACTGAACATTACAATGCTTTAAACCTGCCAACACTGACGATAGTAAATTCAGATTTCTTTTAAAGAGCTACAGTTGAAGCCAGAGGTTTTCATACACAATGAAGACACCTATTATTCTCAAGTGTCTAGAACTTCTTGTTTTTAGGTAAGCTAAAATTGTTGTTTTTAATTTCTAAATACCTAATGGATGAGGGAATCTGATAATTATATGTATTCCTAATAAAAAGTGATCCTAAGCAAAGTCAGTGGCTGGAGTGATTTAAAGACAACCAAGCAAATGTGTTAGAATGGTAATCACAAAGCCCTTATTTTAGCAGAAAAATTATTGTGAGAAGCTTGTAGAAGGAAACCCAAAATGTTTGTCCTACATTCTTTAGTGACTTTATTCAGTGTTTATTCATTTATATCATGAGTACAGTACATGTCATCAAAGTGTGTAGGATATGAACTGAAGCAGTTAACACTGCTCATGCTACATAACAAAACTACATAGTTGTGTTAGCATAAATTATGCAGTTATTTTCCTCCATATGGTGCAAACACCTATTCGGTTTTCATCCAATATCTACAAGTGTCACCTTTTTGTTTAGTTTAAATTTGTCCACAAATATATTCAAAGAAACAGAAAAATGCAAACACCAGGAGAAAAGAAAGTTTTGGAACAGCAAAGCTACTTCCCACACAAAACCTGTTTGGTAACCAGAACAGGGCTTTGAATAAGACATGTTCTGATAGATTAAATCGCTTTGTAAGGTACATAAGGCAAACTTTGACTCATTATAACCTTAGATTAAGTTTAAATTTGTTGAACTGAAAACAATGAAATACATTCTTGACAAACACATGGTTTCCGTTCTGGTCCTGGATTTTGAGATCTATTAGGACAAGAACACATTCAGTGGCCAAATACTGGGAGTTGGAGTTTGGAACCGTCTTAAGAATGGTTGACCCATTTCCTACATGAACTTGTGTTTTCTTTGATTAATATTTTTCAACTGTCTTTTATCAGAGGGTCTTCCAGAAACTGGCACCATTAAGAAGAACAGGATTCCAAAGCAATGCTAGCTGCCAGCAAACAAGCAGAAAAGAAGGGAGAGGGGCTCCTGTGACCAGTAAGGAGGGGGCCTGAGCTGGCAGTGACAAAATGGTTGGATAATAAACCAGTTCTGATGTCCTCCAGATGTCTGTAGCAGACAATCCAACAAAGAAAAATGTCATGTCAATGTGAGATGCCTGGCTTGATCTTGCCATTACGATTCCCTGGATCCAGTACAAGTTCGACAGCAAAGCACTTTATCGACCAGCTAAGAAAATGCAGTAGTACCTGCATTCCAAAATTGGACCTGGCTGAAAAGCTGTTGGATAGTCCTTCCCTTGATGGCAACAGTAAGGACATTGAGGATGAGTATCAGCCACCAACCAAAAGAAGGATCCCACAATTAGAGGCATTGTTGACAAACTAGGAGCCAGGCATATCCCAAAGATGATAGATTTAAAAGATGGCAAAAGATGCAGGAACATGGGCTCATCCCTGAAGCTTAGCTGCAGCCTCCAAAGCCACAGTCCTGGATAACCAGCATCGGTCCGTTGCATCAGATGTTCACAAGGATAACTTAGTCCGGGACTTCTTGTTGAGGCTCCTAGCATTCGTCACTGCTTTTATCGACACCACAACTGGTATTGACATATATTGACTTTTAGGCCACTAAAAGTAGCTTTGACTCCCTCCAGTCCTTATATTGCTTTGGATTTAATTTTGTTGGTTATACTTAGTCATTTTTCAATCAGAAAATGTTCGTGTTGTAGCTAAATTCTAGTAAAGCTTGGATATTCTTCCCAGGCTTACCACTAATTTCCCCTTATATACCAACGCTAAATATGGCCATAATCATTTTAGTGTTATTCCAGCAAAGTGCCGTTCTCTTTCGATCATGTTATTTGTCCTTAAATGCATTTGTAAACTGTAATCCGGCTGTCAATGTTGCTGTTAAAGTAAGAGTATAGTGCTTCATGAATGCCAGCCTATACCAGAAAAAGGACTGCTTTCACTTTGGATAAAGACACCTTGAAGGGCTTAGGGTCATTTTGACAAGTGTCAAGGAACTGGTTTAGGACCCAAGTGCAGTACAATATCAGGTAGAGTTTAAAGTACTTTATTTTTAGGCGTAGCAACAAGCAGGCAATTTAACTGGCAGCAGGTAACAGTCTTTGGTTAACTCCAGGCATCAACAGGAAACAAGGAGACTGTTGAGTCCTCACAGCGTTGGCAACAAGCTGATAATTCACCTGACAGCAGAAGACAGGCCTTGGTAAGCTCCAGACACCAACAGGAAGCGGGCAGGCTGGTGAGCGCTTCGGTTGATTATCAGCCGAACAAACAAAATCCGAAGGGGACAGACAAAAGGCTTGTCGTGGATGGTCAGAAGGTCGGGGCAGAGACGAGAAGACGTGGTCAGAGACAAGCTGGAGTCGAAACCGAGAATTTAAATCAAGAATCAATGCTGGAATGAAGTGCATGCTGCAACGACAATCTGGCACTAAATGAGGGAAACACTGCTGCTAAAATGCTGACGAGCAGTGATGAGCTGCAGCTCAGGGTGAGCAGGTGTAGAAGGTTGGAGCTGATTAGGAGGTGCTGCAGAGAAGTGGGAGACCTCACACACCACAGCCAACAGGGCAGAATGTGACAAGACCTGTTTTTGTTTTTCTGTTAAAAGGATTTCATGTGCATAAACATGTTAATTGCTGGGACAGATAAGCCATTATATTAGTATATTCACCCGCATACAGCTGATTGAAGAAATGAATGTGGCAGGATAAGTTCTGAGTTGATTCATTTGGCTGATGTCTAGGATTCAATGAACGTTTACTCATTCAGTAGTTAAAGAAATTTGATTTCAATTGGAAAACTTTATTCAAATCAAAATTTATATTTTAACTAGTGCTTGTATTTCATAAAAATATATGCTAAAATAGGGCTAAACCTAAAACAAGGAATAAAAAATTGGATGTGTGCACATATATATATATATATATATATATATATATATATATATATATATATATATATATATATATATATATTTTATCAATAGCCAAATGTTGGAATTCTAACATTAACCACATTATGCAAAGTTTCATGATTTACATATAAAATGTGTTTATTAATCATTTGTGCTGATTTGAACCTCTTTTCTTTAGATAAAAATTAGGCTAGAAAGATATTTAATTTATTAGGTGATCCATTTTTCCAAACAGTTACAGCTGTATATTATAACTTTAGTACTGTTAACCAAGGCAAGAGTAAAATTGAGGCAGAAACAATAGAAATAAAAAAAATTCTGCAAATTTACATGAATCCAACAGGCAACATGAATACCAAATGAACAGTTGTAAATATGTAAATGGCCAAATATGAATGAAATGGCAATTAGCTCACCCCTAATGCAAGCCTGTATTTTACAGAAGGTCAGCGATCTATGCTGAAATGTTTGGCAACAGTACGAAGGGTGTATTTTGGCACATAGCCTGGCTCCACAGTGCTGTAAAGCCAAGCTCCGTTTATTCCTATACTCTGCGGTACTTGTATTCTTGCTCATTACCCAACAAAATATAAGCACAGCTTTGTAATCTTTTTTGTTGACTATAAAAGACAAGTAAAATGGCAAGATTTTGTTTTTGTTTTTGTTTAACAGAGACCCAGAGCAGAGCTAATGGGCCATTAAGTGGAAAAGGCTTCTTTTGATGTGACTGAAAGGAGGACAGAACATGGTAAGAAGAAAAGGGGAAAGAAATCACATTTATGAAACACTTTTTCAACATCGTCTACCTAAGAGTCTGTGTCACGAAACAAATAATAGCTGGGATCTGTGGTGACATTTCATGGATAGAAATAATAATGTTATCCATAGTTTTTATATGGATTGGCTGAGCTTAATGGAGTATTCAGTAGCTATATTCCTGCAACGGCAGCTATCTCCTCTCAGACATCAGTAAAAAGCATGTGGTTGTCATGACATTTTGTGTATTTCACATTGTTAGTTGTAGCTAGTTAGTAGAATATTGTTTAACATTGCTTTTGTTATGCCCTGCTACTAATAACTAAGCTGCTCCAGAGGCCACTAGAGTCCCTATTCCCCAGAAAGTAAACAACTGGTCCGGTGAGTAGGTTCTGCAGTGGTATTAGTTGGTACACTGTGTTTTTTTGCAGGA
Source organism: Orestias chungarensis (assembly GCA_032876305.1). Lineage (NCBI taxonomy): Eukaryota > Metazoa > Chordata > Actinopteri > Cyprinodontiformes > Cyprinodontidae > Orestias > Orestias chungarensis. Next base: position 92,099 of record JAVLVB010000132.1, on the reverse strand, counting down.
TGAGTAGACTGACCAAGTAAAATGAGCTATGACCATCCTCAGTGTCATCCAAATTTGCATACACCTCCCATAAGTTTTAGCTGCTATCCAGAGGCGCAAAAAGTGGGTGTGCGCTATAGGGAGCAGTGCTGGAGAAGCGATTGCAGTAAACTAATTTATGGTCGGCTTTTTCTGTATTGAACAACGTCTTTTCATGCACAATAGTATTATGTCAACGATTATTTTCACCCTGTCATTTTGGAATAATTCTATGACAGGCTGAAAGAAAGCTACTTTACACACCCCCCCCCCCCAGAAAGTGACGAGGCTGAAGTCAGCTTCCGATTCGGAAAATGACAAAAGGGTGATTCCGCGTAATTTTTCGCTACCTTTAGCACTGTGAATCTTTAAGGATAAAAAAACTACAAAACATGGGCACTTCAAATTATACTAAAATAATTTTGTTTAGGTTTGAAGTGCCTATGTTTTGTAGTGTTTTATCTAGAGCAGATTGAAAGTGGCGAAAAATTATTTTTGCCATTTCTTGAATCGGAAGTCAACTTTAGCTTCGTCAGGAAGTAGGTAGTTGTATCCCTGCTACTAGCTAGTTTTTATTTTTATCTTGCCATGAGAAAAATCAGAGAAAGTTATATTTCACTAAAACTATGCAATATGCATATTTATAATTTTGGATTATTGCAACATAAACATAACAATAATAGAAAAATTTGAGTTTTGATTTTCTAAACCTCTCATTTATTTACATAAAGATTAAAGAGACCTATCTATGCTAATATCCATAAAAATGTACAACTTAGACCATTGCTGTCATGCGCAAACTCAATAGTCAAACTAAATAAATGTACAAAAATATTTGAATAAGTAATTTCTGTATCATTTTTTTCATTTTTACATCATAGTATTAGTTTTAAACAAAGTATTAATGGATTAAATTTGTAGCTAAACACTACAGTTCTTTAACAAAAGGTATGTAATGTTAATTTGCATCAGATTGTAGTTTAAGGATCATGTTTCATTTTGCAGAGATGTCTCATAGAGTAGGTTAAAGCAGAGAAAAGAAGCTGTGTGAGACTGCTATGATGTGTTGTGATTCCATGTTACATTCTTTATAGAATGAGTTGGTACAATTCAACCAGTTGTATAGCAAGGTATGTTTCTGTATCGTGTTTCAAATCCATGCTCCATGTGTCCCTTTTCAACTTTGAGCACTTGCTCCTCCAAAGGTCTTTGCTCGACCCTGCTGGAAAATGTTCAATTTTCAGTTCAAGGCACTTCTTTTGTCAAGAATCCTGTCAGTTTCTTTACTTTACTTGCAATGTATTCAGAATTGTTGATTTTTTTTTATGTATACCAACACAGATTGGCATGCATTTGTTAAGTGGAATGCCGAATTGTGAAAATCAATAACACACTAAATCACTTGGATACAACTTAAAGGCTTGGACCCACTGGTTTATATTATATACCAGAGTACAATTAGTCTAATATTTATTTTACACTACCAAATATTTACTCAAGCAGAGGCATATTGTAATGAAGCTCTTCATTATCTTTTCTCATACATTTAAAAGGCTGTTTTAAAAGAACAAATGACACTGTATAAGAGATTAGTGTTTTATTTTTAGTTGTTGGAAGTTTTGGGCAGTTTCTTCTCAGCTGTTACTGATGAGGTCCTGTCCTGTTAAACAGACAAGTTGACAAAATAACAATAATGTCAATCATCTTTAAAATTGTTGCCCAGTGTGTTAAGCAAATGACTTACGTCTGTTTTCCTTTGTAGGGTGTTCAGGTTAAAAGAGTCCCCAGGGGCCTGAGCATGTTTTAAAGGTTACGGAAGAGACCATTGTAAATTAAAGGGGAGGATTAAACTGTGTTCAGCTTAGTGTTTAGTGGTTAAAAAGTCAAACCTAAGTACAGAAGTGATTTTAGGAATATTTAGTTATGTCTGTTAATTAAAGTGAGATTTTAGCTTTTTGTATGTGTGTTAGTGTATATGTTTGTTTTCTCTCTCATGGTAGGTCTGTTAATAGGAGGGGCTATAAAAGAGGGCTGGCTCCACAACTGAGACAGCTAGACCTACAGGGACTTGGGCACATATTAATATAGACATAACATTATCAAATATTAAGGAAAGAAATATAACAGATATTTGCCAATAATTATATGATCAAATGCAGAATAAATATAATGATTATATGAAAATTTATACTGATGGTTCGAAAGACCCAAATAATGAAGCAACTAGTGTAGCAGTAGTGATTCCTGAATTAAAGATTAATATTTCAAAAAGAACATCTAATTATCTGAGTATATATGCAGTAGAACTATGTGCTATATTATTAGCTTTAAAAATGGCCAGAGGATACTAATATAAATAAAATAATAGTTTGTAGTGATTCATTATCGCCATTGTTGAGTATTGAACAGGGACACACAAAAAATCCTCAACATATATTAAATGAGGTTATGGCTGTTCATCATAGAATATGTGAACAAAACCAAAATGTAATATTATTTTGTAGGTATTTTGGGTAATGAAAGAGCAGATAGGTTGGCTGAGGTTGTTGATATGCCAGTAAAGTTATCCAAATCTGAAGGTAAAAGCATAGTTTGGAAAGAAAGAAAGAAGATATGGAAAATTAGGTGGGATAATGAAATAAATGGAAGGCATTTATATAGGTTTCAGAATACAGTTGATGTAGTAAGGATTGGAGGAATAAGCAGGAGGGAGGAGATAATAATACATAGAATAAGAACCGGTCACAGTTTCTTAAATGGAACCCTTTTTAAGATGGGGAAACATCTTACTGGTTTATGTAGTTGGTGTAATACTGTGGAAACAATGGAACATGTGTTTATTAGTTGTAAAAAATATGTAAATCAAAGAAAATTATTAAAAACGGAATTAGGTTTTTAATATGGAATTGAAATTTGAGTATGTGGTGGATCAGTTAAAGAGTATTGAGGGGAAAAAGAAGATTTTTCATTAAAAAAAAAAATACTGGGATCATTATCAGAATTTAAGTTGTAGATATAATTCAATATAGGGCAGTAATGCAACAGAAATGGATGGAAGCTGCCGTTAAAATCTAAAGAAGAAGCAGAAGAAGAACTGAGACAGCTGTTGCTGTAGCTGTGACTATGTGTGACAAAGTTTCCTCAATGTATATGTTCAGTGTTGGTGAATAAACACCCAGTGGGTCTGCACCTTTTCTCTGCGTCAAGCCTCCTGCTTAAACCAGCCGCTAAGGCCATTCTAATACATATATAAACTAAACAGAATGGATCCAAGCTCTGAAAAATATGGTCCTCCATAAAAGAAATATGTATTCTGTTCCCTACATCTCGAGAAGTGCTACCCTCAACATCTGTGGCACAGAATCTGTCTGCATGCTGTCATTGATGGAATGACTCCAGCCTCTTTATGCATGTAGTGAAGCTCTCCAAACATTCTGTGGGCCGAAGGTTTTACAGTGTCTTGGGCAGACTTTAATTCAGTCTACCCTGTTTGGGCTGTCCATCATAATCACTAACAGCATTTAAAAGCTTAAATTGCACGAATCACCTATTTCACGTTAACTATTTTTATTTGTCAGAATTTTATAGAAATCTGTCTTTAACTGGGCTACATGGGTTTCTTTTGTCAAAGTCAAAGTTGTCAAATATAACATTCACAATTTCTGGTCATATTTGCTCTATATTAATGTCAACTAGAAGAACTCTTACTAAGTACACAGCAACAATGGATTGTGGTTGGCTAATTGTTATGATTCTGGCCTTCCCACTACTGCCTCCCTGCCCTTCAGCATACCTGTTGCACTTTCCAAACATTTTTTTTGTAGACAGATTAAAGCACATTTTTTTAATTCCTTGTGGAAAAAGTTGTCTCTTTTTTCCCTCCTTCATGAGCTCTAGCAGGTTCTTGTCCCTGTCCTTAACTCGCCTGCTGCTGCTATCTGGAGAATGCCCACGTTTATGCCCCACTGATCTGTCAGCCTGATTCCAACTCTTAATGTATGACCCTTACAAGAACCTTGATCTTATTTACCGTTAAACTGGTCCGACTTCAGGCTTTTATTAAAGCTGCCTAACTCACTCTGTCTTTGACACCCTCTGAATTCATCACTTTCTTGCCAACCAACTGGGTCAAAGGACCCTAACTTGAGGATTTCTACGACCATTTGAAAAGGGTCCTGTCTCTCTTTCTGAGCTTTCTGTCATTCTCAGAATTTATTGAAGAGACTTAGTTTATATTTCCCTAGTTCTCTGTCAGATACCTTACAGTATCTAAACAACTAATGCATGTGATGACAACACACAAACGGGTACATATAGAACATAATACTCAGGGAAATACAGTTTATATATGAAATAATCAGCTGTGAATCTTAGAATTAAACCAAGACATATTTTCATGCTGCAGAAATGAAATGTTGCTCTGTTTAAGACAATGTAAGGCCTTTTTCTCTGGTGTCTATCTCTTCCACCATGTCATCATTAACACTGTTCCATGCATCCCCATTACTGCCCAGCCTCATTCCCAGTGTCAACAAAAAAGTATGTTTTATAGGATAATGGCTAATCATCTCATTATCTATCTGTGTTTTGGTCTCTGTTTGGTTTGTTGTAATTGTTTAGTTTGAGTTATTGTTTTCCTTGGTCCTGTTTTTCCTCCTCCAGTTCCCCTGCTCTCCTTCTCTCTGTCTCTCTTCTCTCTCTCTCTCTCTCTCTCTGTGTTTTCCCTCAGCATGAGCATCATTATCACTTTCACCTGTTTTTGATTATCTGTTCATCTTCTCCACCTCCTTCTCCTTAGTACTTAAGCCTGGTTCTTTCACTAAATACTCGCTGGATTGTATGTTTCCTTACGTCTCGTTCCCCTGTTCTCTGTCCGCGGTCCAGTCCTCCTTGCTTCCCAGTAATTTCCCTCTTCTGCTCGCCTGGTTTCACTGTGCTGGTGTTTTTTCATGTCCTCCATTTGTTTATTCATCCGTTGTTTGTTACTATGTTGCCTTTAGTTTTTCTTGTGCCCCTCACAGTTGTTTGTGTTTTGGTTTGTTCGTTGTTTTCATTCCAGCTCCTGCTCTGCGTTTTCCTCGGATTGTTTTCAGCATCTGTCCGTGTTAGTCATTAGTCACAGTTTGTGTTCTGTTCATTATAAATTCTTCAATAAAATCATAATTTTTTCCCACAGTCCACCTCTGCTCGAGTCATTTACCAGTTTGTGACATCATCTTTTTTGGTTTTTAAGCTGTGCATGGGCCAGTTTGTTTTCATGAATTGTGATTGGTTATGACCAAGAATCACAACATGTTTTTCATTGCACTTAAAAATTATGTATTGAAGTCCAGAGTGAGAATCCCAGTGGGTAAGAAAAGTGGTCAGAGTATTTTAGAAATTGATTTCTTTTTTTTTTCACGTGCTGACTTTTGATGCTTTTTGATGGGTAAATTAGTTTTGATTATGTTAATATAACAGTGACTAAAAATCTAAAAGCTAATAAAAACCGCAGTAAAACATTGCACATACGCAGCAAAATAAAAAAACATAAACTGATTGAAGAAACACTTACTCTTCTTATTACCTATAGCTTCAAATTCAACTTTATGGTGTTCAACTTTAAGCTGGCATAGTGTTTGCTTATCAGTACTGAGCGTTGTCTAAACTATGTAGCTTTCACAAGTTTTAGTCACAGGTCTTATTCAGTTGAAGAACTTTTGGATGTGGTACTGCAATAGATTTGCATATGAAGCAGATCTTCAAATCATATAACAAAATCTCCAGCTTTGAAGACAAATGAGGGTCCCAGCCCGGATTCTTGGAACATTTACACTACAACATCTACACTCACAAGTTGAATGTAGATGTTGCAAGAAGATCTTTACACATTTCTGTCCATCATCCTCTGTTTTACTGAAGCAAAAGTGCAAACGCTGACATAGTACATGAATACATGTGGTAAAAGGAAAAAAGGGCAGAGGGTAGAAGGAAGATATTTTGAACAGGGCGCAAAGAGAAGTGCAAAGGGGTTTACCACTGACAGAAAAGAAACAGGTGATTGATTCAACATAGGAAGATAATGAGGGATGAAATATTGTTCAAAAGAATGTCATCTCTCTGACAGTGGTCTGGGGAGGTTTGCTGCCATTTCTCTGAGTATTACCACAGATGAATTTCATCTACAAAGACATCAGTTCTTCAGTCGCTGCATTTGCTGGATGTTTAGGGCAATGCTGGCAGGCTTTGAAAAGCCTGCTATGAAACCAAGTATCAGTCCCAATGATTCCGCTCTGGCATCAAGATAAAGGCTCAACAGGACAGGTGCATGTTTAGATATTTTCAGATCAAGACTGTTTGCTATGGACATTTTTCATTAGTGTGGGTATTTGGATCTGAAAGGGGACAAAAAAATCTATCTTGCACCACGGCTGCTTCAGCTGAAATTTCACTATAGCTGGTTGCCTTTAGCTTGGGTGTTTGAAGTGGGATAACTTTGATGCACATTAACTGTACATACTAGCTAGTGTATCTACAGTGTTTTGCTAGTGTGACAAAAGGCATAACGAATACGACAATAAAAAAGGTTCAATTCTATTTTTAATTTGGTTTATTGATATAGCGCCAATTTACAACGGGTCAAGGCACACTACAAGAAAATCTTTTAATTCCAATCATGCATACATTCATCTATGTTAAACAAATCAAAAATATCCAGTCTAAGGCTACCATGTATATTGATGAATGCATTTGAGTTGACATACAACTCCTTAATCAGTACACCAAGAACATGGCTTGGGCTGCATCGACTACAAAGAAATTTTAATCGAAGTAGGTACATATCATATAATTCAGAAATAGTGGGTGCATTTGTTAGGATTATTTAATCTGCTACGTTTCCCTTGCTGATTATTCACTTATTTCACCAATGTCAACCACACCTATTTAACCAGTCCTCACTCACTTTTAGCCTTCAATGAGTGGAAGAGGTTAGACCATTAAAATCACAATTTGCTGGGACTAGTTCATCATAGTTTGCAACATAGTCATTCAGACAGAAGTAAACAAAAATGCATCACATGAGGGCTTTATATTACCACAGTTCAGGTTATCAATCAGGCACTGAAGGACTGGAAACCAGCACCTCTTTTGTTAATGGTAATCCTCAGCCAGAGCAGGTGCTTGCAGTCACGGATGATAAGCTCTCAACGCCTTTTGTATTTTGAATGTAACTTCTTTGTGAGGCCAGATTAGTCTCAAAAAGTTCTGAAAAGGTGCCTTTATAGAAGTTTTACAAATCAGAGAAAGGTTTCACAAATCACAAACCTGGATTTAAATTTTGTGCAATCTCTTTAGAACAATTCAGTCCAGGTTTGAAATGTTTGTGTTTTTTAGTTCTTTTTATGTAGAGAAGATTACATGTGCCAAAGTTAGTGAAATTTGAGCGGAATCGCCCATTAGCCATTTTAGTCAGTAAAATGTAATGAGCTATTTTTTGGCCTGTGTGAATTGGATTGACAGATTCATCAGCCAATGGTGAGGTTTGCTGACCTGCGCCGTCAGATGAGTCTCAAAATTCATCGCAGTGGAGTTTCATAAATGAGAAACGGGTTTCTAATCCACATTCAGCGATTCGTGTGACCTGTGGATTTAGATTACAAGTAGAAGTAAAAGGTATATTTGTGAACCAGAATGTGTGCGTTTGTGAAACAAGTCGTGTGCATTTCCGAATTTATATACACAAGTTTGCATAAAAAATATATTTGTGAATCGGAGTGTGCGCATTTGTGAAACAGAACATGTGTATTTATAAATCTGAAATACAACTGTGAACCGGAGCATGTGCATTTGTGGAAAACACTGCGTGAGTTCATTCTTTTTCAGAGTCATCTGGCTTCATACTTCTTACGCTACTTTGCTGTGTTATAATTGTGATGACTCAATAGGCAAGGCAAGGCAAGGCAAGTTTATTTGTATAGCACATTTTCGTGTACAAGACAATTCAAAGTGCTTTACATAAGAAGAAAGATCAGAAAATGAAACAATAAAATCAGTTTTGAATTTAAAAGAAAAAAAAAAAAAAAAAAAAAATGAAATAATAATAATAGTAATAGTACTCAGTTGCTATATGCACAGTTAAATAAGGCTGTTTTCAGCCTGGATTTAAACAACAGCAGAGTTGAAGCCTGTCTAACCTCCCCAGGAAGACTGTTCCAGATTTTAGGAGCATAAAACTGGAATGAAGCCTCCCCTTGTTTGGTCCTGACTCTGGGCATCAGCAGGAGGCCACTACCTGAGGTTCTCAGAGTCCTGGCTGGTTCATATGGCTCAAACATGTCAGATATGTACTTTGGGGCTAAACCATGAAGAGACTTGTACACAAGCAAAGCTGTTTTAAAATCTATTCTTTGAGTGACAGGAAGCCAGTGCAGAGACTTGAGGACTGGACTAATGTGGTCATATTTCCTGGTTTTGGTCATAACTCGAGCAGCAGCATTCTGGATGTTCTGAAGCTGTCTTAAGGCCCGTT